>JAUBNQ010000017.1:10612159-10631713 GCA_032353495.1 Ctenopoma kingsleyae | reverse complement strand
CTGTTTCACAGTTTTGAGTATGTATTATACATGGGGTGGTGCATGTGTGTGAGTTTATGTGTGACTATGTAAGAGTCCAGGGTTTGGTAGGAATGTTTTGACAGTTCAATAAGTCAGTGACACACTGAGGATCCATAAGGATATTCCCCAAGTAGAGGTCGGAGGTGAAAGACAAAGATTGTGGTCGATCAGTAAATAAGATGGATCACTGCGGGTGTGTGTTTGTGTCTCCCATGAGTGTATCTGCTCAACCTGAACCTTGTGCTCTGACCTTCTTGACCTAGCCCCCAGTTTGTCGATAGCCAATAACACGTCAATAAAATGACACAGTTACCTAGTATGTTCCATTAGAGGATGAGAAGTTGGTGCACGAATCACAGTGGGATGTGTAAGCATCTGTGTGCACCAGTATGTGTGAGTCAGAGAGGTAAGCATGTTTACAAAAACCTAAGACTAAGTTTACGTTATGTCAGCAGAGTTATTATTTTGTGATCTGCCTGCAATAGCATAGCAATAGCAATGTTTTTCACAGACCAGTACTTATTTTTTTCAAATATGTTCTCCAGAGAATTTTTTAAAGCATTTATTCATATTGCATTTAAGTTTGGATAGAAGAAACTAAGTCTTTGATAAAGAATCACAGTTTCATATCGTTTTCAACAGTAAATGATAGCTCAGTGTGTAGAGCAGTTGTCTTTAAATCTCAGGGTGAGCAGTTCGACTCCCGGTCTTGGCAGGTTACATGTGAATGTGTCCTTGTACGAGACACTGAAACTTGTAGTTGTACTAGCGCCAATATGTACTGTCTGGCAGCTGTCCAACAACAATTTCCCCAAGGGGATCAATAAAGTATCAATTATTATTAGTAAATGATCTGTAATTCTTATCTTTTTCTGTAATGATCTATTTGCTACACAAAAAAAACAATAGACTGTAGTTAAACTGTATTATTTACAGTGTGTTGAGTCAGCACTGATTCAGCAAAGTGTTTTCTCTATGTTGCTGTGTTCACCCAGTGATGACAGGTGAGTCTGGCACTCACAGGGCATGGCTGGTTGGCACAGAGGGTTGACTACACAGTGGCGTAGAAGGCGGGTGCGTTGTTAGCTGGCATGTGCAGGCCTTTAATGAGCAAAGTGTTGATTTGGCGCTGATCCTAATAGGATCAAAGCTGTCATTTGGCTCCCCCGACGGCTGACAGGAGGCCAGCCCTGGCACACCACCAAAAAGGAAGAGAGACGACATCACTTTCACAGGCTACGTAAGTACACATAGAGTCAAACATAGCCTCCTTTCTATTTGCCGTGTTTTCCTGTCTTGCTCTTTCTCCTCCCTACTTTATTGCTTTTGATCGCAATTCTTCCTCTTCTGTTTCCTGGTCCTCTCTTTTATACAAATATACTCACAGACATACAAAAGAGCTAATGGAAAGCCAGTTCATTATGGGAATGTAAGTTAGGAATATGATATAGTATCTAACGTATCTTTATTTCTATTTGAATGTGTTGTTAGGCCACTGGAAAAGCCTCAAGGCCATTATTTCTAACATACTGAAATCACCCTGACTGAGGGCAATAAGCCCAATGTTTATTGAATATAGATGATATTGTAATGCACTAAGGAACATCTCAGCTGGTTGCAGCTCATTGAGAAGAATGATTTATTGTGCAGGAATAAGTGGGGTTTATTTTGTCTTGGGAGCACTGCATGCCCTAAGGGGTGGTGATGGATTCACTCACACACCAGCATACATTGTCACTTGGAGACACTGCACACACACACACATACACAATACACAACTTAAAGAAAGATATAGTTACAATAAAATATTGTGAAATTGTTTGCAGGACAAAATGAACTGTAAAATCCCAAACACAGACATGATGGAGAGAACAAGGGCAAGAGAAAGGAGACAAAGACCAAAATCCTGATTTAAAAAAAACAGCCCCCCCAACTCGCCCCAGCACACACACACACACACACACACACACACACACACCTCCAAATTAAAATGCAAATGTTTTTTTTTTCTTTTTTTCTTATCATTATTTGCCTCATCCTCTTCATCCCACATGCCCCCCCCCCACCCTTTCACCCTCCACCACCACCACTCACCCCCCTCCTCTCCTCTATTCTTTTGTCTCAAAATTAGTGAAGCAGAGTGCTCGGGCGGCTAATTATGTATTCAAATGAAAGAGGCTCGTTAATGTTGCACTGGGGAGAGGCAAGATGATTGGGAGAGGGTGATGGAATTGAAATGAGTGCTGGGGTGTCATTCGCTCGCTCACTCACTCGGGTGGTGGGGGCTGCTGCTGTGGTGGTGGAAGAGGCGGTGGTGCATCTGGAACCAGCCGAGCGCATCCCGGCAGATGTCACCTCCCAGGGGATGATTGGAAGGCAGGCTGGGAGAGAGAGACTGGATGTGTGCTTAGGGAGGAAGGGGGTTGGGGTAAGGTATGAAGGCGATGGTTTTAGTGGGGAGGGTAGGTGTAGAGGGAGGTGTTAGGTGGGGTAAGGAGAAAAGGGAGACAGGAGATGCACACTTTACAATGACAGGATGGGTGGAGGGGTAGAAAGGGAAGCGTGGCAGGGAAGGGGTGTGTGTTGGGGTGGTGGGTTTGGGGGGGCACATGGCTTTGTTTCTTCAGAAGACACACAAAGAGGAGGAATGGGATGGTTAATTTAGCTCAGCAGAGAAAGAGAAAAAAAACAAAAATGAACTAATGAGCATGTTGTTGTTCCTGTTGTCGCTCTATATTATAGCTCTTCTATGTGACCTGCTGCAGTTTGTGTCTGTGAGGGATCATGAAGAGGACGACAACAATTCACTGACTATACACCTGCACTCCACACAGGAAGATGTTAACCAGGCATGCATCTGTGCATGTATTGCAGGACTATTTTACTAAGTGAACAGTCTTGGGAGAACCTCACAGTGTCAAAAGTGTTTTAACATTGAACATTGTATAACAGGGAAGGTACTCAGTGTGTGTTTACCGTAGGTGTGTGGTTTTGAAGTGAAGGAAAACTGTGATACAGTGAATCATACTCTATGGGAAAAAGTCCTCATAAGCCTCAAGGCACAGAGGCACAGAGAGATGAGGTGAGGTGTTCACACAGTTCCAACTAGCCATCTGCTCTCTGTGTCCTTCATCTGACATACTTCTCACCCATATTGGCCCATACAGACATACACAGGGCACACTCAACCTGTACATAACGCACACACAGAGTTTCCTCCAGTCTTATACTGCATTCATGAGGACTGTCTGCCAGCTCAGTACCCTGAGGCCCCTGGCCTTGTGGCCTGCAGCTATCATTAGAGGGAGCCTATACTCTCATTATTGATCCCCTGTCTAATAATGCTATGCATTCTCTGTCCCCAGGGGGAACCACTGGGGCTGGTGGCCCCACCTGCCCTCCACTGCCACTGTAAAGGTGTTCCATCAATGACATATCAGTGAACACATGCTCGCCCATGTAGTCATCTTTCTAGCCAGCTAGTACAGAGGCATGTGATACACATACCTAAACAACACATAGGTGTACATAGATGTGACTATGGTGTGATGGATATTCTATTCATCTATCAATCTAGTTATTTCTTATGTTTATGTCTGTCTATGTCTCACTCTCTTTCTGTTTCTTTCCCTCCATCCCCTCCCTATTTTTTTTTTTCTGTGATTCTCTGACGGAGATGCATGGTGTTTCTAATTTGGCATGCAGACATTAATTCCAGCACAGCTGCTGCCTCCTCCTCCCTCCATCCTCTCTCCACCTCCCTCTGCCATCCCCAGCCACCCCCTCAACCCCACATCTCCTCCTCCCTCCCTTTCTCCCTGAAGGCTTCTCTCTAATGTGCAGCTTCAGAGAGGCGCAGCAAATTAACACCATTTGTTCTGCAGAGCATGCCTTCTTCTCAACACTACAAGCATATCTTATGAGGTTTGTCTAAATGTGAGAGGGAGCAGAAAAAAGAAATCCACAGAAATGTTACAATGTTGTTTTTTCTCTTATTCAAATCCACAGCAGATACCAGCCCAAAACAGAGTGTGTGTTTTATTTCTTTCAGTTTCACAAGAGATTGCGAATCTTGTTGCTTTCTTTTCTCTGCAAAAATATGCCTTCAGCAATATACAGTACTTTTCCTCTACTCACCAGCACTGACAGAGATCAAAACGTATAAATTGTCTCTGTTACAACAGCCAACATCTGTGAAACTGCTGAGATCTATATCGCCTTAGACAAAATGCAATGTTAGTATTTATCTATTAGCACGCACCAACGAGCTCTTGAAACAAATGTTTTATTCAAACTTAAACCCCCATTAGAAACAAATATCAGTTTTGTCAGAGGAATAGAAGTTGAAACGGTGGACCATATGTGAGAAGAGCGATGGGAGAAAACAGAACAGAGGAGCTGGAGGAGGAGAAGTGGGTGGGGAGGGTATGGAGAGGCAGTAGCATCTGTATACTCCCAGACAGGTTGTTTTGGTATTCTAAGTCTGGCCTGCCAGGAATATTGAATATGGCAGAGCAACCTTTGCATACACAAAGACACAAGGAAACAAAGCCACATACATGGATACACACACACACAAACACACACACACACACACACACAGCCCTCCAGACTGCCACCTGCCCCCCCTGCATAGACCCAGCAGGGCTCTCTCTCTGTGGGCACAGATCCTTTTGAACCATGGGCTAATTCCCTATTGCACTTCTTGTCCTCCCTCTAATATACCACCCTCCCTCCCAACCTTTCTTTTCCTTCTTTTAGTTACTTTTATTTTCTCTCTGCACCCTTTCCTCCCTCTGTTCACCCCACATCTCAGCTCTCCTTCCCTCCTTCCTTCCTCCTCCTTCTCCTCCTTGCCTCCAAGATAACAGCATTATTAACTGGCCTAGTTGACCTACACTCCTGATAAACTCATCCCACTGAGGATCCCTGCTTTTCTTTCCCTGCTGCTGCATGTGGATTACTATCTTCTAGACCAAAGGAGACTATAAACATAGAGTGATGGGAATAAAGTGTACCTGGAAAGAAGTGGTAGATAAAGATTCACACACCTGCAGAGATGAACAAAAAATAAAAGTAAGAAACTGGGGAAAGAGAAGACCATTCAGTGTAGTTTTTAATAGACTGTAAAAACTAAATGTTTGGCAAAATAATGATTGAAGAACTGCATTAGCTGCTAATTAGTTGATGATGTAAAAGCAATTTGATTAGCTAGAGTGGAAATAGAGCCGGATGTGGGCCAGGGAGTAGTCAGCTGTGCCTCAGCTGGGAGAGAGCTGAATAACCTCTTTACTACAGGTGCATGCTGGGAGGCTGCATGGGGATCAGTGTCTGAAACTTAACTACTGCTTGGGATCTGAAGGTGAACCTCTTCCTGTTGCATCTTTTCACAATGTATAGGAGCTGTATACGGACATCAAAAGAAAACTTTATGAGACAAAGCTGTGCGATTAAATCCGCAAGAAAGAAGAATGAGACAGACACAAGCAGAGACGGGTGCTCCTTGAAGGAGAAGAGAAGGAGAGAAGGAAGAAGAGGGGAATAGAGAGTATGAGAGGAGGGATGAAGTGTTGCTGCAGTTGGAAAGCTGCCACCACATCTGCTCGTCCATGATGTCTGCGCGGCAGCCGTCAGCTGTCATTTTGGACTGCAGTCAAGTGGAGCAGAGGTACCGCCTGGCTCCCTGCCTCTTTTTGTACCCATAAAGCTGGTTTGTCTTTCCACTGCTTTAAAAGCTTTTCAGGCCAGCGCTATCTCAATGCTCTTGACCCTAACTTTTTAACATGCAAAATTTGGGGGTTTTGACCACAGTCATTCAGGTGAATGAAGATTACAAACACAATTTGCCCATGTATCTCCACTTTCCTCTTCCAATTACTTACTTAGCAAATCATAAATGTTACTTGGGGTGTCTACTGATTAGTAATGGCCTCCAAACCTCTGTCCAAACAACAAACCTATCCATCATGGAAAACATGCCACTTACAGCCCAACAGGATGCATTACTGCAGAGCATTTAGCCCAATTATCACCACCAAACAAAGAATTTAAGTGTCCCAATGCATTAGGCAGGGTTGTAAATAATGGGATTGTATTTAAGCACTACCATTAGCCTTCACAGACAAACATCAGTTATTCAACACTCAATTCACTCCCCATCTATCTGCCTAATAAAAGTGAAGGGATGGTGGTGGTGGGGTATAAAGAGAGAAAGATGCAAGGGAAAGAGAGAAGTGAGAGAAAGCATGGTCAAGGGAGGGAAAAGTCTATTAAAATATTCACAAATATGGATTAAGGAATATGTACATAGGGAAACTGTGCCAATGAGAAGAAACACCACAAAACAAAATGGATGCAGTGAGTGACTCTGTGAAAGGTGAGAAGACACTCTTGTATGTTGAACTGTTGTTGTGCATTAGACAGTCAGGCAGCAGGGTGATGAAATAAATAAATAAATAAGTGGTCTCTGGTCTGTGCAGTGTGGTGCTGTGCTGTGCTGCGGTGCCTGGTTGCCCATGAATATTCCATGAGGCAGAGAGTGGGGAAGTGTGCTGCCTGGAACATCTGGTCTGGTCCACAGGGACCCTTGTGGCGAGAAAGCTGCAACTTCAGGAGGGAAGGAGGAAAGGAGAGAAAAAATGCCAATAAAAAGAAGGGAAAAAATAGCAGCGATCAGCAAGCCTGCGCATCATATGGTTGATTTGTTTTGCTAATTTGATTTTAAGACCAGTGGCCCCAGCTAGTACAAAACAACTGAATGAATGAATGCAGTTGGCAAAATAAATTGTGCATCACATCATCAGGGTCATCTTCTTTTTAAGATTCAGCTTCATGTGTGATCAAATATGTATTTCACACTGCATTGTGTATAAGGCACTTGTTTGCATACTGATAAATTAGCTTTCAAATTGGCAAGACTCAGTATAGTTAAATGCCTTTTGTGACATTTCAAGTCATTTGAGTCATTGAGTTTTGTGCTGCTTTCATTCAGAAACTACATTGAATGAGTGTATTGCTTGTGTGAATATGTTAGTACTCTTGCCACCTTTATATTCAATTAGTATATACTGTATGTGAAAGGGGAGCTGGGTGTTAAACATGCACAGCTGTGACTCAGTAGTGCTCAATATGAAGAAACCTGTTAGGAGAGACGGTGAAAAGAGATAGAGAGCCGAGCGAGACAAAGAGGGACTGCCATGAGCATAATGTCTGTGGCAGACTGCAGAACAAAGTAAAATAGTGACTGTGACCTTGTACCTGCAACTGTATTGTTGGAGAGGTCCAAACACAAACACACTAGATGATTAATGTGAGAGTCTACAGTATCCTCAAAGGACAGATCAAGCCAGTTGCCTGAAAAAAGTCAATATTGAAGCTTCTGGAAAACATTGCACTGACAATATAATTTCAGCATTTTTAAAATTCTTGCTTTCAGCCTGTTCACAACTAGGTATAGTTACAGTTATAAAAAGATTGTGCTAAGCTTATTGTAACTTAATAGCTCTGTTAAGGGCACGGTTAAGCTTTAAAAACATTTAGACTTCAGACTCTTACATAATTCCTATCACTGTAAAACATTTAATAGGACTTTATTTAAATCAACCATTTTTTGTTGTTTTTAACATAATGCAAATATTTTAGTTTAATCTTTTCTAGATAAATATACTTAATATGTCTAGCATTAATTTATTAATTTCAAGCCACTTTAGAAATCACGAACATGAGTTGCTCTGACTTGTGCACTTTTGACTTGAAAGGATCATTTGAATGAAAGTGTTGGCGGTTCATTAAATTAAGTTTTAAAAGAAACAACATTGGCATCAGAGTTCATCAGAGCATACATTGTTGGAAAAGAGAGATTTAAAACTCTCCACAGACTTTTCTTCTTTCTAATTTGAAGAATCCCTTCAAAATAGAAATTTGTTGCATCTGATACATTTTAAATTAAATGGTCATGGCTGTTTCGTTTCACAAAATGATCCTAAATATGATGAAGATTTGGGTCAAATTGAGGCTCAATCCTCTCACACTTTAAACATTTTAATTCAACAAAGTTACTGGGTGCAGCCTTGGATGTCTTCTTTGTTGTCATGTGAATAATTTTAATTTGTATGTATGCACTAACAGTAAGTTCTTCTTTTCTGCAGCAGTCTCCAGTATTTTGTTGTTTGACAATACAGTGTATGGTCAATAAATTCTAACTTTCCAAATGGATGAAAATATTGTAACAATGTGGTACTTTTACCTTATTTATTCCTTTATTAGAAAATTAAGTCAGTATACAGAATTTTTGGGAGTTATGTTGTCAGTAGTTTATAGAATAAAACAAAAATGTTAATTTTACTCAAACATATACCTTTAAAATTTTGCATTGGTCTCTTATGCACATAATGCACATACACTAACACTGACAAGTGTTGACTCACATTCATGGTGGTTTGCACAAAATGCATGCGTAGTAAAAAGTTCTTGTTTTCTGCAGTAATTCTGTTCTTTTGTGATTACAAGAGAATAGAGCGAATGGTGAATAAATCCGAACTCTCTCAGTGGAAGAGAATGCTCTGAATGGTATAATGAAATCCCATACACTAAAACACCTCAAGGATTTCTGCTTTAGAAACCATCTGACATTCCTATTTAAAAACAAAAATACCAAAGAGTTTTGCAATACAGTAGTTGCAAGGTTAGTTATAAAACCTTGCACAGAATGTCTTGGTGTTCAATTCAACTGTCTAAGTAGCAAAAGGCAGCACGCTGAAATTAATTTCTTTGTCTGTCTCATTGTGATTTCTCCTGTGAAATTCAGTGAAAATGAAAAAATACAGTAAATATATATTTATGTATGTTTTTAAGTCTTGTAAATCTGCAGTTTACTTATGTGAATGTTTTCTTAATTTGATTTTTAATCACTCTTTTGTTACTTGAATAGGTGGCATATGCATTTAACCTGCCTTTTTAAACTAATTTAAAGTTGGCTCATTAAAGCTCGTTGTTATTGCATATTTCCTGTTGTCTGCATCCAGATATTTTTTTCAGTCATTATGAACTGAATGCTTGATGCATACAGCTTAACTTTTTTTTTACTATCTGTAGGTCTACTGTCTGTGAGTTTTATATTGTTTTACTTTAAAGTGAAAACAGAAATGTTCCAAAAATGTTGACATGTTGAAGTGTGTTTCCTCTGATACACAGTAATTTATTGTATGCTACTTATTTTATTTTATATGTTATTTTATTACTATTTTAATTGTTAATTTGTTAATTAGAAATAAATATTGGCAGCTCTTCTGAGATAATATTAAGGTAAGCTCAACATGATGTAATGTGAGTGTGTATCCTCCTTAGTTTACATCCTGTACTAGTAAGGCATAGAAGCAGCTGGTGCCCAGAGCCAAGAGGACTGGTCAATGAGGGTCAGGGTACCCTGTCCTGGATACTGGATCATGGAGATCCCCTCATTAGGCAGAGCCAGCCCTGTGATGATTACCTTCAGCACTGAGCACCTGAGCACTACTCACAGGCCAGACTTGCTCCTAACAGCACTACTGCTGCCTGCCATGCTTTCTCTCAGTAGGCTTAATTATAATGGTAGTTACAGTGCTCACATGCTTATTTGTTGCAGTTAGGCTATTTTGCTCTGAAACCAAATTAAATCCATATGCAGTATAAACTAATATTTCCAAATAACTCTTTAAATCTAGACCACGTAATTAAAATATTACCTGTAAGTGTATTAAAGTATTTATTGTGAAAAATGGGTGGGGCTCATCTTCTATACTTCAACCATGTCTTACAATGGCTTCACTTCTGGGGACCTGTCCTGTTGTCCATTTTTATCAATACATGATACATAAACAGTTTTTCATTTTAATGTTCTATTTCATGGTTATTACGCAAAAACTACCACATGTGTTTTCAGGTAATTACTTTAGCTCTTGGTGTTTTACACATTTTTACCCATGTGTCTTTGGCCTAATATTATGTGCATTGCTTATACCAAGCTATTATCTGGTTATTACTTTAGTAACTACCATGATATTACTTTATTGTTTTTTTATCAACATAATAACCCTGTAACATTGCTATTACTGTCTCCCATTAACCTGTTATTACTCAAATATTACCCACCCATTACCTTTTATTACCTAGATATTATCCCTCTATTACCTTGTTTAATTATGAAATATTACCCAACTATTATCCTGTTATTGTAGAGACGTAAAGTGCTACCAAAATATTTAGCATGTTTCGTTCTATTCATTTGTCTTTTCTTCCAAACTCTTTACTAACAGTGCTCTTACTTCAGGAGTAAAGAATATTTTGTTTTTATTTTATTTGTATCAGGCTCTGTTTATATGCATTTGTGTGGATATCTGACCATATGCACATTTTTACAATGTCACATGTAGTAGGTTGTAAAACCTTCACCTCTTTTACAACTTAACACTGGGTAGGGGCATTTAAAATAAATAGTATTTATTACCTGTCTTGTAGAAAAACAAAGAAGCATTTGCTACACATTAAAGTTATTATTACACATCTTCTTTGCAGTGCATATGCCTACTAGAAGTGGAGGAATCCCCTGGTCCAATATGCACTGATGGATTGTCTGTTTGACCATAATGTCTGTGGTGAGAGACCACATGAGCACATCTCATCCATCACACACAGGCCCACCCCACACAGACACACACACACATACATGCATTTGTCTTACCATCACTCCAACCCACATATTTCCTTTTCCACCTGAGACCTTCACATTCAGACCCCTAGTGTCCTTAACCCCTCCTCCACAACAAAAATAACCTCTCCATCTTCACCTCTACCCCTTTTACACCCACACACAGCAGGGCAGAGAGAGCAGCTCTGCTCCTTGCCCTCCATGGCTTTGCCAGTGCTTCATAAAATGTCTATAGCACTCCAGTTCAGCTGGAAGTACATAACCTTGAGCTTTTCACAACTGGTTATAAATATTACAAGTGGTGATAGTGAGGAAAAATGTGAATTTCAATAGAAAAGGCACAAAGCCCAATTTACTTGAGTAGGACAATTTGTAGGTAAACATCTATTGCATTTATTGTGGATGTTCAATGTTTATAGAAACTTAATCATTCAATTGATCAAATCATTATCTGCTTGCAGTTAAGTGAATTTATTCTGAAATGCATCAGGGTTACTCTCCCAACACCAAGCTCTCAGGAACTACACTGAGGCTTGTAGTGATCTTGGCTATGTTGCTTTTACAGTAGCTATAACTTAAATGAATTACTGTACAATCTTTGCTGGGATAGTGTTGGCTTGTAGCTTTAAATAAGTAAAATACAAATTTGGTTTATTAGATTAACAATAATACAAATTATACATCCATTATTTTTACCGCTTCTCCTGTTACAGGCTCATAAGTGCTGGAGCCAATCCCAGCTGTCATTGGGTGAGAGGCAGGGTACATTGTGGATGGATTACCATCATAGGGCTAAAAATAATACATAAATAATAAAAAAGATAAAAGAGATAAAAGGCCTGATGTAGAATCAACAGCTCAGTCTGACTCTTTCATTGTTTGGCAGGTAGTGACAAACTCTCCTGCGAGAACACAACATTCTTTTACTTCTCTCAGTCCAATTTGTAACTTTTCATCATCTGAGCAGTTATTAAACCATTGATGTTTAGTTATGAATTTAGGGAAGAAGTGTTGCCGGAGAGATTTAAATTTTGGGCACTGCGTGAGGAAGTGCAGTTCTGTCTCTACAGCAGCTCCTGCACACAGTTGCTCATGTTTTGGTAGCTACGTTTTCTGCCTATTTCTACAGCCAAGCTGTGAGCACTCAGTTAAAAACAGTAAATGCTGTTTCCGCGTTTCATCACTCACTGTGCTCAGGTAGGTCGCCAAAGTGTATTGCCTTTTAGGGACAGATGACATTGCATTTTGCTTTGTGTGTTTGATTTAGTTTTCCAGTGATTGATAAAATTTGTTGTGATTGATAAAATTTTGTTCTCATGCTGATGCTGTAACAGAACACAGTTTAAACTGGTTTGTGAACAAAGCGTCAGGACGAGCTGAGGAAGGTGACCCTTTTCTTTTGCCCATCTTTTAGTGGTAAGAGTGAGGCTCATTTTGTCTTAAATGAAGCCAATATTTAATTGATTGTTTTTGTGTTTTGATTCATAATAGAAATTGGCCTATTTCAGTTTTGCAGGCATTGTTAGTTGTTGTCCTGTGCACCTGCAGAATGCTTTTACAAATTTCAGTGTTTGCACTTTCAATTAGATGCTTTTCCCAGTGGTCAAAAGTTAGATTTGTTTGTGGGCCCCACACTTTACTAGCATAGAGCAGATTGGTTTCCACAACTGATTGAAGTAATTTGTACCTAATTAAAACTGGAATCTGAATGTGAATTTGTCTTTTGGTTGCATAAAAGCATAAAATGCTCTGTGTGTTTTCTCTCTTAGTTCATTGACTGCTGGATTAAAACCTCCTGTAAAAAACATATTTTCAGGCCTGTATAATTATAGTATGAACAGTTTTCTATTGTGTATATTCCAATCATAAAATAATATTTACTTTTTTGTTATATAATAGTTTTGGTCTTTTTTATGTTTGCTGTCATGACCCAGATTTGACAATGACAATTATTTGAAGTACACTTACATTCTGTGGGATTTCGTCTTTTCTAGGTCTTAACAGAATTAAATAGTCACATAGAGCATGACTTTGATCTCTGTGTTGTAGACAGTCGTACCAGGGGCCGTGGACAAGGCAAGAAAAGATGACATGACATCAAAAGATGGGGGCAGTTCATTTACAGCAGCTGATAAACAGCATCCTTGTCTCACCACATGTTTTTGAGGAATGAATGGTGTAAAAGTGATAAAGCACAACGTTGTGCTCCATGATGAAGTATGTGAGGTATGAACTGATGATGCTGTAGAAAACTTTCCCCAGATTACAAATGCATTTGTATTTTATAAATACTGCACAAATCATCAGATTTGTCTCCTCTGAGCCTACTGTTAAGAAAATACAGACCGAGACTTCCACAGAGTTGTATCACTTGTACTTAATAACTTAGGGGTCGGAATTGTGACAGGAAAAAGAATGGGTGTTTTGTGGAAAGTTTTGTCCAAATATGTGTTTGTTACTATTCTCAGGACTGTTCACTGGGCCAGAAATTTTCAGATCTGGTTATGGAGGTGTCTGCTGTATAGGGAGAGCCACTCAAAGGATTACATTTTGTGAAGTACTCTTCATGATTTGGTGGTGGTGGATGTGCAGTGAAAACATTAATGTGTTTTCCTTTCTTCTTATCTTTTCTTTCTTTAATTTATTTTTAGTAGAAATACATAATGAGCATTAGCAGAAAAATAACAATAGGCCTACTGACAAATCATTCTACACATTCAGTGGAGGTGTTGCATAAAAAAATAAAAATATAATGGGGAGTCTCCATATTTTAATCACTATCATTACAGTTCTGATTATTTGACTGTGTTTGATGTTTAAATTGTGAATGAATGAATTGATATTTCTAATATAATAAGGGATTTTATTTTAAAATGTAGTATGTGTACGAAAAAGACCTTAAATTATAATATTTGATTATATTAGCGCTGGTTATTCTGTCTAGTCTTGCACTGTTATTTGTTAAATAGTAATATATCACATGTCACTAAGTAAAAAGGGGGTAATGGTAACTATTTAAGTGATAATACAAAATTATATCTTTAAATAATAATCATTGTGAAAATGCAGTGCATTAGACTGTGATAATACTACACACTGATGAGTCCACAATGTACTGGTGAATTTCTAAGTTCTATTATAAAGTCTGACTATAGGTTCAGGACACGCTGTTGTACTAAGTGACCACATTGGAAGACATAAGGAGATTTTTATAATTTAACCACATGTTATGTGGATTTAAATATGGATTTGATGTGATTTGTGTGTTGCGTAATATAGGAGAATAGGCCTACTACAAAATCTTGTGTGTGCAAGCTCATACTTTATGTGGCTTATTGCATGCACATAGTGCGTGTATAGTACAGTGCTCTCCTTTCCTCTCTCTATCAAATCAGCAATTTACGTAGATAGGATGTTGGTCTGTTTTCACAGCAGACACAAGGAGTAAATTAAAAGCATTGGCTGACAGAGAACCATATGGTACCACTCTCTGCAAGAGAAAAAACACAGCAAAGATTAATTGATAATAGCTGGCACTTCCACCACCTCCAACAGGGATGTTAGTGTGTGTATGTGTGTGCATGAAGGTGCCTGTGTATATGCATGCAATACATGCCTGTATGCAGGCAGCTTTCAAACAGCATGCTTATATTGAAAGGCCCAGGAGGGGGACCTGTCAGACAAGATGGTTTGTGTTGTCTGTAGCATCAACATGCCAAGACTTTTAAACTTGCCATCTTGTAAGAGATGCTGAAGACTTAAACAAGCAACACATTACTCATGTATGAAAGCTTTCAGGGCACAGTTGGATTCTATTGTTAAATGTGTGTTTCTGTAACTGCGGCTGTCCGTGTTTATGTCTGTGTGTGTACTCTGCAATCCATTCATTGTGGAACCTGGTGCTTTCACTCACACTTGCTGCTGCAGGAGGGAAAGATGACATTAACACAACTACTGAGCATGATTAAAGGGATTCAACCAGCAGGGCTGTGCAAACAATTTCCCACAGTCTAAACGTTGTACGTAAATCAGGATCTCAATTGTATTTGCTTGTTCCTTTGTATAGTCTAATGGTCAGTGACCCTCTACCTCAGAATTGGCTGGAATTAAATCCTCATGTCAGATGGGTGAAGCACCCTGCAGCAGTGGAACGGCTTAGAGGCGGCACAAGGGGCGAGAGGTTCTCTTTGATTGGATGGACTGATGCAGATAAAAGGATAGAAAGAAAAAGAGTAAGAGAGAGGGAGAAAGACCACTCAGGGGAAATCAGCTCTCTCCACTCAGAAACAAATTCATCATCAGCTCTGACAAACCACACGCCGCATAACGATGAGCTTAAGTGCACAGTGCAAGAGGAAGGGAGGGTGGGAGAGAAAGAGACAAGGGACAGATAGCAGGCAAACATGAGGTATATACTGTATATCCTGAACAGTGGTAAACTTTAAGCATCAGTCCTTAATTTGTTAGTATCATTGCAAGTATATTGTCATGTAAAACTTTGGTATCTGAGTAAAGTCAGCTCCGACAAGCCACACGCCACACAAGATCAGGTTTAAGTTTTGAATGGTGGGATTAAACATTCTGATTAGCAATCCACTGTTCTGTTTATTTTGTATAAATAATAAAAAGTTTAATGTGTGTAGAGCTTGGCAATATACAAGTGTATTAATGAAGGAATTTTATCAGGTATGTGCATGTATTTTCTTAACCTTTCTTAATCTTAGTGTCAAGATTTTAGATTGGTGTAAATGTGGAATGGGGTCGTGTGGGGGGTACGTAAATCAAATACTGTATATATGGTAAGTAATGGCAGCCTGGGTGTGGTGCTGGAGAGGGGAGGACATGAACCCATGAGATGGAGGAGCAGAGGGGGTGCCAGAGGCTGGACTGACAGCCCATAATTACGGCTCATTTTCAGTCATTAAGCCATGGAGTGTGAGCAGCTCTCACACTAAGGGAAGGGCCCTGATTAATAATGAAGCCCCCCTCTCCTCCATCTAACACACACACACACACACACACATACACTAGCACATGCGAAGGCAGACACACACGCTGCAGGATGAGCATGCACGCGTATGAATAACACACACACATGACGTGCTGATCTTATTCTAATGACTGGAATGAAGATTCTGTCTGTTGCTCACACTCCCTCAGTTAGATAATTGTTTATATCTATGTATAAAAATACAACAAAACAGCAACAAAAAAAACTGCACAACTTCTTGTTTTCCACTGTGTTGGAGACTGGGGGAGCTGTCCAGAAAATTGGTGGTGCTGAATTTAACATAAGCGCACAGCAGTGCCTCCCTCCCTTACCCCCCTCCCCTACTCAGCTTCTTTTCTGTTCCCCCTCCTCCTGTCTTACCCCAGTCTCTCCTTCTCCTCCACTCTGTTCTGGCTGGCTGTCAGAGGACCCACAGTCTCCTTTGAACTCCTACACCGGCACCCTGCAATGATCAAACTTCGAGCTGCTCCCCGCCATGAAATATTTACCACACACAGAAGGGACACATTCAGTCAGTGTCGGTCGAGAGGTACAAAGGTGTGACATGAAAGACAGAGAGCATATGAAAAGAGAAGAAGAGCATTTTGAAGCTGAATTTCGACCCTTTCTATCATGAATTGCAAGGGGACACTTTCTAGTTAGCATTTTATGGAGTGATGTAATATTTTGGCAGAGGATAAATAATGTATGTTAGGGGTGGTAGTGTAAAAATGGGTGGTAGTGTAAAAGGTCACAGAAATAGAACATGAAATCATTTTCACTGTCACCCAAACAAGACCCACAGCAATATTATGCAAAACTACAATCCAAAATTACTGAGACTACCAATAGTCATGTGAGTTCGTTGTTCGTTTGTTGGTCAATTCAAGCATCAGATACAAATTTAAGTGTTGAATATGAATCTTCAAAGCTGAGTCCAACAAAGGTGTTACTCAGAAATAGGAACAACATCTGCCAACAAATCTGTACTCTTAGAAATAAATAAGCTTGAATAAGTTGCAGAACAATGAGTTCAGCAGTGTGAAAACTTATCTCTGCGATTTCATTGCAGTTATTTTCAGGTGTCACCATCCACCTAATGCCACAGCCTCCACCAACACTAAACACACATACAGCGTAAAAAAACACACATTCACACACCAATACCAGCAGCACCAGCAGAGAAAGGGCTGGGACAGAGCTGACTGGTCCCAGCTGGTCCCAGCTGGTCCCTGCTAACACATTCCACTGCACCCTAATGACAGCGGGCCCCCCAGCTTCTGTGACCCTGGCCCTAACACCCCTTCATGGGCCCCCAGGGATACCGCAGGGCCAGGAGGGGTGAGGAGAAGGAAGGATGGCGGAGAAGGAGGGGGGAGGAGTGACACAGATGAGGGAGGACACTCCAGGTGGTGGGACAGCTCTGAGGGAATTGGAAGTCATGAATATATTAACTGACAGGAGGGGGAGTAATGAATTCAAATTAAATTATATGTGCTGAGCACCACACGAACAAGAGTGAGAACGCCAGGGATATTTCAAGGGGGTCGACATAATTACACCTTTCAGGAAATTTGATAAAAAGGAAATATGTGTAAGACAATCAGAGATGCAAAACACAGCTGCCAGGATTGTGCTACACTCTCAGAAAGTTAGATACTAGAAAGAGAAGTTTTATCAGGTACTGATTGTGTGTTTTTTTCTTTTTTCCCTCCTCCTCAAAAGCCTCTTATCTTTTTTCTATCGTTTCTGTGTGTAGCACAACATCATGATCATGGTATAAACACATCCCTTAAATTTTTCATATTTTTTTCCTGTTCCTTCAATCACAGCAGTTATGTCTTAATACATCTTGTCATTGGCTAATCTGTTTAGATAATCTAGTGACCTATAGGACTGTAGTGCCAGGCTGTTTTTTGATTTACATTAATTGGGCTGTGAGCTCTCTTAATTGGGCTCTCTCCTGGCCAAATCTCACAGACGCTGGTCATGTTCGAAGCCAAGGATTTAGTCCTTATGGCTGAGGTAACAGGGCTGACCCCCACAAGCCAGGAGGTGAGAGGGAGTCCAGCTGTCTCCCAGGACTGGAACTGATGGCCAGGCCGGCGGCCATGCAACCCCTCACCCCCCTACCTCCTCCCTCTTGTCCCATCACCCACTTTGTCCCTCAGTCTGTTTTCTCTTTGCCAGGGGCAACTGTCAGCCTAAAATGCCCTCTGCTGTGGTGTGGGGCCAGGTGACCAGAGGGCAAACAGCACTGGAGGATGATTGGTCTACAACAACAACCAGGACAAGTAGGCCCTGAAATTGTCCCTGACCACTGAGAAGGAGGGAACAGACTTGGGGCTACCAAAAGAGGACAGTAACAGAGGATGAAAGGCAGGAAGGGAGAGGTCTACATGAGGAGAAGTGTTGGTCTGAAGGAGTATAAGGAGAGAAGTGGGTAGGGCAGTCTTCTACAGAGCCTGAGGCAAAAAAGATAGAGTGGATAGGAGAGCTCCCCTGCCTATTGTTCAGCTGATCCTATAAACAATACCCCAATCTCTGTGATCTGCTGAGTATTAGCCTATCCATAAGGGCCTCCCTCCTTAACAACAAGACCAACCAGCCAAAGTAAATAGGCCAGATATATAATGACCCCCCTCCCGCTCATTTCCTCATAAAAGGGTCATCACCTTTTCTTTCTTACCACCATTCGTTAGGGCTCAAGTCCAGATACCACTGGATTCCATTTTTATACTGTTTTTACTTCAGTTTATTTATTTCATTGTTGGAAAGGGATTACATATAGTGGGAAGTGGAATAAATGCAGTATTTACAGCATGATCTTTCTCAATGGAAAGTGTTAGATGCAGAAATGTGAGAGCAATCTGCAAGTAATGGCAGGAAGTGTGTTGTCTGCACGTTTATGCACTGTGTTAATTAAGAATCCCGAAGACCAATTAAAAACCACAGTCACACAGGGTGTTGTTTCAAGGATCCTATTATTTGGTGAGACTGAGAGATGGAGAAAGATACAGCAAGAGGCAGACGAAGATAAACGTAGAATGAGACGATGAAGGGATAACTGGTTATCTCAGCTTTCACATGCCTTCAGCTTTGTCCTTCCTTTACCCCCCTTTCTCTGTCTCTTTCTATCGCTTTTAGATCTCTCACAAGTAATCTGTTTTTGCTCAAGCCGATGTCCTCGTGTCCTCTTTCAATATAACGTCCTTAATTTAGTATATTGCATCTAAGACCCATATCTTACCATCTCCTCACATTTCCCTGTCTCTGTGGTAGATGCATGGTGTATATATGAAAACTTTCAGTAAAAACTATATTGTTTGAGTGATATGTTACACAGAATTGTGGATCAGTAATGACTGACTGTGTGTGTGTGTGTGTGTGTGTGTGTGTGTGTGTGTGCGCGCGCGCGCACACTATGTTGCAGATTAGGAGGTGCGAGACAGCAGATGGGTATGTCTAAAAAAGCCCCAAGCTCCCAACACCAATCAACGATTGCAGGTTGGGATTGATGTTCAGGTGACAAGTTATTTCATCAGTACAGATGAAAACTGATTACAAGATATCAAAATCACACCATAGTAGTGTCACGTTCAGACAAGATTTTTTTGACCACTCATAAAACATTTCTGAGGAATTACAGTTTTGGTTGAAGAACACAATGGCTCATAATCGTGCAAAAGTTTGATTCTGTGCAACATTTCTCAAAATAAGGTGTTGAATTAGGAAATGTATCTATGCATCAACAAGACAGTTGCTCATCCAACCTCATCTTTCCCTCATAAATGAGTATACAACCATATCTTGCTGTGTCAGTCGCGTGTAAATGTGTGTGTGTGTGTGTGTGTGTGTG
>JAUBNQ010000017.1:10593411-10607151 GCA_032353495.1 Ctenopoma kingsleyae | reverse complement strand
TGTCATTATCACATAAATACTAAGCTTGTTTTCAGTGCTTTTAGTTTGACTAAATATAACTTTTATCTAGCTCAAAGCTTTATTTTCAGTTCTCTTTGTGCGATTTAATCTGAGAACAGGGTCTTTCTGAATTTGTTAGTTTGCATTGACTAACATAAAGTAATCACAGGTAAATATGTTGAAAACACTACAACTAAAATTATTTATTTTTTCAAAGCTGAAGATGTAACTGAATAGCTGCAGGTTGTATATGACTATTTGAAGAATCACTGTTTTCAAAATGTTGATGTATGAAGATAAAGTCTGACCTGATCTAACTTTTTGTGACATCCTTTTTTTTTCTTTCAGATTCAGGTGACTTTGAAATGTGCTGAGAGTTTAATGTATTTTTTGTTCATAAAAATGTATTGTGTTCACTGAGTGAATGGTGTGACAAAAGATGTGAGGTGCACTGATCTCGCTGTGACAGTTCAGGAGAACTTGCTACTGAAGTTGAATTATTCATCAGACGTCTTTGCCATTCTTTTCTACCTTCAACTGACAGGTGTCTGTGAGTTCATATGGCATGTGTCTGGATATACACACACACACACAACCAGGAAGGGTGGGAGGTGTTAGGCGTTGAGAACAGATGATTGGTACTATGTCACTGGTGTGTGTCTGTGTGTATGAGTGTGTGTGTATGTGTGTACACATGGTAGAGGTCTTGTTAGCACCACAAGTGTATGACTAAATTAGTCTCCTCCATCCCTTCATCACACCTGCTCTCAGATCCAGCAGCTGTCACTAAGCCTCTGTCTGTCTACCTATAAATGTAACTATATATTTATTAGGGATATGACGCTTTAGTCTTTGCATCGATGCATATATTAGAAATTGTGTCAACTTAGTAAAATCTTCTGCTTCTGGATTCAATATTATAATCATCAATAATCAAACTGAATCAAAACTCTTCCTCTACCAAAAGCTGAACTGCTACTGTCAACTGCTACCACTGTGAACAATATTAATATTACATCCTCTCAGGTTTTGTGAACATTAAGTAGAAATTTGAGATCTTCTATTGAGGAATTTGATAATATTTCTACTTCATAGTCATCATCTACAAATGCAGAACTTTTACTTTTACGCTGTATTTTTACTTCTTATTTTCCTCATAGGAATCAGAATACACTTGTACTTGTTGCTCCACAACTGATTATAGTTACAATTACTAATGCTACCTGTACTATAACTACTGCAGTATCAGTGGCGCTATAGTAGTTGTGTTGCTATAAAAGAACAAAAGAAAATAAGTTAAAAGGTTTTTATAGGAAGAAAGGCTTCATCGTGGTCTTACTCAAGACACCCCCCTTTTCCAGTGGTACATATTGATCTGTGTGTAGCTTAATGTTGGTCTTTATGGCTACGATGTGGTTAGACAAGCCAGTAGGAAAACTACTTACTCCAGCCCACTGTTATAACTGAATCAATCCATTAGGTGAGTATTGAAGCTGTGGTCAGTCTCCGCAATGGGTAGTGATTATATATGGCTGCAAATTTAATTATTCAATATGCAATTCAGTTATGAGCAGCATGTAAAAACCCAGATAGAGATGGATGTTTTCCACAGACCACAATGCATTACATCTATATATTAAATTGAAAATGGTAGCCATGACATTAGACTATAAGAGGTAATTATAGACCACTCAAAAACAGTAGGACATGAAAATGACAATGTGTGTGTGTGCGTGTGTGCGTGTGTTTGAGAAAGAGACAGCGTGTGTGTAGCCCTTGGAAAGTGATTGCTGTTTTGCTTGGCACCCTGTCCCCTCTACCAAAAGACTGTGAAATCAGAAATTAAATGCTTCACCATCATGAAGCAATTCAGCCGATACGTCTTCTTCTCTATGACTGTTTGTTTATTGGACACTGCGCAAAAGTATGCTGCAGGAAGGTCACGCCATGTCAGCTATATAAGAGAGAAGCAAAAGATAATAATAAGACAATAAAAATAATAGTAGTAGCCACAAGAATCATTTTATGGTGTGCAGACATATTTAAACATATATTTACTTGTCTATTACCCACATTCTTTGTCATTTCTAAGCCTGCTGTGTTTGGCTAAATGAAAGGGCAGATAGTCATGACCTGACCAGCAATTATAAGCTGCTGAAATGGTGAAAGCACAGACCACATTGATACTAACTGAAAGCTGGGGTCATGGCTGAAGTGACCTTTTAACCTTTTACTGATGTGGCCTTTTGTCCATTTTCATTCTGGTCAATTTGCACTTCTTTGCTCTTCTTTTGTTCAGGGTTTTGCACAATAAGGGGAGGAGGACAAACATGGCTGGGCATAACATTTTAGTTAATGAGATGACAGAGAGAGGACATAAAAGACCTGAGCAAAAAAGATACAGTGGCAAAAAGGAGAAATGGTCGTTAAGGGCAAAAGCAGCAGGAATTTGAAGCACTTATTTAGAGCTGCAACAAAATGTTGCCTTAGTTGTTTTTATTAAAAAAAACACGATGCTAGTCAGATATTGTCCTCTGGACTGCATGGTGGTTAGCACTGGGTAGACATGGGTTTGAATCCACTGGTCAGCCAGATGCCTTCTGCGTGGAGTTTGCATGTTCTCCCCGGGCCTGCATGGATTTTCTCCGGGTACTGTGTGTGTGTGAATGGTTGACTGTCTCTGTATGTCAGGCCTGTAATAAACAACATGTCCAGGTTTTACCCTGTCTCTCGTCCAATGCCATTTGGGATAGGCTCCAGCACTTCCGCTTCCTTCCAGCATTTCCAATGCCTATTACCTGCACATGCACGTCACTGCTTCCATTGTTGTTGTGGTATTGTTCTCCTGTAGTTGCTTTGTGTGTATCATTAACTCTGTGATACATCTGCCAGCCATGTTCCATTGTCCAGCAGCCTGGACAACACAAACAGGCATCAATTAGACATGCTGTCCCTTTCTGTAGCATCGTGATTGTTTTAGCCTGGTCTCTGTTACAGCACCTGTCTAAAACATGTTGGGGACCTTTGAGGCACTGTATCTTAAACCGAGTTTAAATCACCGTTGGGTGAAAATAATATGTACCGCACAGGTCATGTTGAGGTAATGATCATCTCAGTAAGTTCTTCTTACTGTACAATTTTTTATTAGTGTGGATATTTACGCATATTGTGTGAAAGACATACTATTCAGTATTATTTAAATATCATTTACCTGAATTGATCACTGATCTATTTACTGCTGTTCCAAAGAACTTTTACAGTAGTAAGGTCAGTCTGTGTGCAGCTTCTATTTTGTTCTTTGTTGACAAAATCTCTACAAATGTCAAATAAGTCAAATTTATTCATTGCATTTCTTGCTTTTCTGATGAAACTACCTCACTGTCTAAAACTAAAAAGCTACCCTCTATGACAAAAATCCACAAAAGTCCACAAGCCTAAAGGATCGTTTACAGCAGATCATACCCTCAAACAACAACAACCCACAGGAATGTCTCCTGAATCAGCACACCTACTGTGGCAGGCCGCTGCAAATTAACTGTGAACAATCAAAGCTGAAAAACAATTTTTATGATGTGACAATAGATATTGTGATAGTGGTTGTGTAGCAACCAGACACTGTTTGCTGGCAGAGCACAGTGTGTGAGAGGGATTGTAGACCTGGATGAAAGCTTTCCAGTAGGAAAGTGCTGTTGAGCTGGTGAGGGTCAGAGCTCTGAACCTGATGCAGGCAGCCATGGAAGCCAGTGTACAGATATGAACAGTGGTGTGACGTGTCTTTTTTGCCTGACTGAAAATTTCACGTGCTCCTGTAGGTCCCAGGTTGATTCTGATGTTCTATATCGAAGGTCTGGGCTTGGAGAGATCGAGTTGAAGATGTCTCTTTCTCATCCAGCCCCTGACAAGATACCTTTATGGTTCACCAAGATTCCATGATCATCACGATGAAAGACACGTGTCATCATGGTTACAATTATAAACATGTCATCGACATTATAGGATAACCGTTGTTAAAAGAAACAGAAAATGAACAGTGTTAAAGTGGCTTCTATTTTATTCTGGGGCTCCATTGTTAAAAGATTTTAAGTTAAAACACAGCAAACACAATAGAATTCATCTTTAGGCAACACCTTCTCTTGCCTTGAGACTAAAAAAAACTTATGTGAGCCGTCCCCCCCTTCCTACTCTGTTTTGACTGTTCAGGTCATGGAAAACTTAACCCCAACATCCACCCCCAAAACAGTGCTTGTAGGCACCACTTCTATCTTTTGTCCCATCCACATGAAAACACAGGTTAAACAATGCAAGCCCACTGCTCAAAAATAATATGTAGTCACCTAATGGTATTACTGTTACTGTTACAAATTGCTAGAACACAATCGTTGTCCAACCACTTTATTACGATGGGAAACAGCTATGTTTTTGTGTTATATCTTGCACACACAAAGCCCTCCTTTACAAAAACAAATAATGTATAGGAATATAATTTATTTTCTGATTGATTGGACAATGGCTGTAGGCCTGCTGTATCATTTGTAGCTTTAGCTTCATAAATTACGTGTGGTGTGTGGTAGAGGAATACATGGGGCAACCAGCAGCATTATAGTGTAACTGAGTCATGTAATAAAATACCCGATACCAAACGATATCTTAGGTAAATATTTTAACTTACTGGTCCTACTCCCAATTCTTCCACATACTAGTAGTTTTACTACCAGCCAAGTTCACATCATCTATCTTTGGATATTTCTACAGTATACTCAACAAAGTAATTAAATAATATAAAAAAGAACTACTTTAGATGAAGTAGCTATAGCAAAATAACTAGAACACATGATTTCACCAGTTTAGTATAGTGGATTAAATGCAAATTTATTGCTAATCCATACTTAATTATCAGAACATAAAAATATACAAATCATAGCAGCGTAGAAGAAATCAAGTGTGACTTATATCTGTGAAACAGAGGCCACTGCACATTTCACTTATCATAATGTAATACCAAAAAGCTTTTGTGAAATAATAAAGTAGCAATAGTACAAAATATATTTATTATTTACTTCAGATTACATAGGCTATGTCAACATCCTCTGATGTATTCCATCTCTGTCCACATAGATGGAGCATAAGTAAATATTACTTATGTACAAAAAGATACTGTTAATCTGTTCTTCTTCATGGTTTAAATGAACCGCAGCTAATTAACCACACACCAAAACAGGAATACATTTTAATATTGATCCACTTGAATCCCTAGTGAATTGTCTGTGTGCATATGTGCATGTGTGTGTGTGTGTGTGTGTGTGTGTGTGTGTGTGTGTGTGTGTGTGTGTGCGCGTGTGCATGCAAGAGTATGATTATGAATATTTTAAAAGCACATTTAACATGGCGAAGCCGGAGCAGGCATGGTGAGGGATTTGCGCCTACTCTTCAGCTAATGACCCCAGGCGCTTCCAGCAAAGCTTCTTCATATTTTAAAGAAAGTCGATAGAGCTGCAGCCCAGTCAGCAGCATTAAGATTCATACAGACGCCACAGGGACCCTGAAAAAATTAATAACACGCGTGTCTAACAATCCTTCCTGCGATTTAGTGGGGCACCCAAGCTCTCTGCCTGAAATGCAAAGTAGTAATGAACACACAGATAAGATAAATTCTGAACACGCATCATACCCCTCAAGTCAATGCATAAACACACCCTTACACCCACTCTCTCCTTCGACTCGTTCTCAGCAAACACACCCATTACCTCCCCACACTCCTGACAAAAATATCTGAAGACACTCTTTTCATTGCTCTGAAGTCTACAATTTTACTGTCTCTGATTTTCTTAAAAAAATAAAGCAAGCTGAAATCCAAGATAGCACTGCTAAACAAAAGTTTTTTGTTCTTTTCACTTTGATTAGCTATGAAGAATTCTTCTTCTGCAGATGTGCAGAGGTGTTGACGGGTCCTCTTACTGCAAGGTTAGCCATGTTTACTTGGGTACAGCTTTCCAGAAGTTTCACACTTTACTGCTGATTGTGTGTTCTATCATCGAACAAGACACAGAAGCTTGTGTAGACACAGTTGTGTACAGTTTGTTTGCATGTGCTCCCCTCTTTCTGGAAACAGAAATATTCATTCCATAATCATCCTCACTGAGTCCAATTTAAATGTTGAAAGTTGAAATAATAATTGCATTAAATACACAGAGATAGGTTGAATTTTAGGACTACCAGTGGCGAGGTGGTGCGTGTACTGCAGTGGGCTTCTCTTAGAGTCAGGACCACAGTACAGCGATAGGCTCTACCCTCTTTGCGAGGCCAGACAGCATATGGCACTGTCTCCCAGAGAACAACACACCACCCAGGCAGCCTGGCAGCCTCAGTGAGCATGTGTGTTTATGTGTGTGTGTATGGGCGAGTGAGGTTGTGTGTGGCTGCTACTAGTATGTGCATGTTTGTGAGAAGCAAGAAAGGTGACAGCAAAGTTTCATAGTATACATAGAAGAATATCAAAGGAAATTATAAAATCACAATGTATGGGAAGCATTTTTCTTCCACATCCAGCTAAGCTAAAGACTCAGAAACTTTACAAACAACCAACTCTTGATGTCAACTCACACAATTTGTTTTTATCCAAGTTGTATTATAAATATATTTTATATGCTTGTTTGAAAAAAAAAATGCTATAATGCTTTCAGTGTTTAAAGGCAGAATATTATTGAGGACGCAGGACAGAGTTTGTTAGCTGAATTATATGCAGTGGAGGAAGGCCTGATCATCTGTCTGGCAGAATAGTTTCCATTTCCATATGTGCATGGGACTTAAAACGGAAAGAAGAGAATCAATAAGGCATTAGTGGAAGGCCATCAAAAAATTCCGGCACAACCTACAGCTTATTACAGCCAGTAGGTCAGGAAGTTGGATATAATTTATTTAGGGTGAGTTACCTTAAGACTACAGTTAAATAAACTTTATTCCATCCATTTGACCACATCGTCTGCCTCAGTAATTCAGAGAACGTGTAAATTACAATAACAAAGTTGCAGGCATTTTCATATAACCTGTATTGTTTATATAGCGCTGTCCCAAATAAATTTGAATGACACATTATAACAATCTAAAGGGAGAATGTCTCTGCAGACAAACATATCTGCTGTCTAAGCAGCGTGAGTCCAAGATCTTGTGCCAACCCAAACAATGCAGACCCACCGCATACAGCCACTTCAAATCCTCTGGTGGAGAAATTTCTCTCTCAGGCCATGATGAGAGGCTTATATAAGCAGCTCATCAGCAGCCTGTTTGCCCATATGTGCCTCACACCCCATGGTCCCCTGTGGGTCCTGTTTCTGTGCAGTGATACCATCTCATCTGCCAACATGGACCACTTGGAAAAAACCCCAGTCTCTCTTCTGTTTGGCCTATTCTGCCCTTACTGGCTAGTGTTATGATGCAGTTCAGATAGTGTAGCCAATCTGTCCTCTGAGACAAGTGCCCAATGAGGCACTGGCCAGTGAAAACAGAAAAAATACATCAGAATAGTGAATAAAGCAGATTAAGATTTGAACGACGTGCAGAGCCATGATGACAACTAAAAATCAGCAGGGGCCAAATGAGGGCAAACACATAGTATTGTCCACCAGTATAAAAATACTCTCTGCCTAAACAGGGATAAATAAATAAAAACTAAAATCAGTCAAAATGAATAATCCAAAGTCTTTACTAATTGACTTTGTTTGATAATAAGGTTGACAGTACAACACAGAAATACATCCTTGACTCAGAACAGCAGTAGAAAAAGTGTGTTGTCAAATCACTAAGGTGTGAATCCTCAGGGCCAGTATTGATGATAGCATATGTTGCGGGAAGCAGACAGACAGGATAGCAGGGTCCAGTGTCATATCTGCAGTGTGTGTTTGCAGGTCCCGCACAGGGACGGTTCGCTTATCCCCCCACCACCGCACATATGTTTGGGACATGGAACAGTTGGACATGGCCGAGGGCTAAAATGGGTCAGACCGACACAGATGGAAAAAAAACTCCCACTGGGTCACTGTCGAATGACTAACACCCACAGAAAAAAAGTGACAGAATTTGTGTATGTGTGTGTATGTATGTGCATATGTGCATAAAGTAGAGATGTAGTCAAATTTTGACAGATTTTTACAGCTTGCCAACAACATTTCACTTGAAACAAGGATAAGACAACAAGTTTTGAATTCAAATTGGGTCATGCAGTTCTCGAGTAGCCATGAGCAAAACATGAACTACTACAGAAGGGCAGAGGATGTCAAGTGTCAATTCCTAACACTGAATTTGCTTTTTTAGCTTCTCTAGTGCTTCCCTTGACTTTACTTCATGTATATGCAGCATCAGTGATGCTTATCTTCATAAATCGTCTTAAAATAGAGTGACTGTGAACAAAATAAACAGACTGTAATTTTTTACAAAGACCCAAACTTGGATAGCATAAGAGCTGACATTCGGGATAAATTGAAAGCTTTGGGTTTTTGCCCTGGGAGCATTCCATATGAGTGCTTCTTTTAAAAAATCAATTGAGAATGCTGAAGAACCCAGACACATTTCTGGACAGAAGGAGAGGAGCTGGCATTAACTGCACCTCAGCAATGAAATTGAATTAACCTGAGCAGTAGATGGTTTATAAAAGGAGAAGGTAGAGTGTGAAAAAACAAGAAGTAATACACAGAATCTTTGAGAGAAACTACAGAAAACTCAAAGCTCTTTCTCAGCAATCCATGGTGTAGAAGCCAAAATCTATGCAGAGCACTTCAGCGAAATGTCTTTAGTTGTCAAAACGTCCATTTGCAATGCAATGTAAGACAATAACTGTAGATATGAAAGGTCACCCATCCATTTATTCATCATAAAAAGGAGGTAAATTCCTTAAAGTGTAATCCTTGGCTGCCTTTTGATTTGATCTTTCAACTCTATTTCCCAGCACAAAGAGATGGGCCGATGCTGCCTGATGAATGCGCTTGCGTTTGACGTAGACACAACACATGAAGTCATCACAGAGCATCCTTCATCAGTGACCTCAAATGAACCATGTGGTCACATGAGGACACGCAAATCCCTTTGCGCAGAATACAAGCCATGTTATCAACCACGCATTAGTATGTGGGTGGCATGTGCTCATATGTTTGGCATGTGCTGTCATATGTTTACAGTGAATCTCTTGGATGAAAGTCAAGTTTGCAGCTGCAGCCTCAGAATAATTAATCGCTTGCCTTTTTACCCGGGAGGAGCCACAGGTAGTTGATGAAGTGGCAGTGCCAAGACGCCCAACTGGCGAAGACGAAGCGCAGCTGCCAGGAGTCAGCGCGGCCAGATGCCGCTGCTGATGTACCATGTGCTCCAAGCAGGGCAACAGTGTGTTTGTGTGTGAGCTGAGGTGGGAGGGGAGGGAAAAGAGCATTTGCCAAGACTTTCTCACATTGATGCCAACCTGACACATGCTTGGGTACTCCCCACAGTTTGTGTTACCATTTCAGCCTCCCTCACAGATCTGTGGGGGGTCCCCTCTTTTCCTTTTTCTCAGAAGCGGTCCTTTGCTGAGAGGAGTTGGCGCCTGCTTGTGGCCATCCTGCCCATCAGTGGCGGCATCGTTTCAGGTGGTCTTTGCTGAATGGTGTGCTGGCAGCAGGCCATTACAGCAGAATGCCAGCTTCTGTTTACGAGATATTGTGTCTAATCATGTTTTTGCTATGACCATAATCAAAACTCCTTATGGTAGCCATGTCTTTCCTCTCACCCCTGACAAATAGACAAATATACTTAATGCCCTTTATTATCTTCCACTCTTCATCCAGTCTCAGTGGCTTAGATTCCAGTCCTCATATAACGTATGCCAAGAATATGGCCAACTTCCAGCAAACAAATCCAAAAACATGGGTCGTCTGTGCTTCTTTTCGTTTCATCAGAGACGATATTCTGTCATTTTTAGGTTGAATCCGTGGAAAATGCGACTGTGCCATCTGCATCAAAAAAGACTAAATGCTGTGCATATGCCCTACAAATAAAAGATTCTCTGGAAATAACATAGCTGCTGGGGTAGCATAGCATCCCCTTGAATAGCGTTTTCCCCACGAATGGGAACGAGTGGTCTTTGGCGATACTATTCCTGAGAGTGGAGGGGAGTTCTCCGAAACAAAGGCATCAATTTCGTTAGGAACATGCCATCCTCGTTTGCAGTGTAGGGGGTTTGGGGAGGGAAGTGAAAACTTTTTGAATGTGTGCCATGTCTGTACCATTCTCTTATCTGAGGCCCACGACTGCCAGCTGGCGGTTGAATGTGCCCACTTGCACTGTGATGATGAAGCCAGCCAAGCTTGTTGGCACACTAACTGGTAGGACTGACATGTGATCTAAAGCCAAACACAGTTCTGTGTGGGGTGGCTGCATACATGCTGCACTCCCCCTTCCCCTGTCCTCATCTCTTGCGAGCAGCCTCTCCTATGGATCTGCAGTTCTTCAAAAATGGGGGCCCACAGCCACGAGAGTCAAGAAATATAGGATGACAGACAAAAACACAACTCATGATAGCAGTTTTATAATCATTTATACAGTTAACTGAAATCAGCTGTCTACGGACTGTTGCATTGCATTTTGCATGTAGAACAAAGTACTACATCAGATCTTGTGTAACACTTAAACAGTTTAATTTCAAAATAGAATAAAGCTGAAAGTGATGTAAAAATACAAAACTGATTTGAGTCAGAGGACCATTTTACAATCCACAATTATGTATGTGCTTCATTACGGTGATATTGTTTATGCCTCCTCCTTTGCGTCAAACACTCTGTGCAGTGTGCTGCATTATATTCCTCACTCACCATCATGTTAGACAGAAGCCGATTGCATTATTTCTCCATAAAGCCCCACTACAAAAACTTACCTCTACTCTCTCATTTCATAAACACACAGTACTTACAATGTCAGATCACAGAATATTTGCCGTACTGCATGTTCAAAATACGCTTGAAAGAACTAGTATCCGCTACAGTACTCTGCTGCACATAAAGATTTTAAACTGTGAAACTAAAATCTTTCATTTTACTTGTATTTGCAATTACGATGGTAATTCCTAATGTGAAACTAATGCAAAGTGTGTGTGTGTGTCTGGCTAGGCTATGTTTATTCTTGTTCACAAGTCTAGTTTGAGAAACAAACCTCAGGGGAACTGTCTGCATTTTGTATGTATCGCATTTTGTAATAAAAATGACATTATAATATAATGCAACGTGTTAAAAAAATACGTACGTAACGTAACTGGAAGTCTCTGGTCGCCGGCGTTACTTATGGAACCATGGGAGCGACGTGTGTTCAACGTCGGAAGATTAGTGCCGTTGCACGGTCCTTCAGCATAACAGATACCGGCTTTCAGAAGGTAAGGTGTGTAAGAATTAAATGAGAGGTGTGTACAGCGGAACACGGACATTATGTAAAAAAAAAGTTCATACATTATTCGCTGTAGAAATAATATTTTTATTTGTGTATTTTAAATTAGGTCTGGTCAGAATCCGAATCACGTAGTAATGTCAAATGTCATGATGACCGTGAGCTTTACCTGTAGAGTTAATGAATCCGACTCAGTGGAAATGAAAAGAGCAGTGTGTCAGTTATTTTCTTCACTCAGTGGCATCTTCCTCAGTCCGTGTTTTACCTTTTAAGGGTACAATAACTATCCTCATTATTGCATATTTACAGAAATGTCTGAAACACGGTTTAACATAGAATATGAAAAAAAAACAAATGTGTAACATACTTTTGTTACACATCAGTGAAGTTTAACTGCCACACACAGCTCTACTCTGGATGTTTGAATAGTTGTGTAACCCCTGCTGTGGCTCTGGAGGGAGATTTCCAGTGTGTGACAAAATAATACAATGTAATGTCATTTCAGCCAGGGCTTGAGTCTTGATGTTATTAGAAGAAAAGCTGTGTTATTAACTGGAGTTGTGGTTGTAATGAGTTGTGTAATCAGGATATATTGTTCTCTGCTGCTTTGATTTTGATCTATTTCTGCACGACTTTATGGAAGTGCAACATTAAATCAATGGGGTGCTCATATAATTTTTCTGTCAATCAATTAACTATTTTTTCCCTATAAAAAAACAAAAAAAAAACAACACATTAAAGCTTCATGCAGTGAATTTGTATAAATGTGCAATGTCAGATGAAAAAAATGATTACTAGTCAAATTGAATATTACACAAGGTCAAGAGGATAATTTGATTTGTACAGTATATTTCATATTGTGGAGAAGAAGACTGTGTGATAAAAAATAAGCTCATGTACCTTTTTTCCTGTCGGCTCACAGATAAGGTCTGATATGAGCAGATGCAAGAGGCTGAGGGTGGAGCTATCTTGAGGTTCAAGTGCTTGAGGGTATGAACAGCTGAATCTAAAACATGCTCTCAAGATTTGCTGCTGCTGCCCACTGCTCTCTGAAGTGGACTTTGCCTCACTGGAAATCCACTCTTTACAGAACTCAGTGCCCATCAGAGCTGGGGCAATGGCTACAGGGAACTGTGGTTCAAAGAAAGACTCATAGATGGACTGCAGTCCCATCATCAAGGACAAATCAAAAGCCAGTGTTTGTCAAAGCTCTAGCACATGGAGATAAGCTTGCTATCACAGACAACAATGGCAGCCACACCTATAAGCAGCTATACTGCAGCAGCTTAGGTGTGGCAGGTAGAATCTGTACGGCTCTCAACTCTGACGTTGGGAGTCTGGAAGGACAACGAGTCTCCTTCCTGTGTGGTAATGATGCTTCCTATACAGTGGCACAGTGGGCAGTTTGGATGAGTGGTGGGACTGCAGTGCCATTGTACAGCAAACACCCTGAGTCTGAACTGGAGTATATAATCTCTGACTCCCAGAGTTCACTGCTGCTGGCAGGACATTCCTATGCTGAAACCCTTGAGCCACTGGCACAGAGGCTGGGGTTGCCATGCCTGGCACTGCCCCCTACATCTTACCTGGGCACTTTACATGGGGCAGACATCCAGGTAAAAGAGACTGCCATCACAGATTGGGCTGATCGACCAGCTATGATCATCTACACCAGTGGTACCACTGGGAGGCCCAAGGGAGTTCTACATACACACAGCAGCCTCCAAGCCATGGTAAAATTAGTATTTTAAAGCATAATTACATTAGAGCTAATTTCTTTCAGTGCATAGACACTAGTAGATGTTGGCTCACAACTTTAACATAGCAGAGAAGGGTAAAGCTGAGGCTAATGTACTGAAAATTTGTGGCTGATTAAAACAGCAAGCAGTGTGTGTAGTCTGAACCAACCAACAGCTGTGACTGTTAGGTTGTCCTAAACTCTCCTGACAGCTAAACATCACATTGTCTCAGAGTAATTAAAACAAACATAAAAGTGTTTTACTTACCCTGTTTTAATTTTACATAACTTATAATAGTTCTAATTACCTAATTGATAAAGTTTTATGAAATTAATCTAAAGGGAGAATTATAACAGCTAAACAGTAAGATTGTTTCAGACCAATTAAAAATAACAAACAAGATAGAATGCTATACTCTCCATGTTTCTGCATTCGATTTTCTTAAAATATTACCTGAATTATATTGTTTTGCAGGTAATGATTAAATATCAGATGACAAATTTTGTACACTATTCCTCATCATTGGGCCATACACATGAAAACTTATTTGATATATTTTGTAACTGACCACTGTGTGTGTGTGTGTGTGTGTGTGTGTGTGTGT
>JAUBNQ010000017.1:10568375-10586651 GCA_032353495.1 Ctenopoma kingsleyae | reverse complement strand
CAGGTGCACAAGCTTGACTGACTAGATACACTTACACACACACACACACACACACACACACACACACACACACACACTTCACTCAGACAAGCTATGTTTGAGAAAACAGACTGTGATGAGGTTAAAAGCCAACTGCTGGATAACAGCAGGAAATATTACCATAGCTTTTGGTACGAACGCCACTAAAGGTATAAATTACAGTAAAGAATGCATCAGTCATATGTAACCAGGTACCAAGCCTCAGTCTCAAAACGGGTCATATGTATTTCTTCTTCTGTTGGCAAATGCTGACTTTCAAATTATACAAATGTTGTTCTCCAGTCAAACTGAACACATTTTTACTGACTGTAAAAGTTTGGATTGGCAAAATTTAACGTCACATGTTTTGGGAGAAAAATACACCAATGTTACCTTGGTTGTCTGTTATTTCAGTGAAGTAATTAAGCCCATTTAATTTTGCTAGTTTATGATTATCAATCAGCGAACTTGGCAGTCAGTGATTTCTTCCATGATAATCACATTTAATGTAGGCTATTTTTTTTAATCAGTGTCCAGGAAACATGAGCAGAGAGCTTGAGGATTATGTGGAGATGAATCTAAGATTGGGTGTTGTTGCTTTTCAGAGTTGAGGTTTATTGTGGAGGAGCTGATAATAGCACAATAGTGTGGTTTTGCTGATTTGTCAGTGAAATCAGCTTGGACCAAATTTGATTAAAAGCTTCTAGTTTTTATTCAATTGTTTCAACATGTTTTTGATGACTATTATATATTTCAGTGTGCTGTGATATGATTCTAAGATTCTGTGGTCATATTTCCTTTAAAAGAAGTTCAGAGTGCAGTCTTTACGTTTTATGACATCACTGTGGCCCATGTTTTCCACTAGCTTGATTAATTCTGTCAGATTAACATACATTTCACTGTTGGCCTGAGCGCAGAGTTATGAACGTAATTCTTCTTTATTGCACATCTCTCAAATATCTCTGATATATTTCTGCTCCTGTTTGTTTGAGTGCCTCAACTTCATGCGTTTGTTTTCATAATAGTGAGGTGCGATGTCAGGTAAAACCCCATGATCCCACCTACACCGCCCTCACACATTCAGAAACAAATGCAAGGTCTAGAAACGAGGTCAGACTCGCACTGGTTGCTTTTGTCTCCTGTCTTCTTTCGTCCTCCCCCCTTCCTTCCTCCTGCTCCCTCCCTTCCTGTTCCCCAGCCTCCTCTGCCTCTTACAGGTACAGCTAATTAGCTTGCAAGTGGATTGGGTAATCCTCTGTCTGGGTGTTGTTGGGGAATTGTTTTGTTTGTTTGTCAGGTAATGTTTGGCATACACTGTGCAGGCTGTGTTTGATTCCTCTCAGGTGATTATTAAGTATGGCTTCAAGAGGTCTGTAGTTTCTATTGATGTTTTCACTGTAGCACAGAGACTTGTGGAAGACGTGTATATGTTGTCTTTAAGTAGGTTAAAATGGATCAATAGGAACCGCAGGAAACAATATGAGGTGGGTAGTGGAGTGGATTCTCTCCTACACGCACTTTTTTTATTGCCTCCACCAACTAAGCAGCAGGCAACTGAACTCGTAATACACCTTATTGACAGCAATTTTATTACTCATTTTCTACTGTATTTAGGACATCTAACTGGCCTGATTTTGTTGTGTAGCTTACAGTTTTGGAGCATTTCAGATTAACAGCGGTGTGGCTTTCTAGGTCATATTGCCCTTGTTGAATTGTGTAAGATTAGTTCATCCTGGTATTTTCTATCTCATTGTTATCGCTCTCTGCTCTGTCTTTTTCTTCCTACTTTTCATTCTCTTGTTTCTCTTTTCTGAAACACAGTAAACAGTGTTACACTGTCCTCATGAAGCCACTTTTCCAAAGCTTTATGTCATTTGAGCCCAAAGTTGTGTAGTCTTTCATCAGCTTCTTGAAAAAATTAACTGAACCATCCTATATGGACCTCATTCCTTCTGCACGTCACACAGACCTTTTCCCATCCAGCAAGTAACAGTAACCTGTTTGTACTCAAAATGTCACTCAGTCTTATGGAATCATCCACAATTTCTCAAGCCTCTGAAACCAGTTAGACACAAATGATGATACAGGTCATAGAAGGAGGGAGAAATTTTGAGTAAAACAGATTTTGGACACTTTGCCATTGAGGGAGGTGAGTCTGTTTTCATCATTTTGTGGATGATTATGGTGATTTTTTTTTTTTTTTTTTTTTTGCTGAATTGGGTAAAGAAGATTAGTCTGTCTACACTTCACATCACCATGATCAGACATAAAAAAGGACAAGCAGCTGAGAAACTGCTCTTTTTTTATTTGCCAGATTTTTTCGAAGGGATAACTCTACTTTACTTTTACATCTTGGGTACTAGGTTTGGACCTTATGCATCAGGTGAACCATATTTAGGTTTAAGGGTTGTTTAATGCTAGATACTTTATTAATCTCCTTGGGAAAATTCTTGTGGACAGACGGCTGCACTTAATGTGCTCAGGGTTGTGTTCGGAGTTAGTTTCTTGTCCAAGGAGATTTCAACACATGGCAGGGAACTGGGAGTCAATCTGGTTATTTATTTACTGCATGAAAAATGCAATAAACAATTGTGTCAAGAACGAAAACAGCAGAAAGCTGTATGGCCCCTTTGTTCAGCATAAGGTGTGTGTGTGACTGTTGAAATTTTGGTTTCTGGAAGTTTTAGACATTTTCAGAAGCAGTTCCTCGTGAAAGGTGTGAGGTGTGAGGGTTTTCAAAGCTAGTCAACTGTCCTATAAGCATTTTTAATTAATCATACAGCAACTTAACTCTGCTGAAATCTTCTTTCACAGAACATTGAATGCCATCCAACAGTAGCTGATCCTTACCCACTACCAAGATTTAAGATTCAAGTTTTATTGTCATGTGCACAGTAAGGAAACACGTTTCCTTGTACAGTGACACTTTTTCTTTGCTGTCCTCAGCAAATACCAACATTAATAAATCAAATAGAAATAATAAGCAAATTACAGAAAAAAACAAGAAACAAGTATCCTCCATACTATGACTGTAATGAAAATAAAATACCAGAGCCACCCCATGCTTTACTGTAGGTCTTAATTAGCCCTTTTCACACTGTCCACAGCTCTTCAGGATCATTATAACATCATCAGCTTGAAAATCTTCAAATTCATCCTTGTGTATTATCGTGCCCGTCACCAGAGAAACAGTCTAGTTACTTTTGTGGTCAGTTGGTTTTCCCTACTGGACTGAGTGCAGGAGGCACATGTGATAGACATTGCCAATCAGGACAATGAGTGGATTAGATCAATATGAAGTGAGAGAATCACTCCTGCTCTTCATTGGCAGAGCAGTGGTCTGTGACAAATGGTATAATAGCCTTAAGACAGACATGTGCACACACCCACACACACAGGAAAGACCACAAAGATCCTCTTTGTACATCCCCTGTGCTATAATTACTAGCTCAGGAGGTTACACACACATACACACAGAAATATTGAGACTGCAGGTGATGTCATGTACTCATGGGAATTTTCAGTATGTAATGCATCTAATAGATTCACTTAAACATTAGTACAGCTCACAGCTGTGAACAGTTTCTGCGTTTTTGACACTTGGGTCTTATGCTATTCCATAATTTGTCAGCTCACTTATAACGTTTTTACACAGCTGTGCTACAATAAAAAACCTTGTCAAGCACTCAGTAGTAGTTTAGACTAAAAGACTGAATTTTACTGTACAGCCACTATTTCCTTTTTTTCAGAACCAACATAAAATGGGTGTGAACTGACAGTTCAGTGTCTTGGTGAAAGTGTCTCTTTAAGAATCTGCGGTTTAAGAGTTTTAAGACAAATGTCCAAAATCAGTTCTCTTATTTGAAGTTGATGTTGGTAAAAACAGCTGCATCAGACATTACCCCAGAAATTCCCATTATTGTCCACATAAGTTGACTTACGTTTACTGAGACGAATAGCTTTGGGTTTACTGTGTGTTACAAGCTCAGCAAACCACTTAGTGGCCAGTTATGCCCTACAGACAAAAGTTAATGCCATCTTGGAAGTGAGCACCCACGCTGTGGTACAAATCCTGCACTGAAGGTTGGTGGTGATTGTTCTTTTAGTCATTGCCCATGGTGTTGAACTTCTTTAAAAGAAACAAGAACTATGCAATTTCTCTTTTATTAGAATTTTTTAACTTTGAATGTATATTTCATGTGCTTCTGCTTGATTTGGTGTCAGGCGCTGTAGGACTGCCACTTCCCGGAATGGAAGTTCGAATTGTCATGAATAACACGGCTAACACCACAATTGTGGAGAGCAATCACAGAGAGACCCAGGTAATCAATACATAATAAGTTATCAGTGGTGTTTCACAATTTCATTAAAGTCATATTGCAATTATTGTGGCCAGGATAGACAGTAGACAGTTTTTCTTTCTGTATATTATTCATGAAAATGTAATATTTTGTCATCAAAACGGTGCATACAGTTTTAGCATTTATTGTCTTGCAATTGGTGGCTTATAACTCTCCCAGCAGTCAACTGGATGGTCATTTAAGCATTACACTGGCTAAGTGAAACTGCACACAACTCTTTTACACTATCCACTATCTCAGTCTATTTCTTTCTCTCCATGAATACACCACAGGTACGTCCAGGTCTGGAGGGAAAAGAGGGTGAGCTGCTGGTACGAGGCACATCTGTGTTTAAGGAGTACTGGAACAAACCTCAGGAGACTAGAGAGGCTTTCACTGATGATGGCTGGTTCAAAACAGGTACTGAGCTCTCCTTTCCTCCTCCCTTTTCTCTTTACTCACACTTCAGCGTTGTTCGTGCACATACACATTAACACGCATTCCCTCAGAGGGAGTGAATTCTAGCACTAATTGCATCTACGTGAGTGGTAATGTCAGAGGGATTCACAGAAGAAGGAAAGATGTCACATTTTTTCTTTTCTGGGCTGCAGACTGCACTTTCAGGAAGCACGCACATAAACACACAAACACAAACTGAATATATGTGTAGTGTGAGCGTGAGCATTTTGGGGGTACTATGAGGGAGTGATAAATGGACTATGTGTGTTTTTGGTGCTGCAGGGCATTTTTCCTACTAAGTGGTTGTGACTGCTCTGGGTCTTGAGGAAGCAAGGATTGCTCTCTCGGTCTCCTTCTGCCTCTCTCTTCTCTGTAGCGTGTCTGTGTGTGTATGTGTGTGGTAGCACAGAGGGAAGCTGTCATCAGAGGCTTTCTCTCCCTGCAGCCCAGCACTCCCCCCAACCCACTCCCCAAAGCCACTGGGAGACAAGCGTTAGGTTGATGTGGGGGAGGCTGAGGAGTAGTGAAGGGAGGGAAGAAGCAACTGAGGCTTTAAATTGTTATGCAGATGACAGGAAATAAGAGCCCTAAGCAAAAAAAATGAGGAAGGAGCTAGAAGTATTGAGCTTGGTGATGTGGAGGGGTTAGAAAGTCTTAGGTACAAAGGGTGGCATGTAAAGCCCATGTAAGAGAGTAGGAATAGACAAGGTAGTGATGGGGAGCTTGGTAGTGTGTAGTAGAGAGGAAGCGGGTGGGGGGGGGGGGTGAAAAGCAGCAAGGAAGTAGCGAGTGATGAAGAGCAAAGCAGGGTAAGGCAGTGGGAGAGCAGGGCAGAGTGTGTTTAATTGGCTTTGCAGGCTGGAAGGACAGAGATCCAGAGCACAGCATGCTGCTGTCACAGTCCATTATAGCCACTGGCCACATAATGAGAGCCTGTGCAATCAGCTCCCCACAGACTGGTCCCTCAAGCCGCACACACACACCGTGGACACCTCTACAGGAAGCTATCAAATACGCTCCTTGCCTACCCACCTCTCTGTGTTCCCTGATGCCAACTTAAACACACATAGAGTTGTGAAGTGGAATGGGTGTTTTTGGGTATACAGGGTTCTAAAAGCAAAAGTAATATTTATATTTTTCTTAGACAATGTTAGGTGGCGGTTTAAGCACTTGTTGTTGAATGTTGTTGAATCATGCGTTCAAATTATGAACAAAACTGTTGGGAAATATGTGGTTCTTTAAACACTCAATGGTACAAGCCCATGAACACAGCTTCTTAAAGGAAACTCCACCTTTTCTACACATCAAAGTCTGTTTTACTACTGCAAATGTGAAAAAGTTGTATAAAACCGTTCTGCAGCATGCATCATTTTTCTAACTGTCCATCATTCATGTGTTAAGCAATTGTATGAAGTGCAAATTGGTGGAGTATTCTTTTAAGAAGTCAATTGCAAGTTGCCAGCAGTGAAAACATAAAGCTGTAAGAATAGTACAACTGCACAGGCAGATGATGGCTTCCCTAAGTCTTCAGTATGTGTAACTGGGCCTGACTGGGACAACGTATAGCAGAAATAATTTAGCACCACTTCTGCGTTGATGAATTTTTAACCAAAGTTTACTTCTTTATAACTCCCCAGCAGGTGGCAGCATAGGTATCGTACGTCAGTTTGCTATTCTGTTGCCCACAGGGAACGTCTTTGTTGTCAATAGGATGCCTGCCAGTTCAAGATTGCTAACCGTATAGGTGTGACGGCTGTAATATTTTATTATGTGGAGCAGGTCATCACAAGGCGCATGTGTACCTATTTTAATGATGGAGATAAATTTAAACACAAATCTTGCCTGTAGCACCCCCCCAGTAGCAAATCTCTAAGAAACAGTACATATGTCCTCACACCACCATTGTGCACTTGTATCCCAATTTTGGTTTACCTAGGTGATACTATTTAAATGTTATGAAACAGGAATCGCATAGACCCCACCAACTCGATATATTCAAGGGCCAATAGCACAAAAAGTGACGTAGATCCCTCCTGGGGCACTGAATTAAAAACTGACATCATTCCGTAAAGGATATTACCACGTTGGCTGAGGAACACTTCGGAAACCCATTGTTAATTAACACAGTTTGTTGCTACATCTACAAGTGCAAGTTAAAACTCTACCATGCAAAGCGACCCCAAGCTCATCTGAGATGGACTAATGCAAAGTGGAAAAGTGCGCTGTGGTCTGATGAGTCCACATTTCAAATAGTTTTTGGAAATCATGGACATCATGTGCTTTGGGGTAAAGAGGAGAAGGACCCTCCAGATTGTTATCAGCGTAAAGTTCAAAAAACAGTGATGGTATGGGGGTGTCTTAGTGCCCATGGCATGGGTATCTCTGAAGACACTTTTAATGCTGAAAGGTACATACAGGTTTTGGAGCAACATATGCTGCCATCCAAGCATTGTCCTGTTCAGGGGCGTCCTTGCTTATTTCAGCAAAACCATGCAAAGCAACATTCTGTAGGTGTTACAACAGTGTGACTTTGTAGGTAAAGAGTGCAGGTCTTAGTCCGGCCTGCCTGCAGTCCAGTCCAGTCCTGCAGTCCATACAATGGAGACCCCAGACTGTTGAGCAACTGAAGTCACACATCAAGCAAGAATGGGAAAGAATTACACCTACAAAGCTTCAACTATTAGTGTCCCCAGTTCCTAAATGCTTATGGAGTGTTGTTAAGTCCCAGCTTTTTTTGTTACATGTTGCAGGCATCAAATTTAAAATTAGTAAATATTTGCAAAAAAAAAGTTTATCAGTTTGATATACAGTATATATAAATATTGTCTTACTGTACTCGATTGAATATAGGTTGAAAAGGATTTGCTAATTGTTGTATTCTGCTGTTCTTGACGCTTTACGCAATGTCCCAACTTCATTGGAATTGGGTTTGTAGGGTTTAAAGACAATTGCTTGAAATCCAAAGTATAGGGGGTGAGAAAAGTGTTTTAGGAATATTCAAAATCTAATCAGACCAAAGTACGCATTACTAATTGAAAAATGTGTCAGAACCATCCAAGGAATGAGTAAAAGGAGGAGGAGTTAAAGATTTTACTTGTGGGTTTTACAGGTCAGGAATTTTAAACCAAAGTGCAAACATGTTGATAACTGGCCACATGGTGGCGCTGTAGACATAATGTTTTAGTATGTGAAGCATACCTGCTGACATTAATCCTTGGAAAAATCAGGTTTATGAACTAAATTAATCTGCTAAGAATTAGACATGAAGATGAAAAAACAGTTGGATGAAAATGTATACAGCAGCTCAAACTGCAGCTTCTCAAAATGATCATACGGTTCAACTGTCACCAAAAACACAAACCCATGCCCACACAAAGGGGGAGCAGTGTTTGATGAAAACTGGTTTAACCCTCTCCTTAGCTTCTACCTCCCCTCTCACACTTTCAACCTTTTACCCTCACACCTGCTCCCTGTTTCACTCTCCAACGCTCTGTCTCATCCTTGCACTCCATCTCTGACTTGCTAATTCCTTGCTGATATCTTGCCACCTTCTCACAGAGCTTTTTGTGTGTCGGTTTTTTCTACATCTTCCAGAATTTGACCTTCAGGTCAGGGTTGGAAAATGAAAGATGTTTTAGTGCTGGCAGCCACTGTACTACTTTTGAGGGATCAGACTTAGACATACTTTTATGGAATAGGACTGTCAAGGTGACATGACTTTTCCAACAAGCTGTAAATGTTTAACTTAAAGACAGAAAGGCACCCAAAGCCTATCACACATCCGCTAACTTGACCAGTGTTTAAGGGATTTTCCTGAACCTGAATTGTGCCACCTAAGCACCTCCTCAGAGACTGCAGCCCAGGAGGCAGGATTTGTGTGCAGCCTGAGAGACTCAAGTTTGGGCAAGATAGTCCACTTGCCCTTGATCAAACTAGCTTCTGGCATGAGTGCAGTGCCGAGATTATAGACAGGGGTTTAAGGTTATGTGATGTCTCATACAATAGCCTACTGTATGCAAAGTTAAAGTACAACATAATGAATGGACAGTAGATTGCCAGTCTTTTAAAGTAGAATATGTAACAGCATTTATTTTGGTTCTCATTGACCCATACAGATGTAATTCATTCGTCTACTGCCGTTTTCTTTGCCTCTTCATTGGAACTAAAGCTTTAGAGTTTTGCAGTATTATGAGGTTTTTTTTTTGTTTTCAGATTTCCTGCATTGTTTTACAATAAAAATATATGAATGAAATGCATTTGCTGGAAAAGAGCTGTTTCTTCTGCTATGCGGACTATGCAGAGCTCCCAAGCTTCCAGTTTAGTTCTTTAGTTCTACAAAATATTTTAGTAGAATTAAATGTAATTCAAGTATCTCGTAGATTACATTTGCTCTGTAATTTTGAAAGAAACTAATATACACCATTGGGAGGTGTCTTTGATATTACTGCAGAAACAGCTGCACCAGCGTATTAACTTTGATTTGTTCTATACCAGACATGTCTAGTATTACCGTGTTTTCCTTGTTAGCTCAACTGGTAAGAAATTGCGTTGACCAGGGTCCCGTGTTTGCGACTCGACCTTGCCAAATAGATAATTTGATTTTTTTTTTCCATTTGTGTTTTCATTGACATTTAAAAATGATAATTGTCGCAATGATTTTTTTTTTTTTAAACATTGCATTTCTATGCAAGTTTTTTCCGGTCTTGTCTGTTATATTATGCTTAAATTAAAAAATAATAATAATTAATATAATATAAAAATATATATTTAAAATTTAAAAAAATGCTGTGAATCATGATAGCACAGCTACACATACAGCATCATGTGTCATCTGTATTACTGACAGGCTGGTAAAAAAAAAAAAAGAGAGAGAATTCACATTATCAAATTTATCCCTCTTTCACAAAAGTTTGGGCACCCCTGCTCTATACATAATTGGGTTTATTTATGTAATAAACTAAATTGTTGAATTTCATTACACATTACATTTTCATTACACCATAGACTTTATAAACAATGGATCTGATTTGAATCTTTGCACATGATTTCAGGTACCATTCTAAAGCTTCTACACTGTATGGTCATAGATTGGGATTTTTATACCTTTTTTTATTTTCGTTGTCTTAAATTGATTTTGTCTTTGTTGTTGTTTTTCATTTCAGTTTTGAGAACCTATTGCCACAGATCATCAAAGCATTTAAACTTCTCATATCGCCCTAAGCTAATAGGGCAGACTGACAGGTTAGTAGAAGGCAAAGAAGAGATGGCCAAAAAAAAAAGTTGACTCTAAAAAGGGAAGACGAAGTGGGAGAGTTGCGATCAATATGTTCTCAGCTGGCCAGAGGTGTCTTTTCTGCTGTGAGAGGGTGCTGTGGAGCATTGCTCGTAGCTCTATAGGGAAGCTGTCAACTTCTCCTCAGTGCTCTCTCTTTCCACTCATCTTCACAAACATATCTGAGCACATTGAACATCTCTCACATTTGTCAACCTTCTTTTTATGCTCTATAACTCCTCTTGGCTGTCTGGAGCTACAATGAGAGTTCGGTTCAAGCTGACAACACTGCATGGGATTTGATGTACATGTGTACATCACAATAAACTCTGAAGTAAACCTGAAATAAATTACATTTATGAATACATAAATTAGTAAGGACTCATGTGAAGCGGGAAAGCTAGGCATTAGCAGTTTTCAAATTTTGCATTTCATTAGTGAGTAATGAGGGTGTAGCAGACATTGAAAAGGAAGCTATGTTTGGGGGTTGAGTGTTAACCCTGCTTTTTCTGATGCTTAATTATTTTATTAACTTGGAGAGACTGGGGCTCAAGGGCACAAACATTAATAGAGGGGGTTAAATCTCATTTTACCTCACACTCTTAAAAGATTAGGATTAACAATGTAAGCAACTGGAACAATAAAAAGAACAATAAATGTTGCAAAATATTTTTGGTTTCAATCAGACGCCAACGCACTAGTGTTAAAATGCATTTAATTGAGGTTGTGTCTCTGCTTGTGTGTGATAGAGAGATGTAACCCCAATCGTAAAGGTGAGCTTGAGGTCTGCAGGGTAAACTCTCCATAGATCAACAGAAATATGCCTCGTATCCTGCAGACCTATCACCAGTCGTTTGTGCTTTGCTCTTTTGCCAACAGCTGTGTGTTCCAATGTCGCACTTCACCCCAAGTCACACTGTGAACAATGTCAGACCTCCCTGTGGGGTTCACCAACACCCCATCCTCCCAGCACTTTGTCCAAATCAGCTGTCCATGTAACATTTACAGTCCCAGTTTCAGCACACGGTGGTCAAGTTCTTAACACTGGTTGAATATAAATCTAGTTAAATCTAGGTTTCATGGGAGCCATTAAACTCCAGGAGTCTTAGACAAACTGTTCAAGCAGCTGCCACTTTGTTCTGTTTTCCTGCAGAAGCAAAGAGGCACATTTCACTACCAGAAGATGTACCAGAAGCAAAACCAATCAGTTTTCAAATGTTGTTTGATCAGAAGTGAGACTTTATAATTGACAGCTGTTTTCTGTAGTCAATGTGTCTTGGTTGACTATCAGATATGCCTGATTCAGTGCAGAACAGGAGCATATAAACGACAGTTAAGTAGTTTACTTGATGAACAAAGCAGATCTGAGACAGACATCAATCCTCAAGCTCAGCTTGTTATCTGCTGGTGGAGAGGCAACCCAGCAAGGAATATAATCAGTAATATTAACATAAAGCAATTCAAGCTTCTTTAATTGCATTATATTAAACAAATTAGACCACTCATCCAAGTGCAAAGTGCTTTCTTGTACGATATTAATTACTAAAAATGGAGCTGTGACAAAAGTTAAGGATGATAAATAATGTCAGAGCTCAGATTTTGCTGCTTGGCTGTCTGTTATTTATCCTCATTAACTCTTCCATCTAGGCATCGGAGCTTTAATGTGGAACATTAATATTCATATATGCTAAGTGTTTACAGTCACTCTGAGAAGAGGCATGAGTCACATTTAACCTCTCTCATCTTTTGTGCAGATAAGGCTCTCCTCTCCACAGTGATGGAGGGCACTTAGCTTTAACCTGCAGTGTGAGAGTTTAGGTTGTGCTGAATGTGATGAAAAATTGTGACTCCACTTTACATTCCCACAGAGGAGAAGCATCACCTCATCAGTCTCACTTTAAACACTTCAGTGATGCTAGTGCAGAGGCATGTATAAACACAACAAGGTTGTCAAATAGTGTCTCTAAAATGTTAACTTTTAGAACTATGAAGTTGGTTTTACAAAGTTTGCACTGACTATTCTACTGCAGAGTACTACACTGTAGTCTTACACAACTGTTGCCATCCAACAAACATGTACTCACACTACACTACACTACAGACTTCGGGTGGCGACTAAATTTTCATCAGGAATACCATAGCAAACACACCAACATGGAATGTATTTCTTTAGTGAACAAAGCATATAAAGTTAAGTCAAAATGAGGCTTGCTTAACATGTACAAATGTCACCTTTACATCTTGAATTATATGCTATGAGAACAGCAAGGTGACTATTGGCGTTATGGATTCACACACATGTACACAGGCCTTCACCCCTGCCTCAAAGACCTTCTGTGTTTTCTGTTCTTTCGATGCTCTCCTCATTGGGGGTTTGGCTGTTGGAAACATTGCTGGTGCTTCTCATCACCACCTCAGATATACAATAATCTAATGAATAATCTGTAGCCGCCCAGTGAGGTAAGGCTTGGAGAGAAGCAGGGGATGCAGCGGTGAGGGGCTGGAGCAGGAAGGAAAATTTGGCTGATATAGGTGTGGTAGATCTCCCATTCGCTAAGTGGTCCAGTGGTGCTGGACCAGATCTACGGGAGAGGTACTTTTTCACATAAGACCAAGTAGGTTTAGACATCTTTTTTCAAGGTCAAGTTAATAATCCCCCTACTTTGAGGTAGTCTGTGATACACTTGGCAGTGTGCACCTTGAGTTTTGCAGGAAGCAGGTTGGACTGGATGGTGCTGAAATGATGCACAACTCAATAACATTTATTTATTACATTAGGACTCCAAACGGTACAGGTAAATCTTTTTGTTTGGGGAATAAATCGTACAGGAGTGAAGTGTTTATTTGGATTATCAACACTTGAAAAGAGCGGTGAGTGAGTCTAACGGATACAGTTACGGTGCTTGTGTTGCATCCCTTCCTCTCTGTGTCTGTGACTGAGCTCCTCTTACAAACACACATCCTTTTTTAAGTTTCCCCAATTTTTAATGTCAGGATTATTGTGTATTTAATTTACGTAAGGGTTTATTAGACCGAATTATTTTTAGTTATGTGTTTCTAATAAACTCAAACTCAAGTGTATTTATGATTTCAAAATACAGTATAGTTTTGTCATATATCCTTATATTCTTGTTATCTACAAATAATATTTTTCAAATATAAATAATTTCTAATCTGGTTCTAAATTTATTCAGTTTCCTCAGTGGTCATATTTTATTTATCAGCAATATAAATCAACAATTGGCCTCCCTGCTCTCAGCATCGGCATCAGCCAATGAAAAGCCCATATCAGTCAACCACTAGTTTGGAGGAACATTTGTGTGTTTGGTGTGTGTGACAGATGCCTATCGCCAAGCTAATCGAACATCTGAGTGGGTATTTCTCTTTTGGGACGGATATTTTCTCTCCTCTTGTTGTAAGTGGACATTTCACTTGTCTTTGTTTCCGGGTTTTACATTAAAAGTAACACTGTGTAGTGTCTGCATCTGCTTCTCAGGAGCACTCCATCAGCGAGGCTTTCAGGGACTGCACAGAACGTAGATCATTCGTGGTTTGGTAACACTTGTGTGTGAGGCATTCATGGAGTGAAGAATTTTGAGACTGAGACTTCTTGAGGTGTATTCTGGCTTTTAAGTATTGTATTCTATGTCTGTACACAGATTTCTTATGTCTGTGTATTTTTACAATATATTAGCACTAAACACCTGAGTGCCTAGAATGGATTTGTAAGTCACACCCTACTCACAGTTGAAAACATGTTTCTTACTTTTTAAACTGTTGCAGTTTGAGTGCACTGTGATGTGAAAGACAGAATGAGATAATAGAGTCAATCTGGACATTTTATCACTCAGTGTGCTCTTAGTAGGAAATGATGTGCCAGTCACATCTCCAGATTTGAGTGGGGTGTGCACACAAAAACAAGCACATGCTTTATAGATCAAGGTCAGACTAAAATCACATCACATTTAATTACAAAACCCAACACTTTGCATTCCAGTAGCATCCTTTATAGGGCTTGAAGGTCATAACAAGCTAATAGTCTACTACTGACTTCTGTCACTGCCACAAAAGTTGTTTTTGTGCATTTTTTTTATTTGTCTTTCCCCAACAAATCTAGCAGCTCATGGCAACTCACTTAAGTGTTTCCGTGATTTTGGCCTTTGTCACATGTCACACTGCCCTTTTCTTTCACTTTCTGTCTATGAAAGGCAATATTTCCAGGCTCTGTCTGTGTTTCTGTGTAATTTTAAGGCCTCTTACATTTTTGCCAAGGCACAAAGGGCATTGATTATAGCAATTAATTATTTGGGGAAAAGCACTGGGTAACAAAGCAACACCCCATAGCTGTGTCTTGTCAAATCACAGTTCACATTTTCTGAGGTACCATCACTGTGGAGCCCCTGTGATGCTTCCCTGCCAGCTCTGAGTGTTTGTTGAGTGGGTACTCAGTGAGAGAGGCAAACAGTGTGTTTGATGGTTAAAGAGCCAACAGCCTGGTGCAGCCAGGAGTATCTTACCTGCTGTATCTGGGCTAAATTTGAGCTCCAGCATGAGGGAATCACATGTAGTCTTGTAACAAAATATTAAATAAAAGATTTGCATGATCAAGTTTGTTAAATATGCTAATATGCTCTTCATATCTTTCTTTCATTTTGTCCAGTCTTCTTGAGTTTAGTCCTCCAGTTTGCTTAAAACGTTTTGCTTGATTTGCCATGGAATACCACCAATGCAGCATTTTTTGATTAAAAAAAATGACAGCAGCAAAGAAGTTCTATCATTTCTGTTAAAACTAGCAGAAATTCCTCTCTGGTCTATTTTGGCATTACTCTGAAAAATAGTTGTAGCTAGAAGTAAATGTTGATAATACACTTCTCTGCATAACTTTTTCCTCTTAACAAAATGATCATTAATATCTAAATGATTTAGTGTTGGTTTTCTACTGCTTCAAATATGCTGTGACATTATAGAAGTTTTCTCTGCCCTCCATCCTCAGTTAAAGTCTTGATCTGTTTTTATTTCTTTTTTTTTCCCCACACTGTGTGCCTTCACTTTCTTTAATGCCTCAGAATAAGATGAAAGCCCAGTGCAATTAGGCTTCTTATCGTTTTAATTAAGAAAGCCATTCGGCCATATCTGCCTTCGACGCCATAACACATAATGGCAGGGAGTCTCTGATGCCTGAAGTAGTGTTTGTGTGTGTTTGTCTGTGTGTGTACATACAGTATATGTGTTTGCACATGTACAGGCTTGTGTTTGCGCCCTAGTAACACAGTTCCCAACAATCTCTCTCCTACCCTTCTTTACTCTTTTATCAGTCTGTGTTCTCCAATCACTATTCCCACTTGTGCCTCTCTCCAAACATGCTGTTCTATCCCTTGTTATTTCCTTCCCCTCAAAGAGGCAAGGTCAAAGAGTCCTGTGTAAGTACTTCAAACTCAATTCAAGTATGTTGTCAAGTATGAGTGTTTCTTTTAAACCCTTTGCACAAACATTACTTCAATAATGCAGTTTACCTCCTCTATGCATAAACACTTGCAGCCAAATTAATACATTTTATGGTATTTTTTATCTGTTTCATCTCAGACATACACACACAGGACTTACAGCATCAATGTTCATATAAACTGCTCAAGTCTCCATATCTATTTGCGTAAGAAGTGAAAGCTACATAGCTGGAACCAAATTATTCTGACATGTTTATTTTTCCTTTCATCAAAAAGAGGAGGAGAACAGGGAAAAGTATAACTACCCTGTTAGTGGTGTTAACTCCCAACCAAGCTCCTCCACTCTCTTTTCTGTTCTCTCCCTCCATCCTCCCTCTCCCCCCCCGTTACCCTGGCCTATCAGTGCGGAGCAGTGGTCTGTGAAGAAATTCCCAATATCTAAATTTACACACTGTATCAATCTTGTTTAATAGACTGGAAAGCTTATAGCCGCCATCGCAAGCCGGCAGAGAGGGCAGCAGTGATAAATTGTCGGTGTGCAGGCGACAGCCGCCCGTGATGTATAATGAAATATTTATGATTTATCCCAGCTAATAAACTGAAATGAAGTGCATGATGTATGGGAACAGATGGGCCCTCTATTGATGCCGAAGCAGAGAGGCAAGACGGGGAAGAGGAGACGGGAAGATAGGTGGAGAGAAAGAAACAGGAGATGTGATGAGAGATGCTCTGGAGGTAGTTAAAAAAAAGATGGAGGGCAAGGATGTGACAAAAAAAAAATTTCAAAAACTTGCTTGTGTGTTTGGCTGACAGTGTAGCAGGAGAAGTAGACAAAAGTGTAAGATAGATAGTGGAATACAGGGCTAGAGAGTAGAGAACAAGTGAGATTAAATGATGGAGAAGTACAACAGAGGATGGCAGACCACCATCAAAATGTCCCATAATACATAATACCATGTGTTTATTAGGGGTAGGTGATATTAAAATTATATTATAATATTATGCAATATTTTGTGATACTAATATTATTATTAATTACACAAGTATATCAGCTATATTGCAATATGGCAAATTATAAAGAATTATGGTGATATGTACAACATACAATATGACTATATATGATAATACAGTCTGGCACAGCCCTAGTGTTGATTCCAGGTAAATTGTGAACTGTCTGTAAACATAGTGTAAATGTTTATAGTAGGGCTATGCCTAAGATTTTAGAGTAAATGAGATTTGTCAATTTTTGCTTTCTATTAAATTTGCAGAAATGTATTTTTTCTCTTTGTCATTATGAGTTATTGAGTCTAGATTAATGGCAATTTTCTCATTTTAAAACAAGGTCAAAAATATAATAAAGCAAGCAAAAAGTGAAGGGATCTGAATACTTGCAACTATATAAACTGAAAAGAGGAAAAGGAGACACACAGTGTGTCTCTGTTTACTGGCACATCTGAAGTTAATTAATTCATTTAATTTAATTTGCATCTCATTTGTTTATTCTGTACAATAATCAGTGTTTGAAATCCACAATTTATCAACTTTAAACACAAGTCATCACATAAGAGCAGTATAAATTTTCTTATCTGACTCTTTTTAAGAATGTGAATAAGTATAATGTGCAAAATGTCAAACTAGTCATTTTATTATATTAATAATAAAGACACACTTTACTTCTATAGCCTTGGGGAAATTGTTGTTGGACAGCTGCACATACTGTGTATGATGTTGTTGATAATTGTTTTCTAACCCTAACTCTAACCTGACATGTGGCCAGGAGGAAGCAGGAGTCAAACCACTGAGGTATCTGTAAATTTGATCTTTCTGCACAATAATTTAAATGCTCTAAACTGCCAGGTATTGAAAAAATAATAAAAATCCTTCCTTTCATTTGTTTGAATGTATAGTTTGATGTAAAACTAAATAACAGCATTCATGTCTACTGACTAAACTACTAAAACTGGGTGCCTGAAATAAAAAATAAATAAATAAAACATACAAATATAAACATTAAAACTGTTTAAATTCACCATTTAGATGTTTGTGTAGTAGTGTAATGTAAACTCAGATCATTAAACCCCTTGCCACATTTACAGAGACAATGCAGATGAATTGTCCTCTACCTCCTCTGTGGCACTGTGACCACATCCGTAGCCACTCTCTGACCTTTATTGGCCTCTTTCCACCACCTTTGTTCAACCCTCTCACTTTAACTACAGCATCACCTCACCACAGTGTCACAAACACACACACACATGCACACACAGGCTCTTCCATTCCCCCTCGGTCCCAGCTGTGGACACACCACCTGTAATAATCCAGAAGGACACCTTCCTGTTCCTTCTTTACTTCTCTCCGCTTCTTCCCTCCTCTGTTCATTTTTCTCTCCCTCTGTTTCTCTCCACTCATCCATACTGACCCATTTCCTCTGCTTGTCATCCCCAGGCCCAGCTGAGCCCCTCGTCCCACATACTGTACTCATCCTCCCCCACACCTGTCCCCCAGACACCTACATACAGTACATGTGTGTATGTGGACGATGTTGAGGGATCTTAAACAGTCTTCTATGCACTGCAGTCGTACACACACCTTAAACCAAATTTACTTAACCTACTTTCTTTGTATGCAGTCATAAAAGTGATATACATTTTGCTTAATGTATTAATTACGATTCCCTTATCTCTCAGCAGCGATGACTTCATGAATTTCTTTACTAATAAAGTTATAACTATTAGAGAAAAAA
>JAUBNQ010000017.1:10553576-10565975 GCA_032353495.1 Ctenopoma kingsleyae | reverse complement strand
CGTGTGTGTGTGTGCGCGCGCGCGTGTGTGTGAGTGAGTGAGAGAGTCAAGGCCATGGGCTCCATATGGTCTGGGGGTATTAGATCCTAGTGCTGTGGCCTGCTGGTCAAGCATGGTGAATTACTACTGCTGCCTGTTACCCAGGTTAACATGCATGTGCCCACACACACAAACACACACACACAGAGTGTTTGCAGCCATGGGTGCTGCTAGCGGACAGTGCCAGCACACAGCCCACTGCTGAGGCCAGGGTGTAGGGGAGAGAGAGAGGGAAATAAAATGAGACATAAACAAGTAGATGGATGCTCAGTCTTCAGTGCCCCGGCTTCATCTGTCAGTCTGAATCTCCATCACACCCCATGTGCCCCACGCTGCCTTGAACACGCAAGCTCACGCACACACAAACACACTGCCCCGGAGAAATTGGTGACACGAGCAATCCCCATTACAGAGATGTGTATACATGCACACATACTCGCTCACACTTTAGTCACTGAGTCAGAGAGACAGAGACATCTGCTGTTAGGAGTATTTGATGGCAGGAGTATGAGTCATTATGCTCACTCGCGCCACAAACATGCACAGGAACACACACTCGCGTACAAACAAACAAACAAACTAGGTTAGAAGATAATAAAAAGCTCCAAGCTTCAAGACTTGACGTAACAACCATGCACTCAAAACGAAGAAAATAAAGCACTTTTAATTATCCTAGCCTTCTGTTTTTGCTTTTATTATTATTTTTTTATTTCATCTCATAGTGATTATATTGTTTTGTATGAAGGGAATCGTCTGTGTCTTGAAGGTGAATTGGGGATATTAGGGAGGAGAGTTGCAGAGTGTATGAAGGACATTTCTTTCCTTATCTCAACTACCCTGCCACAGGGCAGCCTTTGTTTTGCAATTGTTTTCTGTTTTTGTTATCTTTTTTTGTTGTTGCATACGTGTGCGCGTGCATGTTCCCATCCATGCTTGTACATCTGTCACTGTGTGTCCTTGTGCGTGTTTGTCACAGTTTAGTTTGTGTGTATCTCCTTCCTGCAGTAAACAGTCATCAGTGTATTAACATAATTGCTTATTGCAGAAAACACATGGCGCCCTACACCATCCCCACAGGCCTGGTGCTGGTGGAGGAGATGCCAAAGAATCAGATGGGCAAGGTGAACAAGAAAGCCCTGCTGCGACGCTTCTTCCCATGACTGGACCATGACAACACATGTGACTGTACAGGTTCCTGGTTAAAGGACTGCAGGTGTACACCACTTCATGATGGACGTTCCTATTTGGTCCTTAAATCAGACAAACACCACAGACAAGCATACAGACAGAATACAAAGTAAATGATAAATACCTCATGAAAATGACTTCACCTCTGTGGTAACTTATTCACAACGCTGCTACAAATTCTATTACATTTAATATCAATAATGCCAAGCAGTGTTTATTCTGTACTGTGTGTAATAGAAGACTGGAATCATCATTTTGATGTGTAATTTTTGAGGCAATATGAAACAGAGCTCCATCAAAAGCACAAAAGTTGTGTGCCCACTTTTTCAACTGCATTTATTAAGATCCAAGATTCAAGATAGACATCTAAATGAGCCAGCTGGCAGAAATAGGGTCCCATGCTACATACTGTATGAATTCTAAACAAATTTAGAGTTTGTGAGTTGTAGAATGTTTAAAAGTGTGAATAAATTGGAGAATGTGGTGAGACAGCTCTTTGAAAACAAAACACAGTATATCAGAAATACCTTTTTATATGCTAACTGCAAAATTGTGCTATAAATATTAATATACTGTAGACATTCACATTAAATTGTAGTGTAGAACTGGTACAAAACCTTTAGAACAGTTAAAAGTCAGTATTCCTGTTCATGACGTCTCTGCACCCAGTAGAACTGTGGTATACTCTGTTCAGTCTTCCTCAGTTAGATGAGAACAGCTTGTTTGCTCTGTTTTGGCACCAGATCAAGAATTCCATGTGCCATCGACAGGATGTTCAACTGTTCCAATAAAAAAAACTTAAATACAGCTGTGTACCTATTGGTACAACAAAGAGTGCTCTGAGTACTCTAATTAGTATATTATTGATTTACTGATGACACTGGTGTGATCAAAGGATACTGAATGACAATTTTACTGATTTTACTGAGTGGTGAGACTAGAATCAAATATCTGATGATAGAACAGGAGACATGATGAACTCAGAAATGTGACTGATGAGAAAACACTTTTTTTGTCCGAAACACTGTATTCAGATTATTTTTTGTTTGCTACTTTTTCTTTTTACACTTGTTTTCTCTGTGCGTGTGTGTGTGTATCTGTGCAGCTGTGGTTACACAGGTGTGATGAGAGCCTGAAGGCAGGTTCTCTAGCAAGGCACAACATCACAGCTGGATGCCCCGCACTCCATCTGACTAACCCTCTCGCTGCGCTCGCACTTCAAACCTCTCATTCTTTCCCATCTCCATTTCTCCAATACTTTCCCTCTTCTGTCTTCATCACAAGTCAAAACAGATTGCAGCAGCACCGGGACCAACTTGACTGTGAGACTTCTTTTGAATGAGCCCTGGCGTGCTGCCAGAATAGGCAAAGAGTGCAAAGATGTGAAAGAAAAGGCACAGAAAGGAGAAAAAATATAAACCAGGACTGTCGGAGAGCCTTAACAAGAGCTGGCTAAAGAAAGCTGATAGTAGAGAAAGAGATGAAAGAAATGAAGATTTGAAAAAGTCTGCATATACAGAAGATTTCAGCAAAGGAAAAGGAGAGGAAAGATCGGAGCATGAGAATATGTTTGAGATAAACAGTCATGACGAACAGCCAGAGAACTGAAGATGGAAAGAAACACAAGTGCAACCACCATCTGATACAACCTTCTGTCCACACACACACATACACACACTTGTCCGCCCACAGTCACCAGAGACCTGATTAAGAGAGCAGAGCTATTGATCTGTGGGCTGGCAGGCTAGGATGGATGAGCAGGCAGGGCTGCAGGAGCACCAGAGGACAGCTTCAGTGCCCCCAAATCCCATTCGCCGCCCCACCCAACCACCCACTCCAGAGCTGGGAGTCAGCCAGGGCCACAGGCAGAAAGGGTGGGACTGCCACACTGAGGCAGGAGCCAGAAACAGAGGGTCAAAATAAGAAGAGTAGAGCTGGTGTGCAGTAATAGGTGCACTGTACTCTAGGTGTGTGTTTTTAGGGGGCCATTCAGAATGGGTTCTACTGCTTGGCTGGTGCATATTCCCTGGACCCAAGCTTGATGGAGGACTCATGCCCTTGAACTATCTTCACCTCCTCTTTCTCTTTCTCTCAAACACACACATACACATTCAAACGCTCCCTCCCTGTGTTTGCTGGAGCGTGGTGGAAGAGGTTGTCTGCAGATGACTGCTTATTGGGCCCCAGGGTTCTAGATGGTGGGTTATGGGGGAGACCAGTGAGGTTGTTTATGTGTTTGAGACACATAGAGTGGCAAAGTTTAGCAAAACAGATGTTACAAAGAGGTTAAGGAAGAGTTCATATTGTCATTTTGTTTGGGTGTCTGTTTGTTTGTGTCAGTGTTTGACTTTTTATGTACAGTGGATATAAAAAGTGTACACACCCCTGTTAAAATGCCAGGTTTTTGTGCTGTAAAAAAATGAGACCACAAAAAATCATTTCAAAACTTTTCCCACCTTTAATGTGACCTATAACCTGTACAATTCAATTAAAAAACTAACAAATTTTGTAGGGAAAAAGTATAAAAAAATGAAAAACATACAACAAGCTGGTTGCATAAGTGTACACACCCTTAAACTAATACTTTGTTGAAGCACCTTTTGATTGAATTACAGCATTCTGTCTTTTTGGGTAATACTCTATCAGCATGGCACATCCTGACTTGGCAATATTTGCCCACTATTCCTTGCAAAAGCGCTCCAAATCTGTCAAATGACGAGGGCATCTCTTGTGCACAGCCCTCTTCAGGTCACCCCACATATTTTCTATTGGATTTGGATCTGGGCTCTGGCTGGGCCATTCCAAAACTTAAAATTTCTCCTGATGAAGCCATAGTTTTGTTGATTTGAATGTATGTTTGCGATCATTGTTGTGTTGAAAGGTGAAACTCCTCTTCATCTTCAGCTTTCTAGCAGATGCCTGAAGATTTTGGGTCAAAAGTGACTGGTATTTAGAGCTGTTTATATTTCCCTCAACCTTGACTAAAGCCCCAGTTCCAGCTGAAGAAAAGCTTCCCCAAAGCATGATGCTTCCACCACCGTGCTCCACAGTGGGTGTGGTGTTCTTTTGGTGATGTGAAATGTTATTTCTGCGCCAAAAATACCTTTTGGAATTGTGACCAAAAAGTTCAACCTGTGTCTCATCAGACCATAAGACATTTTCCCCCATGGTTTTTGAGAGACCCTGCCCCATAGTCTAGACATATGGAGAATATGGGAGATTGTTGTCACATGTAGTACACAACCAGTACTTACCAAAAATTCTTGCAGTTCCTTCAGTGTTGCCATTGGTCTCTTGGCAGCCTCCCTGACCAGTTTCCGTCTAGTCTTTTCATCAATTTTGGATGGATATCCAGGTCTTGGCAATGTCACTGTTCTCCCATATTTTCTCCTCTTTTTGATGACTGTCTTCACCGTATTCCATGGCATATCCAATGCTGTGGTGATTTTTTTGGACCCTCCTCCTGACTCTGTGAACCATGGCTTTTGTTGTAGCAGGCAACTGAGTAAATGTCAAGAAAATCCTACTTGGACAGCTGAACTTTATTTGGGGTTAATCAGAGTCACTTTAATTGATGTCAGGTGTGTGTGCAAGTAGACTGAACACTGTAATTCAATCAAAAGGTGCTTCAATGGAGAATTAGTTTAAGGCTGTGCACACTTATGAAACCAGCTTATTGTACTTTTTTTTATATATAGTTTTTTCCCTACCAAATTTGCTTATTTTTTAATTGAATTGTACAGGTTATAGGTCACATTAGAGGTGGGAAAAGTTTTGAAATGATTTTTTGTGGTCTCATTTTTTTACAGCACAAAAACCTGGCATTTTAACAGGGGTGTGTACACTTTTTATATCCACCGTAAGTTTGCCAGCGAGACTAATTTTCCTTCCTGTTCAGACACTGGACACAGGTATAACAGGAGCCAGGTGGCATCACAAGCTAACAAGGAATTGAAATAATATTACATTTCAGTAGTTGTTTTTTATTACATCAGGCACTGCTGGGATGCCAGTTTGTTCAATAATTGATTCATTTTCTCTACCTGCTTTGCAGAATATTATCTCACCATACACCTGGTTGGGTAGGCAGACAGAAATGCGTGACAGCTGGCTACTTCGTCACTGGGTGGACATAGACCTATTGGCAGTCAATTAAGTTGCAATAAACACAACAAAGGCCGCAAGCAGAGGTATGAAGCCAAAAAACTGTAATGTGGTTGCACTGGTTATCTGTAAAGTAAAGTTCTAAGCAAAGGCTACAAAGTACTTCTTAATCAAAGCAGTTGAAGTGTAACTTAATACTAGCTTGAGTTGTTTAACTTCTCCCATTGCTGTAGTGATGTAAATGTACTCCTGGATGTGTGTGTACACCATGATATCACATTTGAGAGTGGTATTCACTTAGTCTTTAAACACAAAACAGGCAGGATAGAATGAGGCACAAGCACAACAGTAAGAACTAAATAGATGAAAAATGCTGCAGAAATATTTTGGCATTTGGGGAGAAAGACTTATTCACATTTTTACCAGGAGATAGTGAGAAGATGGACACTGCTCCATATGAGGAATGTGATACAATACACTGTGGTTAGTTGTTACCTTTGCACAAAGCCAGGCTGTTTCTAGTCTTGAATTTTTCTGAATAGTAGAGGATGTGTGAGATGTGGTCAGAAGTACCTCTGATGCCAGGTAAATTAGACCTTTGTGTTTAGATTATTTTTTTAAATAAGATTCTTTCTGTTTCTTCTGGTTTCAGGCTACTATAAGAGCACAGCAATTCAGAAATGTGTTCAAGGGCCTGGTATGCAGTAATTAGTATTTATTAAACTTTACAATGCAGTTAGATCAACATTGCAATGATGCTGTCCCTGCATTTCGACTTGTCTCCACAGAAGTTTCAGTCTGCTGTGAACATGAAAGCTGTCCGTTATAAATGATTCTGAAGGAGAATGAAGTTCCTACCTCTCCTCTTTGAACACTGCATAATAAACAGGTCAGACTGAAGTAATAAGCCACAGAAACACAATAGCCTCTCAATTCACAAAAGGGCACTTGCACACTGCTGGTCTGTTGTACACTGCAGACAGAAACAGAAAATCAGGCTACAATTATACAGTCAAACATTCATGTGCACACTTTTGACAATCACAAAAGGCTTTGGGCCTGAGGCCACTTGATCAACATGACAGGCTTTATGCGTGTTAGTGGGTAGAGAGAGGAGTGATCGGAGGATGACAGGCAAGTCTCTTCAGCCCCAGGGACACACTGAGTGCAGAGTACACACACATACAAACACACATCAGTGAATCCAGAAACCCACCAGATCTGTGAGGCTACGCAACAAATGCTTGTAGTGGCAGGTTGTTGTTTACATGGAGCTCATGTTTATTCCAAACCTACTTACACCTCACTGGCTCAGCCTCGGGCTTTGTTCCTGTGAAACTTCTATTTCTGTTTTTTCTGTTGTCCTTTTTGTGTCTCTTTTCTAGCACTCCTTTTTTTCTTTTCTTTTACACTCTGTCCTTCATAACTCTCAGTTTTAATTATATTTGTCTCATCTTTCTCAACATCTTTGTGATGTTCAAAAAGCTACTGCACCACTTCTGTGTCCAGTGGGGGTCATTACTGTACTTTAGTAATAACTTCAGGGCATTGGTACCTAGAAGTATTTCCATTTTATGCCACAGTATCTTCTACACTATCATTATACTACACCGCAACAGTCCAGAATGAGATATTGTATATTTCACTCCACTAAACTGATTTGGCAGCTATAGTAACTATTTAAAAATTGACATACAAAAACATATGATCAGTTTATGTTGTGCTGTTCTGGATTAAACTGTCCAACAGTCTACAAAGTTGTTGTGTGGTATAATGCTGTTAATCTTTTCCTACATTACTAACCTGATTTTTTTTGGAGTTGACCACAGCTAAAAAACTTTTTTGAAAAAAAAAAAACACACAGAATCAATGGTGAATTATCATGTTCTAGCTTTCATAACTCGGCCCACTCAACAATGGAGAGAGACAAGGTCATGAGAGAATAAATAGCAGGCGGACTAGCTAATGATCTATCATTCTGGACAAGCGGCTGCACCCAAGAGCGGGCTGGCTGACAAGATCATTAATAAAAACTGCTGGGAGAGTGATCGATCGGGTTGATGGATGATCAGAGCCACAAATACTATAAAACACCTGGATGTCAAGCCTTGTCTCTTTGAAGAGAGGGAGGAAGCCTTAAAAAATCCAGATCCCAACAGGGAGTCATCAAAAGAGGGGATCAAACCCTGACAATCAGCCTCTGAATTCAGTGCTACAGCCACACCTGTGGTTTTATGCATGTATCTGTGCATAGCCTTACTGTAAATCTGTCTGTGTTTGATGCAGTCAGTGTGTGTGTGTTGTCGTCCACAGAAACTCAGTGTGAGAGCATCAGTGTAATTTAACGGAGATCACAGAGTCAGCAGGTGTCGTGCTTTACAGACTGCTGCATCAGTCCGCCGTGGTGTAATGGTAGGTATTTATTATTGACGCGTTCCCCTCACACCATTACTGAGCTCTGTGGTGGTAATCTGTGAGTCTACTATCTCCATTCACTCCCTCTTCTCGTCTCTCTCCTTCTGCTCTATCTGTAGTATCTGCCAGTGTGTTACAGTGTCTCTTTGTCATCTCCACACGCACACCTTACTCAGCAGTTCATCTCGATTCCTAATCTTTTCAGTGAGAGAGAGAATGAGTTCAGAAGGACTGTAGTCTCCTTGCATGGCTGCGTGTATCAATATCTGTACATTGATCTGGCCTCGCCTCTCCTCCTCCATTCGTCCAGATATAGATTGGTTTTCCCAGCAGGTATCTGTGCCTAGAATCTGACTGATGGGCGGAGTGTGTAAGGGAGGGTGTATTGAACCAGGGTGTCCCACATGCCACTAGAGTGTGTTAGACCGCTGAGCAAAAGCACTGGGAGGAGGAAGGTGGGGGCAAGGTTACACTTCAAAAAAGTATAGCAGACACTGAAAGGAGGAGTGACACTTTTATCTATTTCTAAATCAATGCACTGGTATGATGAGGTGTGAACGGCTGCAACAATCATTTTTATCGTCAATTAAACTGTTAATCACTTCTAGATTTAATGATAAATTGTTTAGTCTCTAAAATCTCTAAAAGTACTCGAAAGTCCCCATCACGATGTGCCAATAGTGTGATTTCTTCTTATTGCTTCATTTGCTTCATTTTCAATCAACAATCAAAGGTCCAAACATATTTAATTTACGATGTTGTAAAACACAGATAGAAGCAAATCCTCACATCTTAAACTGGAATTAGATAAAGTTTGACATTTTTGCTCAGTAAGTCATTTTATCAGACAATAGGATCATTGTTACACAGACATATACTGTAGACACTTTGTAGTGTACATATGTAATTTGTGATTTTAGATACAAATAATTTAAATAACACAGATGTTTCTACAAATAAAAATGTAAAACTTTCACACCCTGAAAAACAGGCAATTGATGAAAATATGCTGTTTCCCAACCACTTATAAATAAAGGATAGAAAAAGTGAATGTATTATATATATATATATATATATAACATATTGATAATTTTAAATGTTGCCTGTTAATATTACACAATGGTTATTGACTGCACATTAGTTAGACCAAATCACAAAAACACTGAAACATTTTTAAGATGAACAATAACTAACAATAAAATGTGACTTTAGGAAGAGGTTAATGAAAAAAAAAAGTACTAGATGGGCTGCACTCGCTGTTTTATTTACTCTCTGTACATAAAAGCACAAACTTAATGGCTAAACAATGGATGTACTGTAAACAGATAGGTGTGTAGTCTGAGTTTCAGTTTGGTGTGTGCGGATGTTTGTCTGTGTGGTTCCCATCAGTGCCTGACCATAAATCAGAGGCCCTCAGGCCGTGGGATTGCCCAGTTCGTGGCTCCATGTGTAATTACAAAGCTGACATTTAAACAGCAGCAGCCATATTTCATTCTCGCCAGCGCTGGATGCAGAGTGGTGTACAGATGGAGTAAAAGTTTTCACCTAAGAGAAAGACAGGGAAAAAAATCAATAAGAGATAGAATGCATTCTAATGCCTTGTTAATGGACCCGCATATTAATTATTCAAAGGTGGCCATTTTGTCTGCTCATTAATGTGGCAGCTGAGAGGAGAAATGTGCAGCATTACTCTTTCCTGCTTTGCTCGGGCAGTGTTATAACCACATTCTACTCTTCTCTCAACAACTAGACACACAACACACACATCTGTGGGTGTTTGCTTAGCCTCAGATTTGGATCTGTGGGTTTTCAGATCTGTAATGTGTCTGTTTCATTCTTTCCATTACACTACTTCTATAAAAGATGTTATCTCCCGCATGAATATCAGTAATAATTTCTTTACAGTCAAATGCGCGTTTTGTCTATAATGTAATTTATAGATTTTTCATGCCATGTCATAATGTATCTGAGATTACTTGTCTTGAAAAAGGAAAAATATTCCTCTCTGCGCATAGTGATCAGAACAATGTTGCTGTCACTAACAATAGCATGTTCAGTTGAGTTAAAATTCAGTTTTAACAGCTTTATTGTTTCTCAGCACAAAAGCAGAAATCCATCTTATTAGATATTAAAATCTTACTTACTTTTAACACCAAAAACATTAACTGATCCATATTATGTGCAATTTTAGTTAAATGTAAGAATAAGTGTTGATCTTAAAATAGTTTAAACTAGACTGGACTGATTTTAGACTTGTTTAAGTAAAGTTCCACATGCATGGGGTTCAGAAGCATAATCTCTTCACCACCACATCTCTGTGGCAGAGATGTATACATGTTATCTTTTACATTTAATTTATGAAAACACGTTTACCTTTCAGAAAGCATGTTAAAAATAAATAAATAAAAATTAGATCATCGCGGCTTTGTTCTTTCTTACAACACTGTGAACTAGAAATTGTGTTTATATGCTGCTCATTTTTAGGAGACAAGTTTCTGCTAAAATGTTGATGTTAACTAGTAGATTAATCAATCTAGAGCTTAACTTTAAAATGTTCTTAAATAAAATGAGTGTAACCTTTGTAAAATCACAAACGAATGTAATGCTTTCAAAACTACTGAACCAGATTTTTGCAGCTATCATGCGTTATCATGGTATTGAAGTGGCTTTTATCCAGGAAGGGCCAGTAGGGTTGAGGTTGAGTGTGAAGGCTGGTATTGGCAGGGTGTGTGTGTAGTTAGAAAATGTATCTGAGGTGGGAGCTGTAAGACAGGAGGGAAAATTAAAATTCCTCTTTGGCCTGCTGTCAACCTGCGTCTGCTGACAGCTCAGAGGAGCTGCTGCGTGATAGGATTCCTAATGGCACTGCAGCAGTCATTGCCACGAATTGCTTTGACTTGATTTATTTCTCCTTTTGCATCCCCACACCATGGCCACCACCCACCCACTGCTGTTCCTCTTTCTTCCTCCCAACATCACCAATCAAACATTCAGTTTCTCTCTCTGTCTCCCTCTGTCTTCATAGACACATACTGTATACTGTGTGCACAGGGATACAATGTCCTCTTCAGCATCATGCCAGTGGCAGAAAACATCTGTCTCTAGGTCTCCCTGCCACATAGTGTTAGAGTCAGAGTAGGTCGCTCACTCGACTGGTCAGTCTGGAAAGGCCTATGGGCAGAGCAGGGCAGGACTCGACTTGGATATGAGGGCGTCCAGGCGGAAACTTGTCCCCAGGTCCATCCTGCTTTGCCTGCCTCATGCCATTTTGTGTGTGTGTGTGTGTGTGTGTGTGCGTGCGTGTGTGCGTGCATGTGTGTGTGTGTAGTTTACACAATAATATCACGTGTCCCCCTAACACAAATCCTTACATCTTAGGGTGAAGACTTGGTTGAAGGTTAAGATAAGGGTTAGTGTTAGGAAAGTAGTTATTATGATTAGTATAAATCTCTAGGAAAAGTGATATAAGTGACTTTTATGTCCTCTAAAGTGATGAAAACATGACTATGTCTGTGTTTTTATGTGTGCATTTACATGATTTTGCAAGCGCAGACAGTGATTTTGTTGGTCAGAGGTCACCAAGGCAACAAAAACAACCAAAGGCTTCTTCTATGTGTTCTCTCTTTTCTGTTTGCCTTTGTGAAATATGTGCATGTGTGCCATGCACAGCTCTACATGTGTGTTTCTCGTTCTTGCAGCAGTGCATAAGCAGCAGTGATGCATCCCTGTGCTCAGCCACTGTTTGGCCAGTTTTAATCTCCTTACATTTAGACTGTTTAAATTGTCTCAGTTCAGTTAAGTTCCTATTTACCTAACCAAAGTGGAATGCTATCAGAGGCAGCAGGCAGTAGTCTGCCAGTCACACAGCAGATAGCTCCTTCATGCAGCGACAGCCCAGATAAGGGGGAAAAGTACTGTTTAATCAAACAGTGGAGGGAATGAGAGATGAGCGCCGGGAGCTTGGACTGGGTTCTGCCAGCTATTTATAAATCACTAAGTTTGTGTGTAATGCTTTCCTCTTAAGTTCTTACAAGAAGCTATAGCTTCACATTTGTGTTTTTTGGCATGTGTGAAAGTAAATATCGTGTTAAGTGTTGACTTAACAGTAGATGGCTTTCTAGGAAACATCAGTAGGAGTGTCCAGTCAAAAGCAATGACCTACATAAATAGAAAGACACTGCGGCAATACAAGTTGTAACATAAGTGCTAAATAGAAAAGGCCTGAAAGATGTATCAAATGTACCTGCCCATCCTTTCTAAATGTAGTTATGACTGTTTTACAAATGAATAAATATGTGCTTTAGATTAAAGTATTCATACAAATATCCAGTTATGCAGTTTGAGGTATATTGTATTATTTTTGTCAATTGTAACTATTTTTTCCCACTTTGCATCATTATTAAACAGCATTTTGATTAAGTGTCAGATCAAATATGTCAGCCGTATTTCAGATCAGTAAATTTTTACTCTGATGTTAGCTTTGTCAGTTGGTTCAGTTATCTATATTGTATATAGCTAACTGTATATGATATTGTATAAGAGTTACACTTGTTAGTGGGTAACTCAGACTCTTAGTAACAACTCAGAAGTAGTTTGTGTATGTATGCAACCCTATTTAATTTATTAATGTATTAGTCCACTCAGTAAACACTT
>JAUBNQ010000017.1:10510153-10532847 GCA_032353495.1 Ctenopoma kingsleyae | reverse complement strand
TAAAATATTTTAATCAAATTTTGTGAGATTTTGTCTTTGTTCTTTTGGAAGCAATACAAGTATCAACAGTTTTTGTTCTGATCATTTCCATGGAAATATTCATAATTTTGTGTGATTTCATAAGGGGGCTAATAATTTTGGCCTCAACTGTATGACGCAGAAGCAAAAGAAGATGAGTGTGCTCCTGTTAGTAAAGTACAGCGTTTTTATTGATCATTTTCTAAACGTGTCTTTGTGGTAGGTATGAGATTAGCAGAGATCCTGAGAGGTGGCTGGACATCAGCAGAGATACAGGAGACATTACTGCCAAAAGAACCTTTAACATGCGATCTCCACATGTTAAAAACAATATCTATCATGCTGTTGTCAAAGTTACAGGTCAGTTCATTATATTTTTCTATTACTGTTCTTATTGCGTTTTTAAAAAATCTGTCAGTATTGTACACTTGACATTTCTGTGTATTTCTATTCATTGATGTAGATGCTGAAGGTATGTCAACCACTGCCACAGTTGCCATCACTGTGAAGGAGACCAATGACTTCCCCCCTCAGCTCTTCCCTCTGACTGGCTCTGTGTGCAGGGGTGCAGGTCAGACGAGTCCCGGTATGGTTGTGACTGCTGTGGATGAAGACTTACCTCCACATGCTGCACCTTTCATTTTTGAAATGCCTGATGATCTGTCAGTCAACTGGACTGTTATTCAGGTCAATGGTAAGTGCAGACAACCGATGGTGCAGATGGAGAAAGTGGAATGAATCTGTATAAAGGATGTTCCTGTGGTTTTCATAACATCACACCATTCTGATTTCCACCCTTTATTTTCCTTCCCACATTCAGATACTCATGCTGTGCTCCAGCCCCTTGTAGAGCTGGAAGCAGGAGAATATGCAGTCACAGTACTTGTGTCGGACTCAGGCAGACCAGCTCTGAGTGCGTACGCTCAGGTCAATGTCACTGTGTGTCTCTGTGACTCCTATGGAGATTGTAAGTCTGAGGCCGGGGCGTTCTCAGGTTCCAGTGTGGGAATCAGCTTCTTCGCTGTCATTATCATCATGGCCAGTGTTGCACTGCTGCTATGTAAGTCATCTTAAACACATTGTTCATTCTTACAGATCTTTTCGTTTTACAACAAGAGCAAAGTAAGCATGCCTAGTTTTAGAATATATTTTAAATTATTTATTTTATGTTCTTTCTCATCATACACCTTGTCTAATCTCATCATTGAGGACATTGTCTCTTTTGTCAAGAGGATCATTACAAGTGTCAACAAGTTACGTTTTACCTCATGTTTCTGAAAAACTCTGAAATTAAATTTCTGAAATTTTACCTGGAGCACAACATGTTCAGTGTTGAGCACACACCTGCCATGATTAGTCAATTATTGACTAACAGAAAAACAATTGGCAAATATTTTGATTAATCATTTAGATACATTTTCAGGTTAAAATGTCAAGTCAAATATGGTGATATTCTGCTAATTTTTCTTTTTAATAGCTTGGGATCATTTTTAGAATAAATCATAAATAAAAAATAATCTGCAGATTAAATAACAGTGAAAAAACTGTTAGTTACAGTCCCCTGACAGTATAAACTGTGATATTAATTGATTCATATTGATCACTTCTCTCCATTTCATTGCAGTGTTGCTCCTCCTGGCTGTGGCAGTGACCACATGTGGGAGACGGCATCAGATCAAGAAAGGTACAGGTCTGCTCATCGGCGAATCAGAAGACGACATCCGTGACAATGTCTTCAACTATGATGAACAAGGAGGTGGTGAGGAGGATGAGGTAAGCCTCCACAGCTCACGTCTTGAATTGCATGTCAAAGTCAGAGGTACAGGTCTGAACATTCCTGTGATCATATTGTAAGGTAATGGTATTTTATCATAATTAAACAGCACATTATCACTTCATTATAAAATACATGCAGAGTCAGTCTCTTTTTCTCTCACCTTACAGAATGCCTTTAACATTGACCTACTGTGGAATCCCCATGATGCACCTTCTACTCCAGGACTGTACTATCCAGGATCCGGTGTTCGTCGAGGCAAGCAGCCCCTCAGGAAGGATGCCCCACATAACCTGCCTTCCCCTACCTACCCTAGAAGGCCTCCCGCAGATCCCACTGACATTGAGGACTATATCAATGATGTAAGAACAGTCTAACGTGACCCTCTTTTATTTAAAAGTAATCAAAAATACATTTTAAATGGCGAAACCATAATCTAAAGTTAAGCCCACCACTATTTCCAAAATAACTGGGACCTTACTGTCACTCAAAAAGCTGTGGAGAGGTCTCTGAAATGCACTGACTAACACTGGACAACTTTATCTAGGTTTTTCATATTTTCTGATGCTAGTAAAGGCTTGTTTAGATCTGTGGTGATACAAACCAAAATTGATAGAATTATCTATCAGTAATAAAAAAATGTGTGTACATTTTAAAATACTAACTACATTACCTGATACTATGTTATCTTTGCTTCTGACCCCTGACTCATGTCCAACAGTGTTTTTTTGTCAGAATATTGACCATAAATAAAATCCTACATTATGTTTTTATACATGTACAGAATGTACATTCAGTATGGCAGTATTTTTACAGCTCTGTGTATTGTGTGTGGCTCCTCTCAGACTGCATACTGTATCTCCAACAATCAGGGGGTAGAACAGGTGCCTCAGCCTGAAACATGACATTCGTGATGAGAACTGTTGCTGTTCCAAAACATAATTACTCCGTGCACTGTAATACTTGAAAGCCGTCCAGATGAACATACTGCAAGAATACTTTTCAAGAATACTGAAACCTTAAAGTGTGGGGGCATGCTCCCCTAATCCCCAGTGGAAATGACTCTTTTAACAGTATGCATATTATATAGAAAACTAATTACTTACTGGGCCTTGAAGTGCATCTTGTCTGACATTATTTCATTAAATACAGAATTTTATTTTATTTACTCTACCTTTATCAACTGAAATACATTTTTCTTTCCTCAGGGCCTAGAGGCTGCAGACAATGATCCCAATGTGCCTCCATATGACACAGCCCTAATCTATGACTATGAGGGGGAGGGCTCTCTGGCAGGCAGCCTCAGCTCCATTGCATCAGGCAGCTCCGACGGAGACCAGGACTATGACTACCTCAATGACTGGGGACCACGTTTTAAGAAACTGGCCAACATGTATGGCCAGTGTTAAGGAGAAGAAGCCCTGAGTGATTCACCACCAGTTAATGACACAGATCAACCCACAAGTGTTTTTCTGGACAAAAAATATTCAAGTCCATGACAGGATTTGAAGTGTGCCAGAGAAAAATAAATGCTATGCAAAACCACAGGCCTTTAATTTAATATGCCTTAGGTTCTATTGAGGATCATTTGGACAAAAATGGCCCAATGCAAAGTTTTGTTTTTAGCTCAGGAAAAGTAATTGAGACAGTAAAATTGTGTGATGACATGATCAGCAACAAGAAAGAGAGCTGCGCATGCTACAAGGCAAACAGAATGTGTGTTGAAATGTGTGTCCAAGTCTGGTTTTGTTTATCCTCAGACTGGGATTGCTCAGTACTGATGCATACAAGTCTGAGATATAAAAACTTATTTTACATGTATTTTTTTTATATGTCAATATTTTATAAGATGAATTTGCTATGCTTATTTGATTGATTATTGATTAGTTTTGTTTCTTTCATGATCACAAATCCTCCATTCCAGCATCTGTTTATCTATTTGTAAGCCATCTCAGCACAAAATACAGGTCATCAAAACATACTTAAGCACACAATGATGTGTAAATAGATTGTCTGGAGGTGCAGACTTTGAATGACATTTTTTTTATGTGTTAACTGATTTTAGATTTTACTGGTGTCTCTGGAATAAATGTAAATCTTATATTTAGTGTCTGTATCGTTCTTTATGGAAAAAATCCTTTTTATAGGAATTATATATAAACCTTGGCTACAATAGGTTTCCTCATAACCCATTTGTATACCTATTTATCTGTGATCACTAAAATTAAATACTACACAAAGATCAACCTACAATATTTGAATACAACTTTATTTAAATATTTAGTAACAACATCCTTGGGGACTTTACATTAGCCTGTGGTGCTCAAACCAACACACAGTCTGTATTACAAAGATTTCTTTTAAAAGAAAACACTGTCAGCCTATTTCATCATTAACTTAAAATGTGCGTCTCACACTTAGAAAAGGACCAAAGAGTGTCTAGTGTTGCTAAAACCAACATGACAGATGCTCATGGAGAGAAGTTTATTTTGTCTCTTCTATTGTCTCTTACCACTTCTGTTTCAGCCCAGTTTATTGTAGCTCTAATACCAAACACAGTTTTCATAGGTGCAAGTCACCTGAATAAATGCATATGCGATCTCTGTCAAAGCAGAAAAGTTACCAGTATCAAATGACTTGAATAACAAATGGTTGGGTAGCAGCTCTTTTGCTATGTCATTTGAAGAAGTGAAATACTGTAAATTCTCAAGTCGTATCATCTAAATGGGTCGGCTAACTGGAAATCAATTGTGCACACAAGTCAGCATCTTTCGGGCATATAAAGCTTTAAATTGAGGAATTCATTTATAAACTTCACACAGCCCCTGATAATCACTACAAAATGCAGCACTTAGAAAAAAACTATTTGAGACGTACATTTTAAATTCAGACCAGCTGAGGATTCATGTCCTCTTCTCTGTGTTTGTGGGGAGGTGGTTGAGGTTCGTCTTCTCCTGTGTCTTGTTTGTCCCTTTGAGCCTCCACCCAGCTCTGTGGAACAATCATCTTCTTGGGCCCATGGGGTGGTGGACCCAGCAAAGCTTCAATGTCATCATAGTTCACCACCTCACGCTCTAAGAGTGCATTGGCCAACTGGAAAAACAGATCCCAAGTAGTTGTGAATTATAATACCTTAACACTAAACTGAAAATTAAACAGAAGTGTTTTACTCATTAGGAAAAAAGCTACAGTCTAAATGCACAAAATGTATGATAAAAGAAAAGAACTGACCAGTGTCAGCTTGTCTCTGTTGTCCAGTAGCAGCTTCTCTGTGTGCCTGTAAGCACGAGCTATCAACATCTTAGCCTCCTGTAAGCACAGAAGTGTCATCATAATTGTCACTTTATGATAGCATGAAATAACATTCACTGTGTTCTCGGTAAAACTAACACTGACATGATACATTAGGCGGTACTACTTAAAAAGCGCTACTAAGATTAGCCTCATAAAAAAACAGAAAAAGCTCAAATTCAACACTGTCAGGATACTAAAGTATTCACAATGTGCTAATTTGAGAACAGAGAACTACTCCAAATTTAAAACGCACATGGTCCATCTGCTGCTGTAGACCCTGGCTGAAGGGACGACGTCCAATAGCACCTTGCTCCTCTGTCTCTGGGAATGAGACCTGGCCAACACTGTCACACATACCGTACTGCTTTACCATGGAGTAAGCCACACGCGTCACTTTACGCAAGTCATCCTGAGCTCCTGGAAACACAATGAGAATATGTCAATCACTGTTTTTAACTTTTGGTGTGTGTTGCACACTTCTGTCAAGTCATACCACATAGTATACTATGGGATAGTATTTATATTTGGGGTGTTTATATTAGAATATTCAGCAATTTACTGTATGTTTTGAAAAGGGTGAGGAATTTGAGCAGTAGAAAGCTATAAAGAAACTATTTGAAAACAATCAGCACTATGCACCTATAATCCTGCAGGTAGTCATTACAGTTGATAGACAATAAATGGAGCGTACCTGTTGTGACTTTGTTAAAGGTGATAGCCTCAGCAGCTCTTCCTCCCAAAGCCATGCACATTCGCTCAAAAAGCTGCTCCTTGGTAAACAAGTACTGGTCACGAGGCAAGATCTGTGCAAATCCCAAGGCTGCATTAGTCCGCGGGGCAATGGACACCTGGAAAAAAAACAAACAAAGATGATCTTTTAGTAATTTTAACAAACTAGTTGTTACAAAGGCACAAAGGTGTACTGATTGGAACTGAAGGTGAAGTCTTGTTATTTTAGCATTTTCTTTGTTTGTTTTCAAGGCCTTTCTATGTTTTTTAGTAAACATTAAAGGGAAATGTTTGACCTTAGAGGCCTTTACCCATAGATGTGGCCTAAGTCTACCATACATCACAGAGCAGACATAGGAGGAGCGTGTTACCTTCATAACTGCCTCTGTGTGCTCAAGTAACCATCCCACTAAGGCGTGTCCCGACTCATGGAAGGCAACCACCCTCTGCTCCTCTTTAGATAGGATCTTGCTCTTTTTTATACTTCCTGAAAACAAACACACAGGTATGTCAGAATTTGTTGGTTCAAGTGTTAAGTTGGACATATAAAAAAAAAAATATTGTTTTACCATGATGACAGTGTTTGCTGTTTGCATCATTTTACCTGCTATTACTCTCTCCACTGCATACTCAAAGTTAAAGGTATCGATGGACTTGTGCCCCTCTCTGGCAGCATGCAGAGCAGCTTCATTACAAATGTTAGCAATGTCTGCACCTGCAGAAGAAAAGTGAGATGGCAACAGAGGTTTCATGATCACCATAAGAGAATGGTGTTTAATTAAATATCAACAGTGTTTTGTTTTCTAGAAACATTTCCCTGCTATCACAGCGCTGACACATAGACAGACAAGCATTCACACTCACATTCAAACATATGGGAAATTTAGAGTCCCCATCACTATCAAGTGTATACAGTATATTTAGTATATACCACTGAAGCCTGGTGTGAGTTCAGCCAGACGCAGAGAGTAGAAATTAGCTGGTTGCGTCAACTTCAGGATTTTCAGATGCTGCTCAAAGATCTCCTTTCTTTCCTGCGAGACAATAATAAAAAATAAACAAACTAGATTAAACTGAAACTAGTCCACGACTCTTACACAGTTAACATGGTTTAATTGTCCCAACATTACTATCTAAGAATGTAAGAATGTATGATATACATTGTCATAATACATGTTATATTAACACAGATTAACAGCATACAAAGTTGCAGGACAGGAGTAGCTAGTAGAGGACTAGTGACTTAAATAGAACCCTGAGTTGAGTTTTATAGTTACAGTGGCTGTAATATACAGTGTTTCCAAACAGTGAAATCAGAGGCTGTTTAAGAAAGTGCCTTACATTTCCTTGGTAAGCTGTCTTTTCACATGCTCACAAGTATACTGTATCAGCAAATTAAACTATTTCCTGCTTATAGTTTTTTCAGTAGCAAAGAAATGCACAACAAAGTTTTACTTTACTTTACTTATATGATGCAAATACAAGTGTGGATAAAAATAGGTGATATAATTTCAGCTCTGCAACCTTTGCCAGTCAGATACAATACACTAATGGTTTAAATAAGATCACTGGCAATTGTGAGTGCTCGAGACTACCTGCAGTGTGGGCAGATCTATGAAGATGTGCCTGTCCAGTCTGCCTGGTCTCATGAGAGCATTGTCCAAGATATCTGCTCTGTTAGTGGAAGCAAGAACAATGACGTGGTCTGTCGTCCCCATTCCTGCAAAAGAACAAGATTTTAAAGTGTTATTAATCTGAAATAGTCTTTCTCTGATGACAGCAAACTGAAATCCTAAGTTTTACTCACCATCCATCTCTACCAGCAGCTGGTTGAGAGTTTGCTCTTCTTCAGTATTGGAGAAACCTGACATGTTGGTGGAGCGCTTCTTCCCCACAGCATCAATCTCATCGATGTAGACGATGCACGGTGCTCGGGCACGGGCCTCCTTGAAGAGACTCCTGACCCTGGCAGCCCCCAGGCCTTACACGTACAACACACATAATTAAATTGTCTTCAAAACTGAATGGTCTAACGATGCCATGAAAAGGCAGAGACTCTTAATTTACCAATTAATACATCTGGCATGATAGAATTTTAGAGATGATATTTACACCAAAGGTGTGAGAAACACTCATTAGTGATCTGTACATGACAGTATAGAAAAGTCTTTTCTCTTACACATGCAAAAAAAATCCACTTCAATACATTACATATCTGCACTGTAACAGTGCTGCAGTATACCATAACTGATCTTATATAATATATATAACATTTTAGGAAAAAATATTATCATAAACAACATCTACTCTAATTTTGAATATCTGTATTATTTTTATGTATGTTAATATACTATTTGCTGGTCCTATCTATACATACCCCCAATAACCTCCACAAACTCAGAACCAGCCATAGCCAGAAAGGGCACCTGGGCCTCAGTGGCTACAGCCTTAGCCAGCAGGGTCTTTCCACAACCTGGAGGTCCAAGCAGCAACGCACCCTTGGGAACCTTGGCACCCAGCTGGAGGTACCGTTCTGGACTCTGATAACAGGTAATATCAACACGATAATGTCTGGAAGCTGAGTCTTTATTATTATGATTACTTAGATTCTTTAATTGTGATTAAAAGAATGCATTACTTTGAGTCCTGTTTCTTACCTTGAGGTAGTCAACAAATTCCTTTACTTCCGTCTTAGCCTCATGCATGCCTGCTACATCTTTGAAACTCACACCTTTACCTGACTTGCCGTCCACAATGGTGAACTTGGCCATCTTTAGCTGATTCTGTGAAGTATGTTGTAATTTATAATTAATATGCTATTAAAATCAACAGACCACAAAAATAACCCTAAATGTAAAAATGCCAATTTACTGTGGTGTCACTCACAAAAGCACTGAAGCCACCTTCTCTGCCGCCCATGCCTATTAGTCGAAAGACATACCAGAGAATAGCCACACCAATAGCAGCCATTCCCAGAGCGTAGACTGCACTGCAAAGTGAACAGATGAAAAAACATTCCATCACTGGAGCTTATTAAATCAAAAATAATATTTTTTCTATGATTATCATTGCCAATATCTTTAAAAAGCTAGAATTACAGGATTGAGGTTGAATGCCTCCGCTGAACAGAGAAGTTGCAGTTTACAGCCATGTCTGTCAAAACGTTCATGCATCAATGTGCATGTAGTGGACGTTTGTGCCAGATGTAATGAAATTCTCCCCCTCACTGTTATTAACATATAGCATTGAAAAGAATAGGACATTTTTTCTAACAATTCCACAGACGCATCCACCTCAAGGTATTAAAGGCATAAAAAACATTAGGGGATTATCATTACACATATTGGTGGCTCTATTGGTTATTTATGAAATAAATAAAAAGAATAAACCAGCACAAGCTAATTATTACTAATTTTTGCAGTTGACACAAACAGTATAGAGAAAACATTCTTATGAATTGATATTTTTGATTTGGTTTGTTCTGAGAAAAGTCATGTTCTTACTTCCCAAAGAACCCAGTACGTTTGTACGACACTGGTATCCTGTCCTTAGTGTCAATATTCAGCTCTTCTTCAGCAGCTCTCAGCTTTTCCTCAAATTTGTCAATGTTAGCAACCTGCATTCTGTACATTAGCGCCAGCCTCTGCAAAAAAATTGACACAAACCAAGAGTTAATCTGCACATCTGTTGTAAAGGTTCTGATGCTAACTGTGTGTTTGGATTAAATCTTGCACAACATACAGGTCTTCCAAAGATAACTGCTCCGGGATGTAGGTAGATTTCTACAATGTCACTCTCAGGAACGACTTGTACACGTGACACTTCTCCTTTGGCCAACATCTCATTGACAAAGTCATTCCAAGAGATGTTACCACCACTGGTATTAATGGAGTTCAGCAGACTCATGATTACTGCTATGATGAAGAGCGTTCGCAGGCGCTCCCGGTACATCTGATCCTCTTGCTCACGACGTTTCTTTTCCTCTGAAAGGAGGAGGCAGATTAACAAATAATAATAACAAAAAGAAGAAGAAGAGAAAGAAGCCAAATGTTGTGCAGGTATTGAACAACCACATGTTGATCAGCTGAAACATTTACCACTTACCTTCATCCTCCCCTGGGGTTTTTCCCTTTGACCCATTACTTTGATTTTTTTTCTCTTGTTTGGACTGAGATGTACTGAAGAAGTCTTTTGCCCCTGAAATCATTTTTTTGAAATCATTTTTCACCATAAATAGCCACAAATAAGAAAAATATAACCACAGTTGAGTATATAATCATAGTCATGTCATAAGGATCGCTAAAACTGTGTTTACCTAATAAATTTACCAAACCAACAGGGTTCCTCAGCAGGTGGCTCCTAATTAACTCCTTATTCATTCCCATCATACCAGGACCCAAAGGTCTGTGGAGAAGACTCTATAATTGGAATATTGGGAAAACAAACTGACTTTTGAAAAAAAAAAAAAACATGAGAAATACACGACAGAGATTAAGTAAACAAAACTGCTTCACAACTTCATCTCAATACAAATTCAAGTTAAATCTCAAGTTCAGGGAAACTTCTGGCTCCATTTGTAAATATATGTAACTGGTGATACTGACGTGCAAATTCTGCTAATGAGTATCTCAATCAGAAGCTCGCTGTTTTAAATGATAACATATAAAATCCCATTAAATGTTTCAAAGAGCATCTTAACACATAGGTATCACATTACAAACTAATCATACATCTCATTGGTAACAATGATTTTCTCATCTTTTACTCTAAATCAGATTTTACTCGTGAACTTACAGTACCACGCTCGGTTAATCTGATGTATTTTAACTTACCTGAATGAGTTTCTGTGGCTGACTTCTAAGTGTCCGCTCGGATATTGAAAAAAGCATTTTCCTGACATAAGCACATCTGGACAGCACATTTTTCACACTGTCGCTGGATGCCGGCTTGTTTGCTAATATGTGACAGTTTCGCCTCGACAGTGTCAACAATAAACCTCTACTGTATTTTCTACAGAGGTCAGCACGGTGCTGCAAAAACAAAGCTGACATGATGTCTGTTATCACTGACTGCTGTACATTAGCTCAACAACTGCACTGCCATAGCTATCAAATTTCTGTTAAGCTAGAACTGTGTTTTAATACGCCTGTTTACATGTACCTGCGATTAGAGCTAGCTTGTTAGGTTATACAACTGTGCAGCCGATCAAAGATGTCAGCTGGAAATCAACAACTTCCTGCGCTAACTTCCAGACAATAAGTCAAAAATCTGTATTATTTACTATACTATCATTTACTAACTACGCTCAATGCTAAGATTATGTCGCTATACTTTTTGTAGAGACAATATTTATTCTTTCAGTACAGTTCAACATATGTCGTCGTCTCTCCTTCGAACTTTGAACTTCCACCTCTTTAGTTACGCACCAAGGACGTGCTAGCTGCGCACTCGTTTGCGCAGAACCATGCTATGATATTTGAAAACGTGCCCTGCAATCTCCGGGCTCATCTCATAATATCTCATCCACACATGCAGTGAACTGCAATGTACCTTTGCTAGGATTTTACTGAAGGTGAAAGCTGTACACTTTTTAAAGCTAGCATTGAAAGTAAAATCTAATATATAATATATATAATAAAAATCGTCCACTACACTGTAGGGGGTAATGTTTGCAGATCTGTAATCTATGTTTACCCATTCTTAAAATTAAACAACAAAGCAAAAACAATACTAAAATACAAGATCAAATATATACATTCTAAATCCATTAAGTAATTATACTGAATGGTCTACGGAAGTAAAATAATAAATAAGAATACGTTTGAAAAAGAAAAACTGTGTAGCACGCCGCTGAAAACAGAATAAAACAAATCTTTGACTAATATTTTGTTCAAATATCTGGTCTTGACTGAACATCTGAGCGAAACGTAAAATATTTTGTTTCCCAGGCACTGTGTGTTGACACTACAACAGTACTCCAGCAGAGTGCGCTATTAGTTAAGTTGATTAGGAGCTCTGGATACCGTGTATTGGTCTGTTTAGATTTATTAAAATCAATATGTTGTTGTCAGGCGTGAGATCTAACTGGTGAATTATTCTCAAATGGATCATGGAACCATGCACGATAATGGTCTGCAGGGTTTTGTTCCAAATGATCAAGTCAGTATGTGGATTTCCTCCTTTTCAGTTGTAGGAGCACCAGTGAGCGAAATCAGCGAACAGAATCTTTAATTATGACTAATGAAAACATGCAGATTTAATGCCCTCATTTTCCTGTTGTAAATAATCAGGATAACGTGAAAAGCGACGTGTACAGGTCAGTTTGATTGACACATACAGAATCCAATAGACGTAGAGGAGTTTTCTTTGAGCCAATGGGAGCCTTCGTTACATTCTGTCGAGTTTCCCTTTCACCGTGGGTGCGCCAGGTTTACTCACCGACACACTCCGCTTTCTTGCTAACCTTTTCTCCTCTAACCCATACCCCGCATATGAGTTGGGATCTATCCATCGAAAACAAAACACAGAGGTTGATCAGCGCCTGAATACATGGTGAATGCTGATGTCTATAGTTATACACTTATTACAAGTGTGTTAATAGCATTAACGGAATTTAAAACATTTGTGCAAATGTGATAGTTTAGATTTTAAGGTAATAGATTTAGAGAGGGCTTACAAATATTTAGTTTATATTTTAGTATATATATTAGTGCAAAATATCGTTCACATTCTTAATAATATAAGAATATCTAAATATATAAATAATAAGTCAGAATAAACAAAGTGTAAGGTATCTAAAGATGTTGAAAACGAGTGCACTAAGTGCCTGTACTCCATTTCCTTTTCTTGGTCCTCCAACTATATAATGGAGTGTGGTCTCTTGCGTTTGAAACTGTGAACTGCGGTCAGCCACGCTGGAGCTGGTGTGTGTTGTGTAGCGGGAAAATGACGCTATGTTGATCCAAAATGGCGCCAGTGTCATCATCTGCGGAAACGGTATCCGCCTACATCACCAGCGCCAATCAGGACGCTCGTTTCATTCCCGGAGCGTTTCCGTCCCCAGCGTCCACACAATGAAGTCAAAGGCCGCTCGAAAACCGCTCGAATGGGTTGGCATTGAGGATTAAGCCGAAACAAAATAAGATATTTTGATGGTATACGTTCACCCAAGCAAGTCTGCCGTTACACAAATGGACTGTTAAAGGTTCGTAGTTTGCGGTGAATATGAAATAGCTACGCTGTAAGCGCGTTTTTGTGGATATTTTAGCATCTTTTCTTTGGACGTCTGTTTGTTCACCTACAAGGTTTTAACAAGCTAGCGCTAGCCTCGATTCTACTGAGCTGCTTTTGAGCAGGGATGGTCGTCGCGGGTTTATGCGGATGTCTCTGGGACAGCCTGTACTGAACCGACGGCAACAAATGGGATCATCCAGCATCGGCCGAAAACATCGCGGCATAGACTAAACATTTTAATTTCAGATGACTATTTGAATTTGTGGACATTCAGACAGAGGTAAGTCGTACTTTTACTGCTCCTGCAAGGCTAACGCGCTAACAACAACAAACGGACTATTGCTGTTCCCGTGGTGGTTAACTCGAGTTGTGTGTTGCGACAAAGGTCTTAATTTGCTTTTAATTTCAGGCATGTATTATATTTGTGTAACGTTATTTGGTTTGCATTGGAAATACACGCTGATTTTTATATTCTGCTTGTTTAGCGCATCCTTACTATGATCATGCACTGCTGTATTTTGAAATGTTGATAATTTAATCCAAAATAGTCTTTAATGTCGAATGTTAATTAACAGCTGAGGTTGTTGTAGCAAATTTATTTTAGATTTTCTGAATCAATGTCGATGTGTTGGTGCCAGTGACAGTGCATAGAAAATAAATAATAATAATGACAAGAAAATAAAAATAATTTTTGCTTTTAGTAAACAAATCGTACCACACACCCCAATACCTTAAATGCATATGTGCTAACAGATTATTTCATCGACTTTGTGTATATCTTTTGGACGGCTTGTCTTGGGAACACAGAATCCCATGTTTGTTATGTTTTAGAGGCATGATGAGCTTTAAACGTGTAAGAAGAAAACCTGTGTGCTTTGCAGAACAATTTAAGGAATGACGTTTTGGCCACAGGCTGTCTGGATTGATCAGGAAGTGTCTGTGTATAATTAGCAGGCTAACTGTGGGCTATATAGATGGATAGTGGTCACAATTACCTGCATTAGTTCAGTGAGGTGCCTGTGTTTTGTGTGGTAAATATCATGTAAAGGAGGGGCACAACACACTGGGATATGGAATGAACTGTAGAGGAAACTGAATGTGGAGGAGAAGCTCTCCACTTTGGTGCAGTACCAATGCTGAGGAAAACACTGCAGTGCCGCTGGTGGTGTTCTCTACCAAGATACTGAGAGTGTTTTAGCTTGTTGGGGCGTTCATGTTAACTACACTGCAGAGGTAGTGATGCATATCTCTGCCGTCTTGCATAGGCCATATTTTCCCAGTAATATAGTGAAAGCTGAATATCAAATGGTATCAGTTTGGCCTCCTGTTTTATATTTTTATACATAAGATTATAGTTCAGATTTAAAAGGTAAAGTCAGTGTTTTTGAAGAATTCTTAATAGATTTTATTTTTTCTACACTAGTTTGAACTGACTGGAAATATAATTTATATTCAAGTGCCTTTTTAAAAAGCCATTATGTCACTGGGCCTCAAAGTCAGTTTGATAGTTGAATTGTACACACATTTTCCATGGGTCTGCTCTGTAGTTGGCACAAGTATGTCTTTGTTTTCTTTTGGATTTAGTTACTAGTGTTAAATTCTGTTTTAGTTTATTACTGTGGAGTCACAAAGAGACAGTAAGGCAATACTGAGCAGCTGTAAACCATGATTCATGTAAATGCCGATAGTTGAAGTAAATACAGAACGTTATTTCTATGTTATGGGATATTTAAGAATTTAAAATGAAATTATACCATCTAATACGCACGCATGAGTTCCCCATGTCTATTCTTAACAGTGGCCCTTGTGTGTCACAACTCTTCAGACTCCATTACCCAGATGCAGGACATTTGTTGACCTGTGTGCACCACAGTTAGTCAGCCTTTGTGTTGCTCGCACACAAGCTCATTGTTATTGTGGACAGTGTTGCCGAAAACATGCCTGACAACGTTTATGCACACTGAGTGAAAAGCTGAGTTTAAGACAAACACACAGAACTGAGACAATGAATCATGGTTAAAAGAGTAAAAGCAAGAGAACAAGGAGATGTTGATTACGGTGTTTGGGTTTGTTTGTTGCACAGAGCAGCCAGATGATTAATATGACAAAGTCCAATGAATCATTGTATTGCCCACTATGCACAAGTATTGATTTTGAGATTGTTTAACCAAAATGAAAGTATAAATGTCATCAAAACATGAAAGGCGTACCAGGAATGATGATCAGGAGAGAGCATATTGAAAAAAATGCAGAGAGCACTTCAGTAGTTGCCCATCATGTTCAGAATATGACTGCATTTTCATTTTTACTGTTTTTTTTTAACTGTATTCTCATAAATTACCACCACAATCCATTCCTGAAGAGCCAGAATTCAAAAATTTAAAAGAATTCTATATCTGTTGAGTTCAATTTTTATCCTTTTTAATTCCATGGAAGATACATGGAAAGTACTTATTTTATTGCTAATAGTGTTTGTGGGGGAGTTTGTGTTATGAATTATACAAGACTTTATTTTGGGGTTATTTCTGACCATTTATTACCTAAGTTGTTCCCCTTCAATGAAAAGGTAATTATCAGGTTAACTGATGACCAACTGCCTCAGTCTTTGATTGGATCTCCATAATATTCCCCTTGCAAATGACTAAGCATGACAGTATTACCCAAAAAATGTAGCTAGCCTAGTATTAACATCATCTTGTGTGTATGGACATATATGTACATATGTATGTGTCTGCACAGATATGTATGGATATAGTTGTTAATATGCAAAAGAAACACATTTTTTGCTTTATTATCTATTATAATCTTGAAGTAATGGCCAAAATACTGTAGGTCTTGTTAGAGTGTGAGCAGAAAACATGAAGTCACACAAAACCAGTTTTGTTTACATCTTAGTGGTTGTTAATAGGAAGAAAATCGGTGGCACTTTTCCCGCTTCTATGCCCTCTTGATAAGCTGTTCAGTATAAAATTTGGATGTGTAGGTGGCTGACAATATTTGCACATCATGCAACCTGGAACATTGCTAAGAAACCTTGAGAATCAAATGATGAAATAAAACAATTAGTTGTGGTAGTTCGAGGTAAGGGCACTTTAGCTGTAACTTCAGCACTCACTCCGTCTTCTATCCCCTCCTTCTCTTGTGCTGAGAGTGTGGTCCTCTTAGGTAAACAAGCATGGCTACTCCTTTTTCTTGCCTCTCTCTGTCTGCCTCCCTTTTTCTGTGTCTCAGTTTCCTGTTCTGAATCCCTGTTTGAGTCATGTAAATCTTTTATAGCTGCTGTTCTACCAGTACAATCTCAGCAGATACTTAAATGGCATCTAAAGCCCTTTGAAATTCAGTCTAGTCCTTTGCCCCCTCTTCTATCCTTGAAGCAAAATGGAACAAAATGGCGGGCCCCAATCCTGCTGTTTACCTCAGGGACTGTAGAGCTTCATTTCAGAGTTTAGGAGGTCTTGATGGTGTCTTTAACTTGTGTTAAGTTGTGCTTTCTTGCTAGCCTTCTGCTGCACGCCTCTTGATAATATTTTCTCCTCAATGAGTCTCTTGCACATCAAAGGAAAGGATTTTGTATTCTGGCATGCTGCTGCCTTCCCAAAAATGTGTCTTTTACAGACTTGGCTTTTCATCTTTCTTGATCGAAAATTGGAAAAGGAATATTTTGTGCCATAATTTCAGGTATGGTGACAATTTCAGAACTTGACAATAGGAGTAGTCTTTCATTGTTTGAGCACATTGTTGGCCTAAATGCATTATAACTGATCAGAAAGTTATTTGGGTTGGCATATTGATTTACTGTATTCATATACTACGATAAATCAATGTATTTGTTAGGAAAGCAAATAATAACTTTTCTTTGGTCTAAAAATACAAGTTGTAATTGATTTGGTAGGCAGTTTGGATTTGTACATTTTGGGCTGAGGTTGCAGTCTAATCGAGGCATCTGTGCAGACCTATAGGGTACAATTTAAAGTCCCACTCCAATCACATTTTAAGGCATATACTCTGCTATGAGAAACATATTGTCTCACAGTTTTCTTTCCATGAAAAAGTTCAGTAAATCCTTGAAAAGGGCATGGAAAGAGGACTGTCCATTCCATTATATGGAAATGAACCCGGCATCGTGGCTCCACCGACCACAGCTGCTTCTCTTGGCACACTGGTGAAAACACCATGCACGACAATACAATAGCGACCGGAGATATTGGAGATATTCAGCCATATGTGTTTGAGCCTCAGTTGGAAGCAGACTAAGATGAGTAGTTTTTATCAAAACCGGTGTTTAGTAGACGTTTCACAGTGGTTAGCATGATGAAAAGAAGTGATGATAGTTTACTGCTGTCACTCAAAGGTTCATCCTAGCTGACTTCAGACTTCAGGTATCAGAGCTCATGTTCTCCATCTAATTTTGAATTCTGGCTTTTCAGAAAGTTAATCTACACCAGTCCCCTTCAGCAGAACATGTGAAAACACCCTGTTAGTGACAAACTCTGTACATACACCACTCAGTATAGTAGAGGCAGACACTTTCTGCTTCATTATGAGTTAAAAGGCTTGGCCAATATAGATTTGAATCACATTTGTCTTACACTAAACTCAAGATGTGTTACTGATTACGTTTCAGAGAGGTGTCTTGAGAAAGAATGATAATAGGTGAAAGTCTTGGCTATAGTAAGCACCATTGTATTTGTGAACCTGAACCTCAGAAAACCTGAGTAGGTAACACTGTTAAAATGGCTGTGTAACCTATTTCTGGGCAGGCATGAAGTAGAGGTGGTGCAAATATCTTGGTGAGCAGCATGTGAGGATGGAAGTTTATGTGATGTGTCCCTCTTGGCTTGGCTGTTCTGTCTTCCTCAGTCTGTCGTCAGAAAGAAGACGAGACAGTGTTGCTTGCCTGGACACACTTTACTTTTACTATATTTTTGCTCCCCAGTTTCAAAACCTTGCAAGCATTTGTTTCAATTGTAATTTACTGTAGTGCCTGGAGTGGGCTGTTCAGATGGTGCTATGTAACACCACCATTACTGAAGCTGTTTTACTGGAAATCGGCTGCTCTGTTTATCCTACAAAAGCATATATGTACAGCATTCATGTTGAAGGCTATTGTTCACACTGAATGTGAACACACACAAATTGATTTTTCACTATTGTGACATCAGCTCACCTCATCAAAGTTCATGTCTTAACATTAGAATTATGTCAAAATGATGGTATATTTGATATACTGTGTGAAAATAGGTTTGTTTTGTCATTTCCCTGTCACTGTAGAGATGAATGGACTGTATGTCCAGTCCATGACCAACCTTTGTCACTATGTGATAAAGTATCTCTGAGATTTATTGCCACTTTCAAAGACTGCTCCATACTAACTACTGTTGTGCTCAGAGATAAACATCTGTATCAGTTTTCTCTAGGCCCTCTTATGACCATTTGTCCTCTTCAAGTTGTGCATAATCTATAAGCTGAGACAGAGGGTAAGGGTAATAGGACAATGTGTTGGGTGGGGGAGGGTAGAGGTGGTGTGGCCTGGTCTGGCTGAATCTCAATCACCAAGGCCCTTCAGCAGGGCTGGCCTTTTGATGGGCCAGCTGCAGCTATTCATTCACTCATTTACATTGAAATGCAACAACAGGAAGGGGGAGGGGAGGACTGTGGGGAGATGGGTCTCTGCTCTTGTGCGCATGGGATGTGAATGAAAAGCAAAGGCATACCTAAATACCAAAGAGAAGAGGTCCGTCAGTTGGGGCCCACGCCCCTGCTCACCAATACGTGCAGCCATACTTTGTTTTCCTCCCAGCATGCTGTGGAGCAGGATACTTAACACAAAGGATCTAAGCACCCTTTTTGACCAGTACATGCAATTTCACCATTCAGCTGTTTTCTGCCTTTACAGCCAGGCTGGTGGTTGTAAAGAGGTTGTTATTCATTCAATGGGCCGCCTTAACTGTACTCTCATGTTACACTTTTAACTCTCCTTTACTGTCTTCATACCTTGTGAGTTACTGCCTTCAGACAGTTAGTTTACTTCTATCAACGCTTATTTCTGAAGCTTGTATGGGCTGCCGACGTTCACGTACTGGCTCATTGTATTGGAAGTCATATTGTGATACTGGATGGTAGAAGAAGCCAGTTCTCTGCCTCATTAGGGAATTTAGATGCAAAGTGAAGTTCAGACAAATGAGGCCAGTGTGTCATTTTTCAACCAGCTTTCTAGGATAGTTTGGATGTCTTCAGAGGTGTGCTCATGACAGTGATTAAGAGGCATTTAGAGCAACCTGTTAAAACCAATTTCAGACAGACAGTAACACTTACAAACAACACAAACTGTGGCCTTCCTATTCACTTCAGATGAGTATATTTAAAAGCCATATGTAACCATTTGGCTTTCTCTAGTAAGCTGATTTTTTTAATCTGTCCTGTAAACACAAAACCTGCTTTCTCTAACTGGGCTAGGAGCTTAGAGAAACTCAGCCATGTATGCGTGTAACCTGGTTTCTAATTGTATTTTTTCCAGCACATATGTTCATGACAAAAGACTGCAGACATCTATGCGTGGAGCAGTGCCACCTCATATTCAAAATGTCTGCCCAAAGTCTGACAAAAACTGAAACTAACTAACTGGCCTGTAAAAGTCAGTAAATAAATTGGTTTTCACAGCTGAACATCTGATTGGTTGTTGAATTCTGACAATTTGCAGTCTGCTTTAACACAGGCACAGCAAAAGTTAACAGTAAAGCATAAAGAAGCAGTGTCTTCTGTCATGATATAGTTAAAAATAGGTATGAGCCATGCCTCCAAAACAGCATGTATACGTGAATGTACACTAACCAGGTCACTATGCTGCATCTAAACATTGTCTGTTCACTACCTACACTAATGGCATAATGTTAGCAAACAGCAGTTTATCAATACATAGTTAATTGTGCCAAGTTGATCAGCATTCCTGTAGAAGTCCAGTATTCATTCAATTATGCTTGGACCTGCAACTGGACTCCTCAGCAGGTATCTAGCCATGCTGTCATAAAACTCCATGATAGGCATTCTCTAGCCCAAACTAGTAGTACTCAGTGGCCTGAGTTAGCGTCACATTTACATTGTATCTGCTTAAGCAAAGCTGCTGTGGTTGGCCCCATTGGCTTGGCATCGGCAGTTTCATCTGAATTCTTTCATCTATTCCACAGCCATTTACTACAACTGTCTGAACTGTTATCCATAAATATAGCATGCCTTTCCTAAATGTAAATATACAAGTACCAAAGCTCTCACTTTTGTCCACAAATTCTAGGACTGCTTGATTTTGGATTAATACATCCCTACCTCAGAACCACTGTATTCTGTTAACATGGAGACTATCAATCTGCCGCTCATTTGTGCAATGTAATGTTTAAAACAAATGCACCCTTTGTGCTAATGCTAGCAGATAAACATAGCAACTGCAACAGCTGCTTTGATGAGAGAGTGTGAAGCCGAATTAAGTTCAGACAGTTCGATTGAGTCTTATTTAAAATAATGATTTGTCAAATAAAGGCCTCAAAGTTGGTGAGTGATAAAATAAAATAATAATAAATAATAATAATAATAAATTTATTTATAAAGCACAATTTCAAAAACAGAGGACTATTCAGCAAAGTGCTGTACAGTAAAAGTAATAATAAAACAATAGATAAAAACAATGGGTAATGAACACTAGCATATGTTAATTCATTTTCTTATGCTGCTACCTCAGAAAAGTTTTTAGGCACAACAGTAAAACTGTCTCAGTTCTGATCAGCCAAGGAAATATAAATGAATCGTGCATTATTTGTGAAGTTTGTCAACAATGAATTCCATATCAGTTACAGCATTTACTGGCAGCTGTAGAGGACAAAGATATGAAGATGTTCCCCAGAGTAGTAGAGGTCAGATGTTGAGTTGGGAAAACATTATTGGTATTTGTGATACTGCTGCATTTGTAGTAGTACTAGATTGCCTTGTATAGTAGTGTACTGGTTGAGCTGTTAAAGTTAGGGTATTGAGATAAACCTGCCAGGAACCAAACTGTGTTCATGTGCTGACTGTGCTGGGCTGTAGCTCTGTGTTGAGATATTGCATTTGGCTACCTATTACTACAGTTATTTAGGCCTCAGAGTCCTTTAAGTGTCAAAAGTTCATGGTAAATTAACACACACACACACACACACACACACACAGTGTAATAATCCTCCTTTGGTTAAAAATTGTATATCCAGAGGTGGCTTCATAATATTGATGCTACTATAAAGGACGTACCATACAAGAAACTCTTACCACCATTTGAAAACAAGGCAATATAGCAATCTTCATACAAAGAAATCCAAAGTTTGTTCCCACACAAGCACAACTAAAATTAACAGTCACTCTTGTCAGCATGTACACTTTTTACACAATATGTTAAGAACTGAAAAGAACCAGTAACATGGTGAGTACAGTTCTTTACTTTTATGGCAGTTCGATGGGGGTAAAACAGGTTACAAAAGCTAATGAAAGTGGTTGACTTCGGGTATGAATTCCCAAGATTGAAACATTTTTCAAAAACAGTCCTGCCTTATCTTTACACAGAGCACAGTGGAAAAATGGAAGAGAAGCTTTACACATGTAGCCAGCAATACTGTTATTGCCACCGTTACTATTAGCGATGCGTGTAAAATGAATGTAAAAAATATATAAATATTTGTTCTTTGTTATATTTCAAATTATCATTATCTTCGGTATGAGAATGTTAGTCAGCTGGAATGAAATAACTTAAACAACACAATAATCATAATTTGCAGACAGGAGTGATTAATTTTTTAAATTTTAAATTGTCTAGACTAGTGATTTCTAAGTCACAGAAGTTAATGTGTTTTTTCTTTTGTATAGAAGGTATAGGAATTGGCCAGTGTTTAACCAGAGCTATCAGTGGGTAATGGAAAATCACATCATCCTCAGTCAGCCTGTATGGGGACTTTCCCTCCTGAATATGTGTCAGCACACATCACTTCTTAAAGCTACAGGCCAGTATGTGTTTGGCCTGTGTGTCAACGCTTGTGCATCTACATTGTATCCTTGTGTCACACATTGTGAAGTTGCTTCACTGTGTTATTTGTTTTGCCTAGAAAGGAAGCAGTCTAAATAAGAAGTGGAAATGGGAGAACAGGAAGTGTAGTAGACATTTTAGGTTGGCCCGGAGCTACCGATAATCTTGTTGATCTTGTCTGCCAGTGGAATAGTCTCAGATCAGTGATTGGGTGGCTCGAGTTAAACAGACACTGATCTTTAAAATTCCTTTTGGTACTAGAACCTTCTTCCCTATAAATACTGTCTTGTTTTTGTGCTCATCTGTGTGTTTGTGTGCCTGTGTCACTCATACTCCCTGCAGTGAATCTTTTTATAGAAACAGCAGCCAGCAGTGTAATCTCTGGCGTGGATGTAGGACAGCCTTTTATTCCTCCTTATTACTTATGCAAAGCCAGTTCTCACTCACAATCACTGCATAGCCTGCTTGGATGCAGGGTTTTCTTAGAAAAGGTGAACAGTTTAAGGACCTCACCAATGTTTTTGCTCTACAAATTGTGTAGACTTTGTGTTACTGCTTGTCCTTTTTTTTTTTTTTTTTTTTTTTTTTTTTTTTTTTTTTTTTTTTTTT
>JAUBNQ010000017.1:10493437-10505224 GCA_032353495.1 Ctenopoma kingsleyae | reverse complement strand
TCATCATCATCATCATCATCATCATCAGCTTTTATTGTCATTGATCACATTTACATGTTACAATGAAATTTGGCTTCTGCATTTGACCCATCCCAAAGCTACACTGATGATAAAGTGATTTGGATGGAGCTGCCAATGTGCTTTCTTCGCTGGTATCTCATGCTGGAGATATGGAGGATCAGTGTGCTATGGTCCCTCTCTGCAGAAGCCAAGCTTTATCAATAATGTAGATGTTTTTGAAGAGGTGTGGTGTGCATCTCTTTTTCTCTCTCCTCCCCTTAGCCCTTCTCGCCCATCCCCCCAGCTGTTTCCCCACACCCTCCAGTGTCAGGTTTCCCATCCAGTGTTTGCGCAAAGAAGAGCAGATGACTGAATCTAATTAGTCAAGATATTACAATAAACTTCGATACCTGATGCGTTGGCATACTGCAGGCCTAACCCTGGCTGTTATATTGAGCTGCTGTTGCTTCCTATTGTTTATTTGGTATAGTCCTCGAACTTAATATAGGGATGGGTTCACCTCTGACATCACTGCACTAGCAGTCACTGAGATCTTCAGTGACAGCCCAACTCCCAGATGCTATAGGCGGTGTGCTATCAGACATACTTCTATGGTGTTCACAATTAAAATTGAACTAAAATGAACAAATATTGTCATCATTTGAATTTTAGCAATCAGAAGTTATTTGAAATAAGTCAGAAACACGCTGCTGTGACAATTGTCACATTTTAGACTCATTAGTTTTCCCATGTAGCCTTATTAATGAACATGTCTTTTTGTAATATGGAAACTAAAGGTGGGACCTTATTAATCTTCAGTTAGTTGTGCATAATGTTGTTACTGTCTCCTGCAAATAAACTCCACTGAATTTAGCAAGTCTCATTAGAGATTACTTAATGTGCTGAAAAGACTGCAGTGTCAGCATGAATGAATGTACACATGAAGGGCATGACGTGAGTGAAGCTTGTGACATGCTTTATGTAATCAGGCCGAGGTCAGTGCTGTTTGTTATTGCAGGTTGCCTTACATCTGCCTCTTATCCATTCTCATAAACTCATAAACAGTAACTTGTACCCATTGTCCTGGGTTCAGCTTCTGTTTATATAGCCCTGCCTGTTTTGGAGACAAGTGAGACTAGTATATGTATGTGCATTGCCTAGGTTCATAAGCCACATCTGATGCTGCTTGCTGCTTGCTCCACTCCACTCTCTTTTGAGCCCTGCATCTGTAAAGGAAAACCTAAAAGTCACCTGTGACAGTCTATACAGTTAATAGGTTACTTTAAATGTTTGTAAAGGGCAATTAATACTTCCAGCTAGTGCTGGGTATTGATTCAAATTTCAAGAATAGATTTGATTCTTTTTCTCAAGATTTGGAATAGATTATCATGATTGATGTCGCAACATGTGGTTCCTGAGGTTGGTCGTATTTCCGCAATACTTCACCTCCATTTGGCGTGCCTTGCAAATCGCTTTGCTTATGTCAAGCTCATCTTTGTTTGTCCGTTCTGAACCCGAAATGGTGCCAGACCACAGCTTTGTATGTTTCTGGCGTTTTCAAAGCAGGCACTAGGCTAATGTTACTGCTAGTGTCCGACGCCATGTTGTTTTAATGTATTCACACCTAGCACGCATGCGTGAATTCAGTGACACGACAGTGAGTGAAAGAGATTAAAGTTCACCGGGCGAAACCGTATTAACCCTTTAACACGTAAGCCTCAAAATGCCTGTCTGGACTCTATTTTTCCTATTTTAGCTGTATAAAGGGCAGAAAATGTTAAAGGGTTAAATCACTCTTTGGACGTACGAATCGATCTTTAGGAATTATTATGAGAATCAATTCAGAATCAGAGAATCTTTTTTTTTTTCAACACAGCACTGCTCAGTGTCAGTGCACCCACTGCACATGTGCCGGAAAAGTAAACTAGAGGCTTGTTTCACGTATTAAATGTTTGTAACATTTATTCCAGCATCCCTGACAAGTGTTCTTGTGAAATAGTTACAAATACAATTTTTTTCACTTTTTAATATTGTCAATATTTTTATATAGTTAAATAAAACAAACAAAGCTATTCTTTTTCTTGTTGTTGCTGCTGTCCTGAGTTGCCATCATATATTGTGCACATGTGTGGAATGTTTCCGGGTGTGTATCCCCAATTGTAGTATGAATAGAAAAGTGTGCATGTTTTTAGTGCAAGTACAGATCTCTCTGAGGACAAATGGAAAACATGAATTAGCCTTAGAGAGGGAGAGACACACACTGAAAGACCTATTTTATTTTATGTTAAACAAAACTGGAGGTAAAATAGAGGTTTAGGACAGCAGCTGTGCTGTGGGATCAACTATTCATACACATTTAAAATGAGTGAACACAGAGAGTCACTGGTTACCCCCCAGTCCGAAATACATCCAGTCCATCCCAGTTTGTAAAATACAGTGGAAAAGCAAAGCAAAACTGACCACCTTTGCCCTCAGGTTCAAGTTCGGGTTATGGGAAGCTCCAGATTACTGGCCAATAAGTTCCTGTAGTAGTGGAAAAAGGGGCTTCTGATAGGAGAAACGCAGGACTGACTGGAGAGGTGCTCTGTAGCAGTGGGAGGCAGTGTGTTTGTGTTATATGGTCCAGATTTCACATTTAGAAGAAACAATTATACTAGTTTGTGGAAATGGAAGCTGTTTGTAATCAGATGCCAAATGACAGAGAAGTAAGACAAAAGATGCCTGTCTCCTGGCAGCCAGCATTAGAGACTCTTTCTCCTCCTTAATCCTACAGTATCCTGCAGAGTTTAGCTGCTTTTACACACAAAAAAAGCCATGTGTCACCACTGGTCATGCACAATGAGCCAGTCCCCCACTCTCACATCACATAAGCCAATACCATAACTACATGCTGAGCACGGGAGCACATGGGGAGCTGAAGTCATGATTAGCAGTTGTAAGCAGCAACTACTACCTACTAGCAGTAGGCCCTGCTTTGCTGTAACCAAACGTTTGTCACTCTAGTACAATTCCACTCTGAGCTCCAATGTAGAGATTTATTCTTATCTGCATAGTTTCTCTGAATCAAAGACCACCTGCAATTCTTGTTGAAGGTTACTATGAAAATCAGGGTTGGTCTCACCAGCTCTCTCACTTACCAGGTTTGTCAATGTGCACATGTGCTACCTTGCTGCTCTGTGGCTGACAACCAGCTGTTCTGTTCTCCACCAGTATATGACATGTTCAGTGCTGTGATGAGCACAGGTAGGCGCTCAAAAATGTACGAAACATACTGTTTTATAACAGGTCAAGGGAATGTCCAGTGGAGATGCAGATTAATTTAATATGCAGACACGTTGTCATGGTGATGCAGAATTCAAATGTGCTGTAATTATGCATGATAATACTGAATGTTTGACACATCCACAGTGTGGAGGCAGGCTTTTGACATAAGTTTACTTTAAATAGAACCCAACTTCAGTGGTTTGACCTTTCACCTCTGACCTTTTCATCAGCTCCACTGTATTAATCCTGTGTTCAAATTTTACATAGCAAGCATAGATTAAATGAACTGTAGACTAAAATTGTCTGTGAAAAATGTCAGTCATCCAGGTCATCGTTATCCCAAAAATACTGTTCAGTGGCAACTGAACTTGAAAACACTTCACATTCATCCAGAAGGCTTCATCTGTTCATCAGAACTGATGGGACAGAGTAAAATTGTGCTTTTCAGTTTTTGCCTTTTGGGTGAATATTCTGAATAGTTGTTTTGTTTAAATTTGGCCTGTCAGCAGTTTGCGCGTGTGCTACAAATAGGAGTCACCCTCTCATCATCTCCAGATGTAGCTTAGATAAAGCTGATTAACTTGGAAGGAACCATTACTAAGACGTCTATCAATGCATGGCCTGTAAATGCCCTGGGTTAGCACAGTGATATCTGACATTCCCTTCTTTGAACATTGTAGGAAGCAACAGTCCAGAGGCAAACAATGACATGGTGACTTTTCAGTTACTATGTGTGGATGCAAAAAGCTTTTGTAGAAACTTGTTTTCATTACCAGGATTTTGAGAAAATTGCTGCTGATGTTTGAACTTGTCAGAAGGCACGTGTACAGCTGTTCTAAATGACCACACGCAAAGTACAAAGTATGTACTCACTAGAACAGGAGACACTATCATTTTTAATATAAGGGCAGGGGTTCACATGAATGAAAGGTATTCACAGTGTTGGTCTTAGTTCATATCAACAGGGACAAAAAATGTTATGTCAAACATCTGTGAAGGTTCTCAGTCACCCAGGTCATCCAGGTTATGTCAAACATACATTTAAAAGAAATCCTGGATCCTTTTTCACAGCTGGACAATCACTGAATTTGACTGTAAATATTGGGACCTTTGTTTTTCTTCCTTTTTTTTTTTCTAGTTTCTCAGTTAAAACTCTTGTTGTTCATTTTCGGTAGGCAGGGGAGTTGTCAGAGTGCTGTATCCAAAACTTGGAGTAATGCTTCCTGGTTGGATTATTACAATTCGTCAATCCTGTACTTCCCGCTGGGAAAGCCCTGCAGGTTCAACTTCAGAACAAACACAAATACACATGAAACCATCATCCTCCGTACCACTTAGGCCATTCCATTGAGGTCTGGCCTTAATCCTGTCCTGGGTGCCCACCTGCCACCCTTCCTGTGCTATCAGCCTTTGTATTATATCCTGTAAGACCTTCCTCACAGGTCCTCGTTGATATTATAAAGAAGCAAAAGCAGAGATATTAACAATAACAAATAATAAGTAAGCATGGGCATATCTTTATAAATACCTGCCACCTGTGGGTTAAAACCTTCCTTGTTCTTGTTGTTGCGAGGGGACTGGGGGAAGGGCCACCAGCCACGCAGATTAGAAACATTAGCAGGGCTTGGGTTCTATTGGATAGGGTAATATTGTCCAGTTTTTTACCTCCGGTTTTGTTTAACAATATAGGGTAATATTGTGCTCCATTCTAACTATGACTAACTATGGACATTTTTTGATAATTAAGCTCATTACAGGTACGACTGATGGCTAACCTAACCTAGCTAATGGTCTAACCTAGCTAAATATTGCTGTGTAATGAATTTTACTGTATCAGATCACTGACTTTGGGCAGTATACTGCAAATGCTTATTTTACAGTTCATTAGTCATGGCACAGATAAATATTAGATTTTTATTAGGATTGTATGATTTAGAATTCTTGTTATTAGCTCGATGTATTGTTCAAATCTGCCAATATCATCATGTCCCAGAAATGTCATTGTGCCGTTTTGTTAATAGTCCTATCTTTATTTTCTTGTTCAAGCGTTTGGTTACAAAAAACATTATGAAATTTTTTTTTTTTAAACAGCAAAGGTTTGTAGGTACAGTGTTGTGAAAAAGTATACCGTGCATCCCATTTGCAATATTTTTTGGAAGTCTTCCAAATGAACTGAGAATTGGAAGCAAAAACATACATTTTATAGTTGAATTGCTTATACAGATAGAAAACCATAAATATTTTACTGTCATAAATGTAGCTTTGAGTAGTTCAAATGACTTGGTGTCTTCACTGAATTAATGCGTTTCCATCACTTTTCCACACGTCCTAAAAAGGCATTTTCATGGGTAGATTCAGGAATAGATAAGTTACAGGTTTGTGGTACATCATGGCCACACAGGAGAACAAGGAATTGGATATCGAGCTAGATTATTTTGTTTAAAGACAAGATTGATGTACAATGTTTTTCAATATGCTTTTGCCATCTTGTCAGTAAACTGTGGGAGAACCAATCCTGTAAGGACAAACGAGTATCTCTGAATCCACTTCAGTACCCATCCATTGTAAAGATTGTGTAACTGCTTGTGCTGTCTTAATAATTAATGCTTCATTTTGTTTTTAACTTTCTTTCAGGATTCTGTGGACTCTGCAGCAGCAGGTGTTTCGCTAGTTGGATTTTAGCCCACTGACATTCTCACACAGCCATGGAATCGGTATGTTGACGTATAATATCTTTTAGAAAATATAACCATTGGGCTGATATTTAGTCCTTTTAAGGTGACACTTAGTAAAGCACTTGTTTGTTTGTTTTTAAACATGTTTTGGCTATTTGTTCTTTATCGCTTTTTGGTGGCATCATTTTGCATTGTAAATGCTACATTAAGGTGTGTGTGTGTGTGTGTGTGTGTGTGTTTTGTTGGGCATTCCTCTAAAAAGGAGTTTATATTACCTGGCATGTGTTTGTCCAACATATTTGTTCTTTCTTAAACTTAGTAAATTACATCATTGAACATCAGTATTTATGTTTTTGTTAATTTAAAAACATCTCTAGAAGCCTTTATTGTCAGTCATGCAGGACACTGTGTGCAAGAGTTGCTTGTACCAACAGGCAGGCTGAAAAGAACAGCAGCACTGAGCTCTATCCACTGGAATGTGTGTATTAAGAACAGGGCTTAGTGCGTGCCTAACCTCTGCTTTCCTGTCCCTTTGTCAGAGGCTGTGTGTCTGCATGTCTGTGTGTGTGCTCGTGAGTTCTTGTGTCCATGCACTTGTGTTTGTGTGTGACAGAGAGAGAGAGAGAGAGACTGTGAAAAGTAGGTCACAGCTTCTAGTGCAGAACTAGCATGTGTCCAACAAAAGCCATCCATTACACTCTTTATGTCTCACACACACATGCATTGTACATGGATGAATACAACGTCTTGTTGGCTACTGTGACTGTAGCTCCAAGGATTGATCATGTAAAATTATAGATCATGAATGCACAGCCACTTTTAAAGTACATCTTTTTGTCATAAAAATCAGCATTTACTGCCCACAAACAAAGTTCCACACAGATCAAAAGCTACTTGTTATACAGTTTACAAGCCATAGCTTAAAGGATATGGTTGTTCAGATTTTTGTTAACAAACACAATGCATTGTGAGAGGGAATGAATTGGCCTTGGTAATGTAAAATATCATTTATAGATGATATAGAAAGCTTTTCACAAGGTTGCCATCATGGATTGCATTCACTGCAGAGGCATATCACTGTTTAAGGGGTTAAACATTGATATATCTGAATATTATCTAAATAGAAATGTGATAGGACAACAAAAACAGTTAGCATTCATCCATGAATTTGGCAGATTTGAACCCATGCTCCCCTAGCATTCTGGCAACCATGCTGTCCCACCAGTCTGTATCATTACAAAAATTAGCTGCCTAGCTTGATCAGTGCCTGGACTGCCTGAGACCCAGCTCATCCCCCTTTTCTTCTGAACAAATTAATCAGTCTTCTTCTGTTCCTGACGTTGTTACTCTTCCACTCCCCTCTGTCGTGTATGTGTGCCTGTGGCTGTGCACCAGCAAGAGCTGCTAATGTTTACCACGTCGAGCTGCCTATATCTGCTTACTGTCAGTGGAAACCAAGGAAACTGATCACAAAGCTTATTACGTTGCCAGGAGTCAAATACATGCTGTGTTTGTGTGGGCTTATGGGGGCTGGACACATACACACAAACCCTCTGCCACTTTTTTTTCCATGTCCTCGTGTGATGCCAGTCACATGGTTTCCAGTTAAGCAGTTCAGTAACAAACAATCAGACGTATATTTTTAGCTGCTTTAAATCATCTACTTGGTCTCCAAATGTTTGCAGAACTGGCTGTATTGAAGTGCCTGGTGATCATTTGTCCTTTTCTTCGGTCTGTGTTTCTTTTTCACTATTTAACTGTCTTGTTGCCACTTCCTCTTGACTCTTAAAGCCTGTGCTGCTTTGGCCTGCCTGCTATGTATATGGGTTGGTTTGAAAATGCACTGCTCGGGTTTGCAGTATGCAGTAGGGCTGCACGATTTGGGCAAAAATTTATATTGCGATATGATGAAGGGCACTTGGTTGCAAAATTACAGTAAATACAAGAAGAAGAACAGTTAAGTTAAGAACAGTTATGAGCATCTTATAATATTACTGGTCCTACACAGACCTCATTCATGATTATTAGATCAACATTAGGCAAACATCACATTTTACTTAGTCATATTCTTTTCCCATTTTAAACAGCTGATTTTGAGATTAAATATTTAATAACTGAATTTGATAATTATACGTAACATATTAGTAACTATGACAACAGAACAAAACAAAGGTTTGTCCTGCTCCTCTCTGCCTGTAATTGGCTTAGTGTTCTTGCCGCAGCCAAACATCTCTCTCACGGTGCAAACTACAGGGAGGTGAGCTCCTTTTTATAATTTATCTCATCTGAAAAGATGATTTACGTATTTTCTGTTTGTCATAGATTTGTTTTTCTGTGTCTTCATCATCATGGATCAAACTTAAAATAAGGCTGAGACGTATGTTTCATTCATCACTAATTAATAGTTATATAGTTAGTGTAAAGCGCTTTGAGTTCCAGTATAGGTAGAAAAGCGCTATATAAGTGCAGACCATTTACCATTTACCATTTATAAAGATACCTGCATAGAAAGAAGGATGTGAGAGGATTTTTTTTTCTGCTGTTAATGATACAGACATCTTGAGACCTGCATCATTACTCTGCAGAGTACATGTTACCATTTCCTGTTATAACACTGTGAAGTTTGGTTTTGGAGGCACGTTAGTAAAAGTAAAAGTCTTCACACTTCACTGCTGCTGCAGTTCACACAGCAGCGGTCACTTCTCATGTTTCCTTAATCTTTTTTTTATGTATACACATAGTGAAAAATACATTATGGTTTCTACGTGTGACCACAACAAAGTAGAAAATGAAGTCAGCTTCCCTGAGAGCGACGTTATAGTCGTACACTGATCAACAAAGGCAAAGGAGAAAATTGTCATGTGTTTAACACTAGCAGATCAGGGTGGATGGAGAAGTGAGAATGCTGTTCCAACTGAACAAGTAGATGCACACCGTATACCTGCGTATACCCTGGACTACACCACTGGGTGTGACACACATACATGTGTTGTCATGTTTTGTTTTTTTTAGCTACCAGTTTGCCGTAGCCCAACTCGACATATGTGTCCACACATGCGCTCACCTGGGCTGCTGTTGTTGTGGTCTGTGCTGCTGTGGTCAAACAGGAGGACTGAACCATACATTAATTTAACTGTGCATTATGTTGATGAGCAGTCTGAACTGAAAAGCTGCTTGTTAATGTCATATTTGACCTAAGAGCAAACAGGTCCCTGTCGATAGCGTCAGGTGTGAGAGAGGCTCTGTGAGGAGCGTCAGGTCGCTCTTAAAACTGACAGTGCTATCAACATTATCAAAACAGTCGAGCTAAATAAGTGGACTGTTAACTGTTTTTTTAAGCTAACAAAACTGAGCAGCCAGTCAGCTGGTAAACTTGGAGTGAATGAGAGATAATAGTTGCTTCAATACATGTACTAATCATTTAAATCACAGCATTTTGCTTTCATGTAATCTCACTGACTGATATTGTGATTTCAATTTTGTTTTGATTAATTGTGCAGCCCTAGTATGCAGTATGCATATAGGCTCACCATAATGTACTAATGTAGCAAACATGTGGTGACTAGTAGCAGTTTTACATACAGTATCTTTTTCTTATGCTATACTGTAGAGATCCTTGTATAAGACAGTAGAGTAGAAACTGTTTAACCTTTTGTAACTAGACTGAATAAAGAGGCCCTGTCACATTAGACCATCTGTACTGACTGTATTGAATCTGAAACCATTGAAACCTGTATAAAGTCTAGCATAAAAATAATTTTTGCAATAATGTCTGTGGACCTACAAAGCCCCAGGCCTTGTGTGAATTATGGCCAACCTTTATTTACCTGTTACAAATAGTCTGCTATGAGTAGCCAAAGGGTTGAATGTGTGTTATCATTAAATGTCAAATCCATGCATTTTGTGTGAAAGCAGCGTCTTTTCTATGCTGTAGACAGTGGTTGTCAGATCAGCTCTTTGTGTTTGATTTGGTCCAGATGAAAGGAAAAAATTAGTAATCACACCTTCTCCACTGGTTCCCTCACAGTTCTTCATCTGTCTCCTTCTCTTCCTCTAAAGCAGGGCTTGTTCCTTAGAGGGGATTAGTGTGTGAGGCAGTTCTGAACAGGGAAGTCACATTACATAACTCGCCCCCGCTAGAGTAGCTCGGCCTGGTCCGGCTGGAGAGACGACTATAGAGGCTTTGTGTTCCCAACCTTCCCTTCTTCCTCCCCTCTGCTGCTGCACCCCCTCCCCCTCAGGCAGGCAGCATACTGATGTTGTATAGAGGGAGACTGTTTGCAGGGAACAGGCAAGGCACTGTGGCATAGAGTGTGGAGACCACGCTAATGGCAACCTGAATGACAGAGAGCTCACATCTTAGGCAGAGGAATTTGAGGTCTGCCATAGGTCGTACAGTTTCAGGGGGATGGGGACCAAAGCAGTGCAGCAATCTGCTTTACTACTTGTCCAGTGGTTTCACTTCAGCATGCCTAGCAGTTGCACAGAAGGTTAGAGTTCATTTGAGGAGCGTTATACATCTGTGTCAGATTCCTCAAGGTTGACAGGTTGTAAGGTGGTTTGTGTTTTTGTGTTATTGTCCTGTCCAGTTCGACCGCACATGCTCACTTTTCCCCACGTGGTGGTCTGCCACTGTTAGTAGGGTAGGAGACCAGTGTACTCTGTGTAATAGAGGTTCAGACCAGTTAGCATTCTGAATGAATAAAAGTAAAGCGTAGGCATGAGAGTGAAAAGCATAAATAACTGCATGATGGCAACTTTATGTACAACAACTTTCAGTACTGACTCGATAAGTCTTTCTTACTGCATTTTTCACTATGTGGAGTTAAAGAATTTTACTGCTGAATGATAACAAATGTTCTCATTTACCACATTCAGTAAATAATGTGTCCAGAATATATAATAATTGCATATATTATTTGAATCCGTATTTGTCAAGTTTTTTTATAGCATGCCTATATTCAAGTAGTCTAGCTTTTGTCACGTGGCATGCCTGTCACAAATAGACGGTGCTACAGCAGTAATTCATACTGCACACAGGTTGCACATGTTTTTCTTGACTATAATTCTGTGTGGTTTTGGTTATTCATATTTGTGCTGGCAAAAGCATGTGTATAAACCATCTATGATTTCAAGAATCATTGTAAAGAAAAAATAATTGAAATAAAATTTTGATATGAAAAAATGCTTATGTTTTTTGAAAGTTATGTGGTTATACAAATACAGATAAAAAATAGTATCTCTGCAGATCCATGGACACAGTATGTTGGTCTGTTTTTGTCAAGGTTTTCTTTTTCCTGTTCTTGCTGGGAGGTCATGTTGCATCCCAGGCTCTGTTTTCCACAAGCTTAAGTACATGTTAATACACGCGCACACAAACAGCATCTGTACCTGATGGTTAGATTGATTTAGACTCAGTGCTGCTTTATAATGTTGGTGGTCTATGAATTGCTAAGTATTCTACTATCTACTTATTCCATCATCGACTGGAACCATGTACTTTAAAAAAGTAAATGGTTTCATGTCACCGTTTCCCTGTTGAGTCATACCTGCTCCCTTCTTTTCTTGTAACTCTAATTAATTTTAAACATCACTTCTATGTATGTACTGCAGCTATTTTTGGAAGGGTGGTTCACTTAAAATGAAGAATATTGTTGTAGCACACTAGCCTTTTGTTTCTTGTAATTGGTAATAAAATAGAAATGTGTGCTTTGGTTGATATCAATATTGATATCTTTACTTTACTTGGCAGACGCTTTTATCCAAAGCGACTTACAAGGAGAGGACACAAGCAATTACCATTCGGGTTCTGTAAATTCTGAGTTACTACAAACTAAGAGCCCTGATA
>JAUBNQ010000017.1:10482128-10493337 GCA_032353495.1 Ctenopoma kingsleyae | reverse complement strand
ACTTTTCAAGATAAAGAACATGCTAGGAATTGTTAAGTGCTAGGCAATTTTTGTGAGTGTGTGTGTGTTAGACTCATTAGAAATACTTTTTAAACAAGTGAGTTTTCAAGTGAGAACATTTTCAGATGTTTTTTAAAGGTAGTGATAGTCTCAACCTCAGTACATCTTGTTATCTGGGTAGCGACAGTGCAGCAAAGAGCCATCGATTGATTGCAACCGTACCACTACCGGTCACAGAGGGGTGCAGCTGTGCTACTGGTGAGGAAGAAACGCATGCTGTGGGATTTTGAACAAGTGCTTGCTGGATTGGGAAATCCCAATTGTTTAAAGAATAACTGCTAAAACTGACTGAAATATACATATACCGATATATATTCATACATACACAGATTTTTTTTTAAACTTTATATATTGTCTGGGTGGCATGGTGGTGTAGTGGTTTGCACTGTCTCCTAACAGCAAGAAAGACACATGGTTTGCATCCACCGGTCAGCCAGGGGCCTTTCTATATGGATTACTCTGGCTTCCTCCTACCATCCAAATATGTGCAGTTTAGGTTAATTGGTGACTCTAAATTGCTCATAGGGATGTGTGTGTAAATGGTTGTCTGTCTCTGGATGTCAGTGCTGTGATAGACTGGCAACCTGTCCAAGGTGTACCCTTTGTTTTGCCCAATTACAGCTTGGTTTAGCTCCATCACCCCTGTGGCTCTTCAGAGGACAAGTGCTTAGGATAATGGATGGATAAATATTATTATATTGGTATTGTGCTGAAATTGTTAGGCATGATATTTTCAACAATATTGTTCTTCTGTAACATCAAGTTATTCTACTGTTATAATGGTTTACTTCATTTTCTCCTTTTAGAATAGCTGCCTCCAAATGCCTCCAATGTAAAAACTGAGACAGTCGAGAATTGTGCGTCTCTAGTTTGCATTTGTATGCTATCTTGGCTTCATCTCTGCATTTGGAGATGGGATTGAGTGTGCTTTCAGTGTGTCAGCCATGAGCCAAGTTCTCATCAAAGAGTAGCTGCTACACCAAAGACTGTGTTTAGATGTGACGGCTAATTTTAGAGTTGCTAGGCCGTTGTCCAAGGTGGGGGAGGATAAGATAACATTGAAGTAGCGCTCCCTCCTTACACAGTTTAGTTTTGTTTGTCCATCCAGTAACTCTCATCCAGCTGCATCCGACAGTCCTCATCTAGGATGTTATGCACAAATATGAATCTTGGGTGTTTTTTATATCATGTACAAGTATCAATCTTATTAAAGTTTTATTGGTTGCTGTAGGTTACTGAGAATTGTCTAAAGAAGGACATATACAGACTTTACAGACTTGGCTAAAGAAAGAAATCAAAAGTCAGAATTTTCTACAAAATAAGTTGAAATCGACAAATGTTCTTGGTAAGTCACTATTCAAGATTCCACACTTAATATAATAGGACATTACTTTAATAAATAATACAAACCAATAATCTAACATCTAGCAACCACATTGTTTTGAGACGGTCACTGCAATCACATGATTCTGCACTCAACAGAGTATCTTTCAACTGAGACACAACTCGCTGACATCTGAGCAGTGTGTTTTGCTCCAGAATACCTTGATAATCTTCTGATTTCATTGTGACCTACCCAGATTCAAGGCAACATTTGCCTGATTGCTTGTCAACATCAGACTTGAGAAAGCCCTCTGGAATGGAAGGGTGAAACATCGTCAAGGAACTAAAACAAGTCCACTTGCCATTGAAAAACCTTTGTTTGAGATAACCATGACCTGGATGACTGAGAATCTTCACAGATACTTGTAAACATGTTTTGCTGTCGCATGGACCTTAGACTTCTTGATATTAGCACTTGGCCAGAGGAACATTAAGATTGTCTTCTAGCCTTTACGTACTTACTAACATGCTTCCAAATTATTTTCTTCCACACATCCCCAGACAGCTTAAAATGCCAAACTTAGCTTTATTTTTGATTATGTCAGGTTGGTATGAGAAACTCGGCTCTACTCCTTTGCTGTATGAGAGTTCAGTGCTAGTCAACAAGCCTCTTGTTTTGAGGAAGGCATTCAAAACTAGGCAGCGGACTATTAAAGGTTGATGAGAACAGAGAGCAGCTAAGATTTCCACTCTTCAGCTGCTGGACTTAAAAGCAGGGATTATGGACGTAAATTTTGATTTGTTTGTCAGAAAGGCATCTGGTTTCAGGAAAATCGGGCCTGAATGGGTGTGGATATATGAGTCCAAATTCCATCAAAAATATGCAGTTACACACTCATTCACAGTGCACAATGCATTAAACCTGTATGCAGGCCTTGTGGCACAGCTGTCCCTGTCTGGCTCAACTGTCCTGTCCCTCTCACAGCCACAGAGCAGTGACCTTTGTTTCAAGTAGCTGTACTCCGTTAGAAAGCCAACACCTCTCCCGGGATGGACTGACCTTGTTGTCTGACACACTGTAAGTCTGTACTCCTCTCTCTATCTTTTTTTTTACTCACACATCCCTCAACATTAGTGCCATAAACAAGTCCTTCTGTGCAAAATTTACCATTGCCATCTGCTAAAGTGGTAAAGTATAATCTAGTACACAGGAGCAGGCATCTTTGTTGTTACAAATACAAAGGCAGAATAACTGAGGCTTCAGCAGGTTTGGGCTTCTCCCTGACCAGGTGTTCGTTCATCAGACTCTCTCAATGACAACATACTTTTTTTTATCTTGGTGTGTACAGCATTATGTACCATTGTCCCCTCCCTTTATGCTTTTTCCTTTGATTACCTGCAGCTGTGCATCTGTGCTCAGTGTATGGGTGGGTCCAGGCATGTATATCCATTTTGTCAAAGACTCCTACCTGAAATAATGTTCATATGCAGAGACTTTCTTCACTCCATCCATCAAACTTATTCTCTTATTGTAGCCATCTCACTTTTTTATATAGGTATAGCTTGTTAGTGGGGACATGTATTGACACAGCAGTCTAGTAGATAAGCTACTTTTGTTTTGTTTTTTACTGTGGTGTAGTAGAAGAGTATGATGTCCAGTATTTAGATTTACTTTAAATGTGATTATAATCTCCGAAAGAATCCTCCAGTTATTACAAATGTTAGATAAACACTGCGGTTTCTGAGCGCTACAAAAACATAGGTAAACTCACCACTTGCCTGAGTGCATCCTGTGTAGACACATAAAGTGCTGGAGCTGCTGCTCTGCTAAAGTCCTGCTCAAGCTACACCTTATGTGTAAATGTTGTTAAATGGCCATCCGCTCAGTCTATCAGTCTCCACACCTTGATTGTACTCTTGCATCATCGAAAGGAAGAAAAATGTTGGACATATCAGAAAAGCTGCTTTAACCTCTAGGCTTGAGGGGCTGGGCCAGTGTACTGGCTGTTGAGCCTGCACTAGCACAGAGACACAATGTAAACAAAGGGTCACTGCTAACTGTAGCTTACCCACCAGAAAAAGAAAGTATCAAAAAACAACCTACACTATTTCACATCTTTCACTATTTCACATTTAAGATTTGCAGAGATGTTCTTAAGCTATTAAAAATGCTACAGATAACTAATGTTAGAAAATGAAGATGTGCTTTGATTGTGCCTTGTTTACTACTTCATTTAGTAAGTTGAGGTAGTTAAAAATGTCAATCTAACTTTTGTGTTGTAGCACATTTCTGGAGATTAGCAAGTATTAATGTACTCATATAAACTGTTGGGCATGGATGTCTTGCTGAAAGCCACCTGGAAAACCTTTCTGTCTTTGAATAAAACCTTTGACAATAGGTAAGCCTTTCAGCATATGGATTTTGATATGTCAAGCCCAGTTGTGTCTGCATCTTGCGTCAGGCTGCAGGATCTGTAAAAGCTGGGATAGGGCCAGTAGTCAGCCAGGAGGACAGATGAGAAGGCAGATGGAGATGTTTTGACTTAACCCTTCCCACGCCACTTCATTCTCCTGGCCCTCCTCTTCCAACCTGCATGCCCTGTGTGTGTGTTGTTTGGGGGTTGGGAGATATCTGCATTGCATTAAACCACACCAGGGGCTTCATTTGTAGAGTGAGTACTTTATGTACCAGTCTATAAGACTATAAAATTTAGTCAAGGAATGGGAACAAGGTTTAATAACTATTAATTACTATTAACTATTAATTATTAATCTTGTTCCAAACCCTTGCAAATACTTTAACAAATCTGTTTAAGTAGTGTCTCAGTTAAAAACTGTTATGATGTTATGTCTGTGAAGATTCTCAGTCATCCATGTGAAGTTGTCTGAAAGTTGAGTCATGGCAACTGGACTTCTTTCTTTAAGGTAGATACGTTTCATTCTGCATCCACAGAACTTTGTCAATCTGAGGGAAGTTGGCTTGTGGCTTGTTATGTTGTTATTTTACCCAGTTTAGTAACAAAAACTATTTATACTGTTTTGTGTAAAAATATTTGACCTTTTATTTATAGTAAATTATATCTCCTTGCAAACTTAAGCCACTGACATTCAGCTGTACTGTAGGTTGTTGTGCTTCCACTACATTGTCTATCATTTCTCTGAGACATTCATAAACCCTGTCTCCATTTTTTTTCTCTCGTTGTGCTGTAGAAGCTACGTGTTAACAAATGCTATCTTTTGTTACGATTCTTAAGTACACATGGCATTCACATAAAATAATTTTATGATTTAAGAATGCTTATATACAAGATTGTTCAGAAGAGAAGAGCTGCATCTTTTTCATGCAGAGTAAAAATCTGAACAGGGCCTAATGCCACTAGTATCAACTGAAAAAGCAAAAAGCAGTAATTATAACAGACTTTGCCTTTGCATACCTTTCCTCAAAGACCGTGTGAATGCTAAACTGTGCTGACTTATGACTCCTGTCTCCTTGTAAGAATGGCTCTGGTCCTCTGCTCCTTTGTAACCTCTGGTATGCTGCTCTCTCAGCCAAACCATTACTTTGCATGTTTGTTGCAGGAATATCTTGCCTTTTCTGGAATAGAGTCACCACACCCGGTGAAATCCACTGGCTATCTGCCGACCGTTTTAAGCACTCAAACTCCCTTTATCTTACTATGGTTCACTTTCAGCATATAACATATAATTGCTGTTGGTTCAGACCCTCTTGTCACAGACAGAATCACATCTCTGTATTCCCTTGACATTAAATCTTTTTTGTTGTTGTTGTTTTTATTTGTTTTCTTCTGTACTACTCATGCACTCAGAGTTGGGTTTTATTGTGATCATGCAGCTCATCCCATTTCATGAACCATTCATAACAAGCATGCGCAATAGGCACCAGAGGTCTGTATGTATATGTACCATTACCCCTGGTTCTCTAGCTAGTTGTACAGATGGTTGTCTCTATTTAAGGCATTTGGAAGTCAGAAATCTGGTGTAGGAATGTAGGCTTTCGGTTTAATAGCAAAGCGGTGGTTGCTGAGTAAAGTTTTTGGAAGGCACCGTCCTCGCGGTTCATGCTAACCAGTAGGCTGTAAACAGAAAATTCAGAGGGAAGATAAATGTTAACTCTGCGTGTTGATGAGATGAGAAAGTCACTGTGAAAGAGATGCATGTTATGTTTTATAGAGGTTCTCACATACAGGTATCCAAAACTGTTTTTTGTAACATGTCATTGTTGGCTGAGAAGGTTGATCTGTTTTTCTTTTTATCTGCTAAACTGTCCTTGAGGTTTCTGAGGATCGTAAAACTACTGACACATTCCTCCATAACATATCAGCTGCCATCAGCTACTTCTCTTTAGAAGAGAGAGCTTCATCCATTGCTATATGGTAACAGAAGGTTTAGTTCATTTTCCATTCCCCCTACACCCGTTCATTACCACCACAAAAACAAATACCCACCTACCACACTCTGCTGCTCCCCTTTGCTGTCTACATCAGATATGAGAGCAGAATGTGGCATGGGGGTGGCTGGCAGGACAAACATTTGTGGCCCTCTCTGGCCCTCTCCTCTCAGGCCTCCACTGCCTCCGTTTTATTGTTTTCAGAGTACATAATTATAACAGAAGACAAGCAGGAGAGCCACATTTAGTAAAAGGGGAGAAGCATTAAGAGGCAGCTTTTCTTTTTGAAAAATGTAAAGTCTTTTGTGAGAGTTTTATGAGGTAATGGGCTACACTTTATGACACTGACCTATGATCTGAAAGACATTTTTAGAAGTCATTTTTGGAGGTTACTTGGAGGGAAGACATCAGAGGACATGGTCTGTACGACCTTTTAAACCACAATTGTTGCTGTCCGTGTTACTGCAAATCATAGTTGTACGCCTGAGAAGGTGCACGTCAGGCGGCGGCATAGGGTCTGTATAGATTTTAGACAGAAGCATAAATTAATCTTAAATTGTTGTCAACATTCTTTGGTTTTACAAGTAAACTGCTGCATTCCTCTAGTATTTGAGTGATATAAGCTAAAGCCCGCTGACAAACGTGATCTTAAACAGTAATTCAGTGTTTCATTATGGGTTGTTTGTAGCTTTAATGTTGTAAGGCTTGCAAGTGTTTTCAAATCAGTTTTATTGTTGGTCTTTCAAAGTATGTCTGTCTTTAAAGACTTTTGTTAGTCCAGTTTAACCTGTAGGAGTTTATGATGGCTGGTGTCACATGTTTTGTTGCTGTGGAGGACAAAAGAATTCATGTGAAGTGAAAATGAGTTCATAACCTCCCCTGAGGTCTTTTAAGTGAACCAGGGAGAAAATGTGTTAAACAGCCAGGAATTACAGCTGTCACAGATGATGTACATTTGGAAACAAGTCTGATTTTCTCTGAAAATACTGTACTTTTCTCAGAAATGACTGAGACACAGTACGTTTTCAAAATGAACACTAACCCCTTAAGCTAATGCCTAACCATTACATTTCAAAATTAGAACTAGTAATACCAGAGATATTATTAGACCTTTGACACAAGTAAATGACAGGTGAAAGCTTATTCACACACTCCTTATGCCACATTCCTTTTTGTCTTGTTTTTTCTTGTTAAAAGTCTGTGTTTTCAAATGGCCACATAAATACATTTTTATGTTATTATTTGATATAAAATTCTAAAATATATTATACAGTCATGGCTGGAATTATTGGCACCCCTGGAATTTTTTTTCAGAAAATGCACCATTTCTCCCAGAACATTGTTGCAATTACAAAAGTTTTGGTATACACATGTTTATTCCCTTTATGTGCATTGGATCAACACAAAAAAAGCAGAGAAAAAAGCCAAAAGCCAAACATCATTTCACACAAAACTGAAATGGGCCAGACAAAGTTACTAGCACCCCTTCAAAATTGTGGGTAAATTGTTTTATTTCAAGCAGACAGTATGATGTTTAAACTCACCTGTGGCAAGAAACAAGTGCTGGCAAAATAGCAATCACACCTGAAGCCAGTTAAAATTGGAGAAAAGTTGACTCAGCCTTTCTGTTGTGTGTCTGTGTATGCCACACTAGGCATGGAGAACAGAAAGAAAAGCAGAAAATTGTCTGAGGACTTGAGAAGAACAATTGTAAGAAAATATCAAAAATCTCAAGGCTACAAGTCAGTCTCCAGAGATCTTCATGTTCCTTTGTCCACTGTGTACAACATTATCAAGAAGTTTATAACACATGTAATTGTAGCTGATCTCCCTGGACGTGGACGGAAGAGAAAAATTGATAAAAGATGTAACGCAGGATTGTCCGAATGGTGGATAAACACCCCCTAGTAACTTCCAAACAAATTCAAGCTGTTCTGCAGATTCGGTGCAACGGTGTCAGCTCGAACTATCCGTCGATGTCTGAACAAAATGAAACGCTATGGCAGGAGACCCAGGAGGACCCCACTTCTGACACAGAAACATAAAAAAGCCAGACTGGAGTTTGCCAAAATATACTTGAGGAATCCAAAATCTTTCTGGGAGAATGTCTTGAGGACAGATGAGACCATGGTAGAGCTTTTTGGTAAAACACATCATTCTACTGTTTACAGGGAACAGAATAAGGCCTACATAGAAAAGAACATGGTACCCACAGTCAAACATGGTGCAGGTTCAAAGATGTTTTGGGGATGTTTTGCTGCCTCTGGTACTGGGTGTCTTGACTGTGTGCAAAGCATCATGAAATCTGCAGACTACCAAGAGATTTTGGGGCCCAGTGTCAGAAAGCTTGGTCTATGTCAGAGGTCATGGGTGTTCCAATGACAATGACCCCAAACATACCTCTAAAAGCACCCAGAAATGGTTGAAGACAAAGCGCTGGAGAGTTCTGAAGTGGCCAGCAATGAGTCCAGATCTAAATCCGATTGAACACTTACGGAGAGATCTCAAAATTGCTGTTGGGAGAAGGCACCCATCAAATCTAAGAGACTTTGTGCAGTTTGCAAAACGAGAGTGGTCGAAAATTCCAGTTGAGAGGTGTAAAAAGCTTGTTGATGGTTATATAAAGCGATTGGTTTCAGTTATTGTTAAGGAATGTTAACAAAATGAATATTAGTGTTTTTTGAAATTGTATTGGAATCATAATGACTTGTGTACTGTAAATTCTTTTATCGAGCAGAACTGTGAGTATTCTCTGACAGGTGATTTGTCACATCTAGGCCTGTCACGATATCTACTTTTGTTGATGTTCATGACATTTATTCCTATGTAAATAAATCTGCATGTAAGGGTTACAGGATTGAGATCAGCAACAATTATTGAAATCCTATCTACATATGATAGCAATAAGTTGACTATTTAATTATTGTGACAGGCCTAGTCACATCAGTACAGTTATGCTATGTGCAATGATTTTGCTTCATATCACGTCCAAAGCTAATAGATGACCTTGTAGTAGCATTAAACTTAGGAATTAGGGTGTGTGCGCGTGCATGTGTGTGCGGGTGTGTTTAATGTTGCAGGATTGTGAAATACAGCAGTTTGATTCCACTGTGATTATGCCTGCCAGATTCCCACAGCATTTGTATTTGACAATATTTCAAGCTCTGACACTACCTCTCCTGTTTGACTTGGCCTTAAAGAGGACAGAAATCACATTTCTGAGAAGAAAGCATATGTGCCCTAACTTTGTGTAGCTCTTTGGTGTACGTTCATGCACCAATAGCTCTAGATACCTAAAGCACCCAGTCATATGCTCTCTAGTTTTGTGTATGGCATGACGTTAATGCCCTTTATAGGTTTTGAATCTGACATAATTTCTTACTTTGAGTTCTGCATATTATAGATCTGTCTGGTCTTCCTACCAGTTGAAAGTTGATAAGAAGAACTTAAGATGTGTAAATTTGCTTTAAAAAAAAAAGAGTGTACAGAAATGTAGAAATCTTTTGGCTGCATTTTCATAGTAACATATTCCTTTTCCAGAATCTCCCAAGCTTCATTATTCAACATTGCTCCAGTTGTGGAGGGTTATATTTAGAAGTGTTGTTGGGGAAACCAACACACAGTGTGTATCAAAGGTAGTCATTGGCTTACTCCTGTGATCCAAATGTATTGGAGCTCAGAGCATCTCAAATTATTGACAATAAGCCTTGGTCTTAATCAGTCCTGTCCTGCCACTGATTAATTGCCAATTTCCTTTTCACATCCATATCTACTGTCTTATTCTCTTGTCTTCACTCTTGGTCTGACATCCATCTTTACACATTCAGTCTGTCGGTGATGGTTTTTTTGCCCATCAGTGACCATTATATATTACCATCTAGTGCCAGCTTCAGCACATCTTCGGTGTTTTGCTTATCTAAATAGTTCACTTATTGCTGTCTTTATCTGCTGTTTGCACCTGATTCTCACCATGGGTCTAGGGTTGTGCAATATGACCAAAATATCCCGATACAGGTAAATTCATGTCCAGATAATAATACATACAAGATATATCACATTTTCTTAAGTCAATGAATAAATAGTAATAAAATTACCTCATGGTAAGGTATTTCTTTGTCACATTTTGAATTATATACCCAAACAATAATAGGTACATCAAAGGTACTACTTTGAGCACTCAACTGTACTTTTGTGGCTATGTAGACTCTCTTCATAGTGTTTGGCGTGATTTCTGTGTAGGTGGTAAAACAGGTTAGTCGTGTTTGACTCTGTATTCGGGACTCATCTGCAGCATAATTAACAAACTACGGTCTGTGTCAGACTTCTCATATCTAAACCACATCTATGGAACAGAAGTACCATCGCTCTTAGGTATGAACTCCTCATTTTGTCTTTGCCCAATAGATGTTTTTCTGTCATCACACAACCATATACGTTATCACTGGAAACTATTGGCGGTTTTGCATATCACATTTTTGTTTTATTGAAAGGACATATCAGCCAATGCAGCAGTATGGCTCTCCTATTTGTTTTTATCATTTCCAGATGGCAATGTCTGCGGTCGAGGCATATCCTATGTGAGGCTGCAGCTACACAGACAACACTTGTTAGATGGATAAAGTCATTGTTTGTTTTGGTCTCTTTGGGAGATTTATTTAAAACAAAATGTTGCCATTGTTATCCTATAATCAATGGGAACAGTATTTCTGTTCTTTTGCGCTTGGATATTTTGATTAAATTGTTGTTTTATGTTGACTCCAAAAAGTGGATATTAATGACAACATCTGTATTGTGTGACTGATTGGCTTTGTCAGTGCGCAAAAGGAGAGATCACAAAGCTGGATGTAATAGAAAGTTTGTTTCTTCATATAACCCTTACACAGCAACCTTGTAAAGACAGTTGTTACAATTTTAGAAGAGCTTTGACATCACATCTATATGATGATGCAAAATGATATTTTGAGCTCTAATCACTCTGGAGATTATTTTCAAAAAGCATCATGACAACTGTGAAAACATTCTTAGTCCAGAGTCAGAGAAATTGATGCCTTTTCAAATGTAGCTTGCTCAGTGTGGACATTACTTTAACTGGCAGTCCCAGACATCAGCCTAGTATAGTATGTTCTTTTAGACTGCGTCAGCCAGATTTAGAGCTGTTCTCTGGCTCTTTTTCCCTCTGCATGTTTTTTTTCCCCTCTGCCCTTAGTCTAAACCCAAACCATCCATTTCACCAACTGCTGTGCCACGCCAAGCATTTGTGTTTTGTGCAACAGAGCATCTTGTTATTGATGGCAGTACTTGTTTAGACGGTTGTGACGGCAGCTTACTGTCATTTATTATTAACTACTTATGTTATAGTTTGTTTTATCTTCATAACCAAAGACATCTATTAATACGTTAGAGAAATTTATCAAGTAA
>JAUBNQ010000017.1:10460247-10470555 GCA_032353495.1 Ctenopoma kingsleyae | reverse complement strand
TATTTATTTATTTATTTTATATACACATACACAAACACACACACACTTGTTATAGTCTGTATTTACTTCATTTTGTGGTTGAATAGTTATACATTAGACATAGACATGATGCTCTAGGCAGGATCATTCAAAAAAATCTTAAAATGCCAAATACTCTTGATTTTTTCCTAGTCTCCCAAGGTTTATTTCGACCAGTGTAATGTTAGGGGTCTCAGCACATAATGCTGTTAAAACCCCACATCCTGCTGTGAAAACTGTGTCAGCTGCAAATAATGTAGTTTCAGTGCTAGACTCGTGTGTTGTCCCATTTACAGAATGATAGCTTTCCCCCTCTGTTACCATTTCCCCTTGTTCTCCTTCGCTTTCCTCTGTGCTTCTCACTAAAGCTCTTGCTCCCTCTTTCTTCCCCCAAACAGACTGACCCAGCTCAGGCCGACATGCAGTGTGAAAACTGCTTCACTGCTTTGGAAAATCTGTTTGACAGACAAAAGTGGGGAAGAAACAGGGTGCAGTGGTGGAGGTGATTAGGAAACCAGACCCATGACTATGCTTCAAAAGCAACTAGATCTCTCTGCAGTGCTTATTGATTATAGCCAGAAATGTTGCTGGTCTCCTTGATATTGGAGTTAATTGTATCTGAGATATCACAGAGATGCTGCACTGCTTATACATACATTTAAATTACAGCTCCTTGTGTCTATAGATTAGCATGCAGGAAATTAGTACTGATATTGGTGTTCTCTGTGGGCCATAGAGATGTTGAACTTCTTCCCAACATGTATGTTGTGTGTCTGTTATAGTCCTGTTTTCTGAACATTTTGCTTGAAGGGAAGATTTATATATATTTGTTGACTCTGGTTTCTCTATGTCATGAAGTACAGAGATCAAGGGAGGCAACAACTGTGACAGCCCCTGTATTATTTAACTCCCTCTTTCCTGTCCTCTCATTTTCTTTTCCATCCTAACGTTATCTACCCCCCTCTTGCTTTCCTTTTTTTCCTTCCCTCCCTCCCAGAGAGAAGGCACATGCAGAGCCAAGTAAACACTTTGATATGCGGAAGGAATCTCTCCCACCCCCTTCTCTTTCTTTCTCACTCTCTCCTCACAGCCTATGTAGGTCATCATGACTCACTCCTTTATGCTTCAAAAGCCGGATCCCTGCTCAGTTGCTCTATCTTGAGCCCTCTCACGTTCATCGTTGTGTAAGAGAAAGTGTATTTAACAGAGTGTGCAGGCAAATAAATTGCAGACGTCCATTTTGTGTTTGAAATTGTGTTTCTGCTTAATCTGTACTCCAGAATGTTATGAGTGTACATTTTTATGTAGTTTGTTTCTCTGGTAGTACATCTGCACTCAACACTCATCTGCAGAATATTTTAGAGTAGAAACATATACAAATGTCTATTGTAACCACTACTTGTGCCGTCGTCCCTTCTTATCTTTATGTTCGTTCACTCTGACCTAGATGCCGAATCCATCGGCTGCGGCAAGCACATTTAGTATTGCGTCACAAGTAAAATGCTTAGGCCTACTTCCAGATTTGTGGTTCCAGATTTAAGTTTGCTATCACAGTAACAGCTAAACATTGCCATGTCTTGACTTTCTGTTTCTGAAGAATGTTATTTAGATTCTTCAATCTATGTCAAGGCATACTATTTATTTCTAAACTCAGATCATTGCGTGACCATGTTAACAGTCCAGTAGGGTCAAATCCAGGCCAGTGCACACTGCACATCTGTTGCTGGTGTCTGCTTTTACTAGTCCAGTCTGCTACCTGTTGACTGCTTATCTCACTGCCTGTGTAAGCGTATGTTCACATCCTTGTGAGGGGTTGTTTAGCTGTGCTCTGGTGGGCAGGGAAGTCTTTTATTCTGTGTTCTACACACATGGCGTGGTATCTCCATATGAATGCTGCCTTCTGCTTCTCAGCTCTGACACTGAACAACCACTAGAGCCTCTTGACATGCATGTGCACATACATGCATGTGTCTGCACTATTGAAGAAGCTGTCATTTTCTGTGAATCAAAACATTTCTTTTTACATTTGTTTTTGAGGTTAGCAGACAAGGCTAAACTATTTGGACTTAACATTTTCTGCTTGTATATGGAAGTTTAAAGGCTATGATGAAACTGCCAGGGGCAGTGGTCTGTGAGAGCCATTTACTACTGAAAGTCAAGCTCTGACAACCAGCTCACTATCCTGACCCAGATCCCTAAAGGCCTTTGCATGTCACATGTGGGTCCTTTTGTCCTCTTCTCTCCAGGGCTGCTTTCATATTGCCCAGACCTTGGATGAGTACAAAAGAGTGCATAGGGTTTTTTTTGATGAGTCACTCAACCGAACAAAAACAGAAGGAGGAGTGAAGAAAAAAAAATACAATGCCCTGCAACCCTGCCCCCCAGCACTCCCTGAAAACACTCCAATATTACATCACTTACACTGAATCACTGTGTATCTAGTAGTTCTAATAGTGGTCAACCGTTACATTATGCCATAACATAAAAGAACATGCTGAGAGCAAATTTAAGTTGCACAGCAAGCACAATAGTTGAGGAGGGACATGCATCTGTGTGCAAGATGAGGAGGGGGTTGGGTGTGCCACGGTAAAATGGAAGCTTTGTAGAGGAAACCTGAGTAGTGTAGGTTTTGGAGCTGTATATTCACACGCCTGTATCATCTATCTCTTTTTCCCTAGTCTCAATGCACCTCTTGTCTTCTGCACTGTCCCACCACCCCTTCTAGCCACTCTACTACTAAGACCAGGAACCAGGCCTTGATAAGTGACTCTCCTTCTACAACAACCTCTAGACATGAATCAGTCTATGCAAGAACTAGGACCACTTCTAGATTTGAATTCTCTGTAATTCTGCACTGTTCAATAACGTTATTCAACATTCAACTGTCATTACCATGGCCCCTTTTATAGCTTCTATTCCCTCTATTTACATGCTTGTATTATTGCATATTCAGCTGGTGTAATTTTAGTGGTAGCCTGTCTCTCTGGCATGTGTAAAAAAAACTGTGCCAGTACTGTCAACATTATAGAATTTGCCAGAAGGCATCATTATTATATGTATTTCTATACTATAGTTTCATTCTTCTGCACCTCTTCAAAGTTTTCCATAAGAGAGTGGGCGTTTGCACTGGGCCATCAACAGGAAATTCCAGCCTTGGAGTGTGGGGGTAGGGGATGGCTGAGAGAGAAGTGAGGAAGATCAGGAGATTGTTTGGTAGCTCCATGAGAGCACCCAAAGGTCTCCTGCTGGTTTTGTTTGCACGAGAGCTCCCCCTGCATAGTTGAATGGGAAACAAAAGAAAACAGTGTCTTCAGTATTGTTTTTCCATCTGCTCTTACCTCAGTTTGTGTGTTGCTTTAATCAAGAACCTCAGCTGTCTTCTTAAGTTTGGTTTGCCTGTTGATTTTTGTGTTTAGTTATGTTGTTTTGTTGCTATAATAAAGTCTACATCATATTTAATTTATTTTGTTTTCCACAGAACGTGCCCATGTTAGTTGTCATCAATTTATTTGTTCAGCTAAATCATTGTTGCTGAAATGACCTAGCTGTTTTAACTGCCACTGCTCTTATGTTTATAAAGTCTAGTTTGTTTAGCCTTATTACATATAACATATATTATATTATTACATATAAACATGTTAACAAGAAATTATTTTTAATCAATAGTAATGTAATAATAATTCAAAGTTTTATGTACACAATACAAAATCACTTTCTATGATGAAACATTTTTTTCAATTTTAAGAACATTTTGCCGCACAACCTAGACAATCTGTTGTAATGATAATTTAAGCATCTTTATTTTTTAAATAATACTTGCAAAATTATACTGTTAAAATCTTTGCTTATGTGCAGCGTTAATCAGTAGCCTTACAATATTCAAAAGTTCAGACATGGCTAATAACCTCTTTTTTTTACAGGCTTCATTGGTGGACATAAAGTAGAAGAGATTAAACACCAAGGGCACGCAGAGCACTTAACATTCTTGTATCAGTAAAAAGGGCTGTAGCCAAGAGCACATGCCTTTCATCAACATGGCTAAACTGGTCTCTTGACACACTTAGGTCTTACAGGATATATTTTCCAAAATAACTATACTGTATATACTTGATTGAGTGGTGAACCATGTTCCCTGTTTGTAAGCTGTATCTACTCCAGTTGGTAAAACCACTTAGACCTTAATATCCCTGCAATGCTCAGATACTGTTGTAACAACTTTACCAGCCAGGCACTGACATTTCCACTACACCAGTAGATTCAGTGTTCCTTAGCTGGTCTTTAACTTAACAGTGGTGTTACAGCAGTGTCTGAATACAGCTTTGCTTGTTCCTGTTGATTATCATTGGTATGATTGCTGCAGCATTACAGCAACTTGTTGTCTGTTGCACTGCTTTCTTTCTCTCTCTGCTGTGGCATTAGCTTGAACCGTACGAGCTAGCTAACTTGGAGAGCTGACAAAATTAAACTCTGCTGGGATTTTCATAGTATTTCCTCCATGTGCAGTACTCATCATGTATACAGTGCCAGGCCTTAAGTGCACTACATAATCGTACACAAGTGGCAAAATAATGGTGTTATACAGAGCAAGGCAGTACAAACCTACCACTTCATCTCAACCCCTTACTTGTATTATATCAAATATTTTGATTGTTACTTGCACAGATTATCTGCTACATTATTGGGTAATATACTTTTTAACATAAAGCAATAGATTATTGCTTAGTTACTAACATCCTCAATCTGCGTAATAAATGTAATGATCTCTGTGCTCTTCCGGGAAATAATGCCATTGTTAGAGTCATATATGGAAACTCATTTTCCACAAAGTGTTAGAATCTTTGCATGTTTGCGAAAATTGCATAATAAACATTTGCTTTATAGCCGGTAATATCATATGGACCCATCCACTAAGCAAACAGTTGTTGCTGACATTATCATTAAAGGACTGCATTGGCGCTTAAATTCATATCTGATTTTTGTATTGGTATTGGTTTTGTGAAAAGGGGAACTAGAAAGGGAAATGGCCCAAGCAGTGAAAACCACTGCCGTTTTCTAATAATATATGATACACCCCTTTTTATACTTTCTTATTGTAATGTATCTCTTTTATCTCTCACATGTAAACAGTTTGTGTTACCTCTGCGGTAGGGCTGCACTGGGCTATGGGTAAAAGCTCTAATTGGCTAAATTTCATACATATGTTGATAGCTGTTTTGTGGAACTGTGTGTTTGTGTCTGTATGTGGTTGTGCACATCTGTGTGCAGGCCTCAGATGCTAAGAAGTGATACCTTGTGAGCACCGGAAGAACAGTTCCCTGAGGGTAGTGCCTTTTTCAATTATTGCAGTTTCCATTCCAGACAAAGAGTCAATACTCATACACTCTTAAACATCCTCACTAACACACAAACTTATTCTAAGAGATCAAGAGATGGAGAGAGCTTGGGAGTGGGTCTAGTTGCCTAGTAGACAGGAGCCATAATTACCTAGTAAAAGCCTGTTGATCAAGTTGTTGTTTTGGGTTCAGAATAATTTGCCAGTGAGTCTTGTTGTAATCCAGGGCAAGAAATATAAATGGAACACATTGACAATCTTAGTTGCAGTTGCAGATGGTAATTAAAATACTTTTTTAAACTATTGCAGATAGGGGTGGGCAATATATCGAATATACTCGATGCATCTTGACTTGTTCCACGTGCGATATCCTAAATGACTATATTGTGACTATCAAGTATAGATTCTAACGTTAAATTGATGGCATGTACTTCGTTTCGAGTTTCGCTTCTCTGCTCGCTCACAGCAGACAGCTCACTCCCCCACCCATCCAGAAAACCCCTAGCGCATGCACCTTTTATACCGCTTTAAGCCGACAACTCACTTCCCCGCCCATCCAGAAAAATTTTCCTAGCAAGGCAGACCACAGTACTGAATGGGTGAATTTTGCAAACTCGCCAACCCGTATGAACCCATTGAAGGGATATTTATAAGAGAGATGCACTGATTGCAATTCAGTTTTGTTTTTTGTTTTTGTTATAATCTGACCTGATTCTGATTTTGGCAGATTCTGATTTCCTCTCTTTCTAAGGACTATAATTAACAGCATACACAAACCTTTTTGTAACTTTTCTTTATTGAAGATTTTAATTGTAATAAAAAAAAACAATTGACAATTAAAAAACTTTTATATTTTCTAGCTTTTTCTTGCTCTCATTAAAAAAAACCCAAAATATAAATGCTCTAGGTCACTGGGCGAACCTCCAAGTAAAAATTAAGTGCAGTATCTTTACTTTTCTTGATGTAAACAGGTACAACAGATAATAGCTCTAGAAGCAGAAGAATATAGCAAGGCAGTAAATACTTGAGTGGTTGTTCTTACACACCTTATTTTAGCCTTATATATCTTAGACATTGCATTGTGTCGTCTTCAGTCACAAAAAAGAAATTTCCCTACCGAAAACATGTGTTTGTGTGTCTGTGACGTTACTGTGTGAGTTACAGAGCATGTGAGCAGAGCAGTCACCGGTCATGGTCGATCAAGCTTAAAACCGGCCAAGGCAGATTGATCGTTGCATCACAAATTGATAAGCAGTATTACTCATAGTAAGCAGAATGGGCTATCTGAGGATACTGTCCCATTCAGGTGCAAAACACACTAGCTCAGCTCCAGTTGTTGCAAATTGATGCAGAGAAAACTGATTTTGCCCAAGTCAACTGTGTCTACATATCCAAACATTCTCTAATATTATTAGATATAACAGAATTGGTTAAAAACTGTCTATTTAATTGTAATCTTCTGTTTTCATTGATTTTTATCTTGTTTGCTATCCACCAGCATTTAGTCCATTTAACCTGTGCTCATACATGAATATAGTTTTTCAGGCTATCTGTTTTTGGAGGTAACTTGTGGGATAACTGGCCCTGTGGGGGACTCACAGTTTTATCACGCTTTTCTTTTAAGTGCTATAACAAAGATGTCATGCAATGAAAGTTATTCTCAAGAATACACCTCCATTACATGAAAAGCTAACATTAATTACCTTTTGTTGGTTTTGCTTGGTGGTCTGCATGCTTTCTGCTAAGATCCTGAAGCTTTGACTAAGTGTTATTGTGGTAGCCTAATTCAGTTTTACAGCAAATGCACTGTACACAATTTTCCAGGATGTTGCGGAGGGTCAGCTTGACATAAACCCAGACGCATTCTGTATTTTTCTCTCTTTGACCCTTGCTATTTTCTCTTTTTGTTGCACGTTTTGTGACCGTAATAAATTGCATACAGTCCACTCTGTGGACTATATATAAAAACATGAACAAAGCTTTGAGGAGGAAAATTTGTTAAAATCTGTTTTAATACTTAGCGATTTAGTAACAGTTTATTATTGGATATTTCAGAGGTTTCTTTTGTCTGTAGACTTGAAACACTGGAGAGGTGTTTAAGGTGTCCTGAGCAGCACTTGCTCAAACCACTAAGTGGAGCCTTTCTGTCCAATCTGATGAGCTTATTGATTGTTCCATTATGAATAAGTGTTCTCTGCCACAGACAAACAACTGACCATGAAGGGTCAGTTGTTTGTCTGCCTAGCTGTTCGTTGCTTTTGTTCTGTTTTGTTTAGCTTAAGTTATCCAAAATACAACATTTTCATGTCAGAAGTCCATTCCCTTATGCATTGAATCTATGCATGTGGCAGCAATTGCCTGTTAATGTATAATACCTTACGTGGTTTTGATTGCTATTATTGAATGTTGACTAGTCAAGCAATTACTAAAACAAGTTAGACTAAAGCTTTTCTAGGTGTTACACCTTTGCATTGGCTGTTATTGGGTCTCCACCAAAAAATTGCTACCAAAGAGTTGACTTATTGGGATGTTGGGTGAATGTGGTCTTTCTTTGCCTACAAAATATATGCATATACAATATATATACAATTCATAAAGATATGTTATCAAGGAGAATAACTTTACAGCTTGCTGAAGTCTTCTAAATAACATCCATGCCCTTTAAGGTTCCTGTACTGACAAATGCACCCTTTAAAATCTTCATATTCTTAAGAATATGCACATGGCCTCACAACTGTCCCAGTCTGACATTGGTTCCCTGCCCCCTCTTTAAGCAGGCACCGCCTCAGCCCTCATCTGACTGTGCTCTGCAGTGGCAGGTCTTTCATCCCTCCATCCGGCCCTGCCCAGTGATTTATAATTCATCTGGGATCCTGCTTCCCTCCACCCCTCTGCACCAGGACAGCATTAACATTCTGTTTGGTCCCCAGCTACTCTGTGCCCACGTGTGCGTCTGATTCCTAGGTCTCACTAGCAAGGCTCTATTTGGAATGGTTGTTATTGTAGCTGAATGCGTTCAGTCTGTTCTGGCTCTGCCTGCGTTCCTCTTTCATTGTAGGGATCAAGTTGCTTGTCTAGCTGTCTGCTGCTGGTCTCTGCTGTTGGTTCTCCTCCTCGTCTGCCTTCTTATACGCCAAGTCAGCTGCCTGTCCCACTTTCTGGTCCTTGTGTAATAACATAAAGCAGTGCGGCAGAATGTTTGAGAGTGCAGTCTTGATGAACTGGCCATTCTGTCTCAGATGGGCTTCAACAGGACCAGTTTCTTCATAACGTGACTTTTATTCCAGCCAGGGAGTCTGAAATACAAATACCTCAATTAGAGCTGGGCGGTATGACCAAAATTCTATATCGCTGTGTTTTTCAAAATTATGACGATTGCACAGTATTCGACAATATTTTTTTTTTTTTTTTTTTTTTTTCCCACATGCATTAGTTGGTGTTATTCATATTTTCCACTGATTAAGAGAAAAGCGCCAGATTACAACAGAAGTCGTTTCAGGTTAGCTTTTCCTATAGAACAGATCTATACATTGTCCATTTATTAAACTTAAACTTAACAGCCTTAATGTTATTTTTCTTATTTACCTACACTCCGAACATTGTTTAGGCCAGTATTGCGGTATAAGAAAAATCCATATCATAAAAATAAAAAGCGGTTTTCCATATGAACCGGTATAGCGCCCAGCACTAACCTGAATGTAGTACATGTTGTTAGTGTGCATGTGTCTTATGCTTACTCTGAAAGACCTTTTTTCCAATTACTACTTTCACTTTGACATGATATGAACAAGATGTGAAATGGGAGATCTCAACTGCTGAAACTGATGCAAGATCAGCTGATGGTTTTATTAGAGAAGATGTCTTACCTTATTCAAGTTTGAACTACAGAAACGATCAGTCCACCGATGGTTCAGCAGTGTTACAGAGTGAAGCATCTTACCTAATAAACACAGCAGTGCTGTGTCGTTTTCCCCACCAGCTTGCAGAGAGTAGGCAAAGCAGACAACATTGCGTTGCATTTTGGCCTGTCAGTTTAAGTCCTGGAGTTAATGTTTGTTAGTGACAGCTGATCTGGCCTGCTGTTTGACATTTAAACAGCAAAAATCAGTGCCAGCTAAAAATGGTAAGCTGCTCCTTGAGTGATTTTTACACTGAACTTCACCAACTCGGTCACTCACAGTGGTGTGTACGATTCATCTGAAATGAGATTGTACTGTAATAAGACGTTGTTATATATCATTGTGGTTAGACAGTTAACAAGTCTCAAATGCTGGAATTAGTAGAAAGCAGAAGAAACCAAAGCAAACCAAATAGCAGAATGGGATTAGATGTTGGTTGTAATGAAGGTGTCTCTAGTAAGTGTGTGCAAGAGTCATGCTGTGTCTACACTGAAAGCATGTCGGCTGCGTTTTGAGACGCACATATTGCGCAACTGATCCGACCCTATTTTAGTCATGTCAGCTGTCTACACAGCCTGCATGTTGGCTCACGTGTCACTTGTGCTTTACACACTTAAGCACAGCCCAGAGTGTATTTTGAGGCTTCAGGTCTATCTTCTGTGTTTACGTGTCCAACCAGTGATTTTGTATTGGATTCTGAGCACTTCCAAAACACAGGTGACCCATACTCTGTACTGGACCTCCTCCTCCTGTGTAGACATACACATACAGTACCAACACTGCTGTGCTAACATGCTGCTTGTGCTCCTTTTTTATTTAAACGAGCCATCAGTGACAGTGTCCTCACTGGAGAGAAAATGAGTAGAAGGTCATTATGCCAGATCCTATAAACAGATCTTCTTTACCATAAGGTACAAGAACAAGTGATGCCTGTAGTCATGTGCATCTGTCTCTTTGTATGAAACTGGTGTGGCTGTATGCAAATGTTTATCAGAATTGCATCACGTCATACAAACCAAAAGCTTCAAAAGCAGGGTTCTTTTGAGGGGATTGCGGTTT
>JAUBNQ010000017.1:10450072-10460147 GCA_032353495.1 Ctenopoma kingsleyae | reverse complement strand
AATGTTTATCAGAATTGCATCACGTCATACAAACCAAAAGCTTCAAAAGCAGGGTTCTTTTGAGGGGATTGCGGTTTTTACGTGTGTGTGTGTGTGTGTGTGTGAGTGAGACATGATGCTCATCTGTGGAAAGGTCAATTCCACCCTCTGTGCTTCCCCTTGCCTCTCTCACTCGGTTCATTATCTATCCAGGCTTTCTCCCTCTGCTCTGCATTTATTTTTACTTCCTCACGTAGTCCTTAATTAATGTAGATCCAGTCACTGTGCCTCATATTGTACTACCGCACACTTCAACACATAGATACTCACTCATTCATGTTCTCTCATAGAGGCACATACACATTTAATCATTTATCCTCTGTCAATCTCTTGCAGGTGAATAATGATCTAGATCACACACATCTTAACACGCTGGACATTTTACAATAATAAGCAGATACAGTTGCCTCTTTGCTCAGTGAATGTGCTTGTGTGTTAAAATATATGTATATATTAGTCTGTTTCCACCACCACCGACACTTATCTGTATTACTACAGATAACGGTATCCTTCAATAATTTAATAGGAAGTGAAATGTTCAGTTTTGACTTTTATCCATTAAATGTAAAAACTGGAAAATGAACATGACTTCCTTTTTAATTGTTGTTCATTGGGAGAGCAACGCACAGGCTTGTGTTGAGAACAGTGAGTCAACATCATGTGCATTTACAGGTAATTCAGATATTTAGAACGGACAACACACCAGGTGTAACAAAGTGAAATGTTGTCGTATATTTTAGAGTGTTGTTTAATAGTGACAGAGGCAGTCAGGTTAAACTTTGTGTTTAAACTCTCACTAGACTCAAAGTTTGTTCATTAAATGTTGGCAGTATAACTTTCCAAATGTAGTAACTGTGGAGTTGTTTGATCTGATAACACCTGTTACCTTCTCCTGAATTGAGTTGTTGTGTTAATCTGGGCATTGAAGTAACTCTCACAACCTGGTGATGGGAGACATGGACTGGCTGCAGAGTTGGCAAATCTGGCAGAGAAGCAATCAACTTAACACCATTAATGTACACTGTATTGTCCATTAGTTTGCCAGCTTTTCCAACGCTACATCCAACTGCATCACTAGCTATGAGGGTTTATTTTTGCTTGTTACAGTTAACATAGATGCTATGGTGTTGGGCCTTGTTTAACTGTATGGCATTAACATTCAATGTGAATTTTGCCTTTTTCTGTGTGTTGTAAATAAATGTGACTCACTACCACTGGGCACATATTTAGCCTTTCTGAATGTCTGCACCCTTTTTTAATTCATTGCTGCCATGCTGGAGCCAAATATTGCTTTGACTGATGCTTCCTAAATGTAGCCAAATTTAACAGTGATCCTTCTCAGTGACAGTAAGCACATCCAGTACTGTACAAATGCACATCTGGAATGATTAGGTAGTTCCTGTGCAAACTGTCCGCTCAGCTTGACATTGATTTAATGGCAAAATTAACTCTCAACCATCAGTAATAAATATTGAAGTTATTGGTGTTGAACTTAACTTTGTATAGGTCAGAAATGGATGAGCATATAAGTTAGTGGTGTTCGATACCGCAGGCTTTTGGTTTCAAGCCGATACCAAGTAAATACAGGGCCAGTGTTGCCAATACTGATCCAATACTATTACCTTATAAGGGCAAACTGCTGGAAAATGCACACGTTAAAATTGCTCTAAAAACACAACCAAACGCACAGAACATGAACAAACAAACCAAAACACCAGAGTTAAATTAACATCCAGATCCAGGATACCGCTTTTGAACCAAGACGTAATAAGACACATTATTAACATTAAATCGCTTTAAAAACATGATCATAAAACATAGAAAAACACCAGTCTTACATTAAGTGAATCTACATTCAGGATACCTTTGTTGAACCTAGAGACAATCACAATGGGTGCTACAAATTAATTATTTCTGTAGGAGAGTGCATTTAATGACAGACTGGCCTGCCACAAAACGCACCCCCCTAAAAATACATTTTCTGTTTGTCCCAGAATTGAATAGTTTTGACAGTGATGTTGTAGGACTGATGCTGGATAGTGGTGTAAGTTTAATGGATGTGACACTTTCCTAATGGGAGATAGGACGGGGTACATTTTCCCGCAGGGGTTTTCTGTCTCTGTAAAACGGGGCTCTCACTGAGGGATTTTCCTCCCATTCTCTCAGTTTATTTTCTAGCTCGTTATTCTCTTTTTCATGTTTTTACCAAACCTGTGTCCTAAAGGTTACGTTCACATAAGACTAAACTGCAATTCTGATCACATTTTTGAACAGGATGTAATTTATGTTATGTTGTACTGAAACTTTTTTTTTGGAATGACTGATGCACTACTGTTATTACCATGAAGTGATTTACTGTTTACTGTGCAGGATGGACATGCAGGAGACCTGAGTTTGGGTTTAGACAAGAAAAGTATGTTGTGTGTGTGAAGTGACTGTGTGAAGTACCACTGCTGTGATGTCTGATCCAACCATTAAACACTTTAATATCTCTACAGTCACATATCTGATGCTGAACTGTAACTTCGGATGTTTTCGCAGACAGAAAATGTTGCCACATTCATTCACATTCATATGTTAGGTATCAACGTGTTTGCGACTTGTTATTTACATTGATTGTTAATAATAATATGATCATTATGTCAAGAGAAAATGTCATCTGGTCGCAATTATGTTCTCTACCAAAACAGGATTGCTGTTTAGTTGTATACTAACATAATTTTTAGGAGACAGGGTTGATTTTTTTTATGTGTTTAAATAAATCACTAGTGCTGCCACAGTATAGTATCTAAAACACTCAGTACACACATTGCACTTTGCAACATTTTTGTCTATCACCTTAAAATATGGGAAATGACACAACGCTCCTCTTTCTCTGTGCCATCATTCACTATAGCCTGCATGTGTCTGCTCAGCCCCGCTGAGTCACGTCGATGTGAGAGGAGCAGCATCTGTACCGGCAAGTTTAATTTCCGATGGAACAGTCGCACTGACAGTAGAAGAGAGAAAGTATCGATACCATCATGCTAGTATTGATCCAATACCGATACCAACTTGGTATCGATATTTTGTGTCGATCTGTCCACCGCTAACATAAGCTCAAATGTCACTACTGTTTAGATCTGTAAGCTTGTGATCCAAATGTTCTGCCACTCACTTCCTAAAAAGTTGTAACCAATGAATAAATGACAGAACTTTGGTTCTATGATCATTTGGCAAATGTGGCAATGAAGGCAAAGACTAGGGTAGCATCAATTGGAGAAACCTACATGGCAAATATTTAGTGATAATGCTGGTTTATTAAAACGTGTATCTGTAAAGAACTGCTGGTGTCTTGGGATCTAAATTCAGTGAGCTGCTCAGTGTGGGTGTAGCTGAAGGGTAAGGCTGGAAGTGGCTAGCATCTAGCTGCTTCATACTCTCTGCCACACACAGATAACAGACTAAGCTTTCGCCAGAAAATTTCTTCAGATCACTCCTGAAAGAATATAGTCTTGTAATTACAACTTAAAGATTTTGTCTTGCATTTTTTGCTTTTGCATTTTGTGCTTGGCTTTGTGTGATCATGATCCTCATCTCTTTGAGTACATTCCCTGCACGGGAAGATGGAGCTACCAAACAAACAAGCAGTTTTCATCAGTCCAGCTTGACAACCACTCATTTCAGGGGGGGCTGGGCATGTGAAAATATGACCAAGCTATCCAGACAACTGGAGCACATAATGTGCTTTCAGCTTATGTTAGAAGTGCCATTTCTGTTTATTGTTGTTTGTTTTCGTGGTAGTTCTGCAAAGCTGCTACATAGTTTTTCACTGTTTTTTGACTTTTAACTACTTGTGTCACATTATCCTGATTATTTTAGGGTGCGCAAACATTCATGCAAAATAACTATTTTGTGACCTCCAGTATGTGACGTTGGTTAGAACACAGGACTCAGGACTGTAAATGAGGTCAGACAGTGATCCAAAGGTCAGAAAGTGATTGAATCCTCATTGTTTGAGATTGATATGCTGAAGCACTCTTCTATCAATAGGTTTCCTCTCTCCGTTAACAGCTCTTTCAATAGATTCTCTGATAGGCCTGCATTTGCTTCATCCTTGAGTTGCTAGGCAACAAGGTTTGCGTGTGTTTGTGTGCGCCTGCATTCACACGTTGATCTGGCAATGTCAGGCTTTTACTTGAGAGAGAGGAGAGAGAGAGATATTGAGTATAGACAGAAAGGCAGATGAGAGAGAGAGAAGTACTCTCACTGAGAGAAGAGGAGAAAGAAACGAGAATGAGTCAGAGCATTGAAGCAATGAGATTGGAGAAGAGAGAGCCAGAAAGCACTAGATTGTCTCTGGCCTTTCCTGCAGCCTAGCTGCATATATACAGGCCTGCCACTATCTTAGCGAGGTCACTGGCAAAGACGGCATGATTTACCAGACTGGCAGGCAGGCAGCAAGCAAGCACTGAGCTGTTATTGGATGGAACAGAGAGGTGTAAGGGAGAGTGAACGTGCTCAGAATAGAAAATCAGACCAAATGATTGGATTCCTCCCTACATCCCGCTCCTCTCTTGCTCTCTGGCTCTGTCTAGTCCTAGAGCAGTATAGATAATAGGACCACTCCCACCCACTCACATATTTTGTCAATTCCTAATGCCCTTGTATATCACCTGCTGCTCATATTGACATTTAAGCATGATGCCTGTTTATTAAGTAGGGAAAACAAGATTGAGATGTAATACTGTTTTATTAAACCCACAAACTTTTTGCTGGAAATACATACTAGCTGTAGAATCATAGTATATTCAGTCCGTAGGCTAGCATGCCAACACGTTCCAAAAACAAACTCATGTAACAGTTACAAATACAAATAATCATTGTTCCTTGATACCACATAATGTGTAAAGCAACTGCTCTTTTCCTAGATGTTTTTGTAGGTACACAGTCCTGTCAGCACTCATGTATGTATTAATACATGTTTGTGTGCGTGCATGTTCATATGTCTGCCTCGTCTTTCTCTACTCAGGTTTATAATGAAGTGAATGGGCCCAGGTCAGGGACTGAGCAGCCATGCTGGGCTCTGGTTGCTAGGATACAGCAGCCGAGCCCAGCCGGCTTTATTTGCACACCAAACGGGCTAGCTAGCTGCTGCTGCTGTCCTTCTGTAGACCCCTCTCCTGCAGCATGCAAATAGACTGAACTGCAGGGTACACACGTGCACAAAATATTCATACAAAATAAAATATTTCAGTATAATTTCAAAATGACTGATCCTGAACTAGCCTTGCCACATACACAGAAGCTTTGTCCTAGTTACCTGAATTACCGGTTGAGGTGCAGGTTACTTGATCGGTTGTGTGCTGGTGAGAAGGATGTGCAAAAAATCATTATGCACCACTACATGTGTGATTGTTTAATCTGAATGAAGATGGAAATGGTACATAGCGACACATTATGATAGACCATAGAAAGCATTCTCCAGTCACCAATTACTTTTTCACATAGGGCCGGGCATGTTTGGACAGCTTTTTTCCCTTAATAAATAAAATCATCATTTAAAAACTGCATAATAAAATTTATTTGATGATCTGAATTATCTAAGTGTGACAAATATGCAAAAAAAAAAAAAATCAAATAGTTTTTCACAGCACTGTATATAGTGGAAAGACCGGTGTATTACTGTAATTGTAATAGATATTAAAATATCTATTTATGTTGTGTTCACTTAAGAGCATTGTTGGATATTAATATATTTCTGTACTGGAGGATTCTAATTTGTTTTGATTGAGCTACAGTATCAAAGATATGACTAATAAGATTGTTGCCTCAGAAAAGTATAAACTTAACTTGAATTTGTGACTCATAATCCTCTCTGGTATGAGGCCGCTTTGACCTGTATAACATTTGCTTCTCCATTTATGTTATAATATGTAAGCCACAGCGTATCTGTTAACACTAAGATATCATTGGACAGATTTCCAGGGAGTGTGCAGCTGAGTTGGATCCGATTGTGCAATAGGCAGTGGGGTTTGTGCAGACAGCACACATGAACATGAGCACAGACAGACGGAGAACAACATGCCCATCCCCTCATGCAGCTGCTCTGTTGTTCAGCTGTCACTGGAAAATGTGAGGTGTGTTTTTTCTGTGTACAATGAGAGTCATGAGTTAGGAGTGGCATGGGGTTGGGGCAAACAACTGCTTTTCATCTCCTCACCTGCACAGTCCCACTGATGTTTCTTTGTATATATTCAAAAGTGTATGTTGTTGCTTGCATTGGTAAAAAAGAGTATGTAGACCTGAGTCTTTCATGTTTAGGTCATAGTTTTGTAGATTTTGTTGAACTAGAGTAGTGTTTTTATTCAAACTTAGCTGTTTTTAACACTTTACTTAGTTATTTTACTCGTCACTTACTCGTTATTCAGTCTTAGATAGACTGTCACATCTTAATTAATCTAGCATATATGTGTCTTAGTATTTTACACAGTGAAATTCCATTGTTTTTAATACAATATTAATATTAAAGGGCACAATTACGTACCTTCCCCTGATTTAAAAGAATAAATCACAGCCTCATGCGCTATCATTCATTATGCCTGTATTTATCCTTGCTCACAGAGGTTTATGAGGACTGATATTGTCATTGAATGGGCTCCGGAGGTCATTGCTGCTAAGCATAGCGAGTAGCTGCATTGGCTGGACACATGAGATTTGTGCCTAGAGAAATTAGACTTGTTTTTAAATCTAATGGCAATGTTTGTATTGGGCAGTTTCACCAGTCCTGAAATTGTTATAGAGGTGATTTAGATTTCAAGCATGCACGTTTTCAGATAACTTCCTATTGTCAGTGTTGAAGTTAGCCTCAGATGTCAGGTGTTCACATAATCAAAATTGTGTGTGTGTGTAAGTGCATCTGTGAGTGTGCACATTGTGCTGCAATATGCTGAAGTGTTGGCCTCTATCTGACCGCAGAGGGAGTGGCTCAGAGGATAGAGAGGATGCTAGAGAAGGATGAAGAGAGAAAGGAACAGGCAACACAGAAAGACAGGTGTGTGTGTGTGCATGTACATGTGTGTAAACAAGGAAGAAAGAAGGGATGGAGACTAGTACTGGCACATCCTGTCCTTCATTTGGAAGAGAATGCTTCTCTGGCTCACCTCTCACCACTCCTTTCTGCAGTCATCTAGATTGCCGAGTCTAACTTAGCTGACATCATGCATAAAACATTAAAGCTTAACAGTGCTGTTTGGGTTTTTTGTGCCAGGGCATGAGTATTATTAGGAGGTACAGTTATCAGCAGGTAATATCTGCTATAAACCCAACTACCCTGTTTGAATATTAAACTAAAGCAAATTTCATGTCTCTCAACTCATTAGCAAAACATTCCGACCAGTCTTTTGTTGTTTCATATGGTGTCTGTTCAGAAACGGAAAAGGATGTTGCTGTAGAACATTTACCATGACTGTGTAACACTGTTAAAGTGTTAAGTGTATAGGTAAACAAAGCATAGCAAGCACATGGCTTCGAATAGCTTTTACTACTACTTTTCAAACTAGCAATATTTGGTGTCCAGATGCCACCTTTTGAAATGATGAATCTTAGTAGACTTACGTTTTTGGTTATGTGGTGGTGTACCTACATGTTTAAAATATGTTGAAAATATTATTGTTTAATGGTTTTATAGTATTTAAGCACAATACCATCATTCTAGGCAATTAAAAGGTTATATTCAGCAATAGCCGGATAAATTATAGTAGACTTTTATTTTGTTCTTTTATTTTGCTGTTTAAAAAGTGTCGTAAATGTGGTGGGATTGTGTTACATTTTACAGCCTTATTTGTTACATTCATAATCTAAAGCATGATGTCCACTGTGCTCTAGCTTTAGTGTTTGACTCCAAACTTTCAGACACCTACTGATTTTCTTTTTTTGTTTTCTAACTAAACTGCACCAACGTGCTTACATTAGTTTAAATTTTGATGCCCAACTAAACAGTTTTTTACAGTCCCACTCTGAAGAACCGGATCCTTAACAAAATGACAAAATGTGTAATAAATATGTTATTTTTTGACTTCTGGGTTATATTTATGAATAAATTGTCTTAAATACTCAAACTCATGTACGTACAAATCCACATACGGAACTAATCATCTGTTTGGTGGCAACAACATTTCACTGATTGAAACACACACAGACACACACTCGTAGCAGATGTTATGCATCTTTTGATTGGGGTGGAATTACAAAGGAAATGAGGCCTGTGGTTTTGAACAGGGTTTCCTTTCCATGTGTGAGCCTTTGTGTGACTGTTAGCTCGCAAACATCATTTTCCTGTATTTCTCATGTCAGTGAAATGCTCTGTTGCTATAACCGCCCATCATAGTAGTCCCAAAATAGTGCAGAGATTATTGTTCTAGAAGCCCAGCTGACCTAGTTCTAGGTCTGTATGTGTGTGTTGCTGCAAGGTTTGTTTATTTCAGAGAGTAGTCGACCTTCCTGCCACTTTGTTTGGTGTGGTGAGAGGTGGGAGTTTAGGGGAGCTTGAAGTGAGTGAATGCCTACCAGTAGCAAAAGGGGAATAACAATGAGCCATAGGACAGAGGAAGGGACTGTGGTTTTCTGTGTCTCATGTTTCTCTCCATACACCAGTAAAAGGGGAGCAGTACATCCTCTGTAGTTGTCTGCCTCTCTGCTTGGGTGGCTAGCTGTCTTGACTTGACTGACTTGATTGGAGGGATATAAATAGCAGTCTTTGAATAGGATAACTGCAGAGGGAAGGCAGGAGAGTTGGGGGAGGGGCAGTGAGATGGAAGTGGCGCCAGGGAAGATAGGAGTGCCAGTGTCTCAGAGTAGAGAAAAATAATGCAGCCATGGTCTCATCTGTTCACTCAGTCAGTCACAAGGATCATCATACTTAGACACACTCAGAAGAGAGTCCATTATGGAAGAAAGATTTGAGGGAAGGAATGTATGATTAATTCATGGCCTTGTAGAGCAGAAGGCCTCTCTTCACAAAGGAAGTTTGTGGATAGTAATGCACATACTGTTGGTGTGTGCTTGCATGGACAACAAAAAAAGAGCATGTACACAGAGCACATCATACCGTACAAAACTCAGTGTTCTTCACGTTCATGATAAAAACAGATCCCTCCTTCTATGTAGAGTTGTTGTTGTTGCTGCTGCTGCTGTCTGTGCTGTTATTACTAAAGAAGAAAGGCCATAGCCTTCCTTCTTAACTATCTATTGTAGGGATGCCATGAATTAGGGCAGGCTAAAGCTCGCAATTATAAGGGGTGGCTCGCTAAGGAGGAAGGTAGCTGTTTAGGCTTTTGTTGAGACGTGCTACTCACGTTCCCAGGGACATTCCTCAGTTGTTCCTAGCTCACTCAGTAGCCACAGCATTGGGTTTACGCAGTATCTTACATAGTCTGTCCTGTGTATTTCTAAATCCTTGTACATCAATGTTTTAGTTGCAGTATAGCTGATATGAATAATGTGCCACTGTTGTTTTGAGAAATGAACTATTACAGGTTGCTCAGAGTGCTTTAAAGTATTTAGGCAGACCTTGCTTGCTCTTAGGGCTCAGCCTGGAGACCAGATAAGCTTTTTACCTGCCACTGGTGCTATCCCAGATCACTGTCCTCCCTTTTAACTGCTTTTCCTTCAGAGCAGAGGTGTAATGGTCGGAAATAGAGTGCTTCGTCTACTGCTAATGGCTGCATTGTCTGGCAACGTGTAAATGGGTTTTTAAAGTAACATGCTGACCAGGTGCTAACTTCTCACACAACCTTGTTTTTTTCTATTGTCTTTGTTCCAGACGGTTGATGACGATGCAATGGCAGCGTGAATGAAGCTTGGAGTGGGGAGATCTGAATGATGCCCAAAGGTGGGGGTTCTAAAACCCCCCAGCTGGACCACTTCCCACTCAACACCGACATGGTGGAAAAGCAGGGTGGGAAGAAGGTAAGACTTCCTATATACACACACACACACACACACACACACACACACACACACACACACACACACACACACACACACACACACACAC
>JAUBNQ010000017.1:10426570-10442525 GCA_032353495.1 Ctenopoma kingsleyae | reverse complement strand
TGTCAGCTTTTGTGGGCATTGAAGGAAAGGGTGAACTGATCCATGTAGACTGGATTGCAGAAAGAAAGTGCCCACATGTCTAATAAAGATACACACACACAACTAATTAAAGCAATATGTAACCAACATGCCAGTTGGACACTATGTTCATACCATATATCTATGTGTCTCTCTTGCGCGCAATACATAGCAATGGCAAAACATCCTGTTGGCCATTTCCTGCCTCTTCTCCCTTAACTTCCTGTTTGTGCAATTTTTATGAGCTCCTAAACAGAACATTGTTTCACTCTATTGTGGCACAGTCACACATACCTGGCTGAGCTGGTCAGAGCAGTTCTTCCTGTCATGGAGTCTGTTGACTAACTGAACAAGTCTCTTTGTTTTGGTGTTAGCTAACATTGTTGCACTGTCTACCTACCATATCAAAATGTATCTCTATTATAATTTGCCATTTAGGTTTGATGTGGTCCCCTCCCCTGGCTCAGGTTGACTGTCTATTCACGGGGTGACTATACCTAGCTAGCTCACTTTCCTTTTTTGTTCTCCTTTTCTCTTATCATCTGAGTCAAGTTTCCAGCAGTAAGGAGAGTAAGCTTTCAACGCTGTCTGTCTGTGAAGTAATATCATTTTACTGAGACACATGAAAGCTCTAGCAGTGTTCCCTAAATAGACATCCATCAGAAAAAAATACCTTGGTGGTCAGGGATACTATGTTGTGTAATTGTTTGTGTATTAGTGTAATTCAGTGATCCACATGTGTTTTTGATTCACGTGCTGATGAATAATTGTAGGTATATATTTGACACCTGACCATTATGAGAGATTAACCAAACACAAATCCTTTAAGAGGAAAATCATATTCTTCTAAAAACATGGATCAGATTTTATAGCTGTGTCCAACTTTCCCACAAGATCTTGTGAAATTAAAATAACACAATTGTACACACAGTAGTTGCTGGGTGAAGAATTTCATTTTTCCATTAAATAGTATAGAAACAATTTCAGTTTAATCATACCTGCTCCAGTATCTGTTAAATTATAAACAAATTGCCCCATCTGCATTTAGATTTGTGCCACCTGGAGTCTGATCTATATCAGAGATGAGCAGGCCAGTTGTTGCCACTGATGATGAATCTTGTATTAGAGACTTTGGCCTTGCATGTCATTTAGTAGCAGCCCCCTGTATGGGTGCACCAAAGTAATAACTGCCTTCCTGGTTCCCAATCTTGTAAACCTATTATGGAAAGGCTAGCATAGCACTTTCTCTGTTCTGCAGCTCTAAAAAACATGTTTGGACTGCTTCTGTGGTCCCCGCTGTTAAAGTCTTAGCAGAAGGAATGTGTCTAAATGGCAAATGCTTTTGAGAACGTGAGAGTATATCAAAGAGGGGCGGGGGCACATTAGCCGTAAGTGTTCACAGATGTTAGTGAAAGTTCATCAGCTCTGTACTTGTGACTGGAAAAATATTTTCCTGGAAAGCCTTTAGCCACCGGAAGCCTGAGCCGCCATGGTTCCCTCTTGTCTTATTTACTTGTGTTTGTGGCCTTGAGCAATGCAGCCAGTCTTAAAATGAGAAACGTTTTGGGCTCAGACACATCTGCTGCTCTTCAAGTTGTTTCTATACATGCACATTTCAATTTGATGTTTCTGTATCTTTCTGTGTAGTAGACTGTCTGTATTGTATAGCATTTTCTTGTGGGAGTTGTTCCTTCAGTGATGATGTGTTACAGTCATGTATAGCTTTACCCTAAGAAAGGGTCATCAGATGGTATGTTACCACTGAAAATAATTGCTGGGTGTGTCTTTGTGGAGCAGCTGCTTTTGTCCACTAGCACCATGTGTCCAGTAAGCCTGGCAGGCAGGCAGGCATGTGGTGACCTTGGCAAGGCGATGTTGAATTGAAATGTACACCAACTATTTTGTAATAACTGTGGGTCTGCCAAGTCACACCCTCTTCCCTCTCCTCTTGATTCAGGCTGATTGGCTTGGCGACAGACACAAACACATTGCCTGTTGGCCCCTCCTTTCCTCAGGGGCAGCTGGGTAATGACACAAAAGTCACCCTTTGCTACTGGCAAACCACTCACATACTAGAATACATACATACTATTTAGTATGTGAACAGTTATGCTGTGTTTTGTTTATCACTTTTTGCAGTCAGTATTCTAAAATAATGCTTTGTTGTCTTCTGGTCTGAGAGAATAATAACACACCTATTACTCTTCCCTTCCATAAGAGATGTGTGTATGTGTTTGTGTCTGTGCAACCCACTAAGTTAACTTTGATTATCTCCCCTCACTTTCATTACAGAGAAACCAGGTCCAGAGCGGAAGCGCATTAAAAAAGAGCCCACCAACACCCGGAAGGCGGGCTTGCCGTTTGGAATGGGGATGCCAGGCATCCGGGCTGGGTACCCCCTCTCTGAGCGGCAGCAGGTGGCCTTGCTCATGCAAATGACAGCTGAAGAGTCCGTCAACAGTCCAGGTGCGTGCTTATCATGAAGGCCACGTCTTCTGTGGACGGGTAGCGGACAAGGGAAGGGAGATGGGAGAGATCTTTATATGTAGAAAATGTTTGTGTGGGAGATTGAAGAAAGTTTCTGTAAAGAGATTGCTTTTATTTTCTAGTTATACAAGGTACTCTACAATATCATTACAGCTGCAACATAAAGCTGTGCTGTCAGTAGAAGTGGTTATTTTGTCATAGCAAATTATTTTTCTAAAATGCAACATGAGATCGTCAAGGAATTGAAACCAACTTTCCACTGGTATTGCATTAGTCTGAAAGTAATGCAATACCAACGGCAATCTCAGCATCTGAGCTAAATCACAACACACATCCAAACACATAAGGCTACTATGTTATGTTATTTACATTCAGTTCTCAGTTTTCTACGTCCTCATAGCCTGTCAAATTGTACTTTTATTTTTTTGTAAACAAAGCCATTTGGATTTAAATATATTAGATACCTAAAATAGCATTATCATTGCAAGCATGTCATTTTTTTCTCTTGCTGTTGACATTTGAGATAAAATTAGATTGGTGAGGATCAACACATAGCATTTATTTATATGGTAATTCCTGTGTTGCATGCCTGAAGGCATGGACATAAATTAAGTGAGTGTCTTTCAAATATCATTTGGGACAATAGCTGTGCAAACTCAATAATGTAAATGTGATTAAGGCTTGGGTTTAATCTTGTAAATGTGATGAAATGAGCTCTCGTGAAGTAGGTTCAACCACCCTGCTGTTTATTGTCAGAGTAAGATTGCCCCCTTGTGGCTGTAAGCACTCAAACTAATTATTATTCCTAGTAGGAGTACTAGACAAAATAGAAATTTTCAAAGAACAAAATGTGCTGAAATAAGTGCTCTACTGTTGACATACAGTGTCCATCTCCTGCTTACAGACACAACACCAAAGCATCAGTCACAGTCCAGTCTGGGTCAGAAGGGAACGCCAAACTCTGCATCTAAAACCAAAGACAAAGTGAATAAACGCAATGAGAGAGGAGAGACTCGGCTGCACAGAGCAGCAATCCGTGGAGAGGTACGCCGCATCAAGGAGCTCATCAATGAGGGAGCTGATGTGAATGTAAAAGACTTTGCAGGTGAGGTGCTCTTTTATAAATGTGGTGTTTACTTTGCACATGTAGCAATATATTCATTCATATGTTGCGTACACCTTTCACACAGTTGTTTGTCTTATGTTTAGGCTGGACTGCATTACATGAAGCGTGCAACAGGGGGTATTATGATGTGGCCAAGCAGCTGCTGGCAGCCGGAGCAGAGGTCAACACCAAGGGTCTGGATGATGACACACCTCTACATGATGCATCTAATAATGGACATTTCAAGGTAAAAAAACGCATTGTTAATACATGCACCTCATGTCTGAATGCATTCAACACAAAATAACATTTTAAATTCAGAATGCAAAGCAGTATAACCAGTTATCATAAGATGAACAAGCTAATGTAGGTAAAGAAATTGTTACTGTTAAAAATATAAATGACTCATGCATACAATCACATAAGTATAGTGCTATATTAACCTTGTGTTCTGGGCAAAACACAAGAGAACCTGATATCAGCAACTGGAATTTATATTAATAAAATAATATTTATTGTTTCAGGTGGTGAAACTACTTTTACGGTATGGTGGGGACCCGCGTCAAAGCAACAGGAGAGGTGAAACACCACTGAAGGTTGCTAACTCTCCAACTATGCTGAATCTGTTGCTGGGGAAAGGCACTTACACTTCAAGTGAAGAAAGTTCATCAGGTATGTAATAATACATTTTTCAGTCCTCTGATTCCATAACTGGTATAGAAGTCACTAGTATAGATGGCTTGTAAATATAAAGTGTGTATTAATTGTGCCTCTTCTTACTTTCCGCAGAATCTTCAGAGGAGGAAGATGCCCCCTCATTTGCCCCATCCAGCTCTGTTGATGGCAATAACACAGACTCCGAGTTTGAGAAGGGCCTGAAGTTGAAGGGGAAAACCGCAGACCCTCCCAAATCTGCTGTCACACCTGTCAAAGATGAATACGAATTTGATGAGGATGACGAGGAGGAACGTGTACCTCCTGTGGACGATAAACACCTCTTGAAAAAAGATTTTCGTAAGGACTCAATCAGCAAGGCCAACAGTTTCATCTCCATACCCAAGATGGAGGTCAAAACCTATTCCAAAAGCAACTCACTCACACCAAAGAAAACCATCAGGCGGATCATCTCTGACAGTAACAGTTCAGATGAGGATGATAGGACATTGTGTTTCACGCCAGCGCCTACGCCACGGCAACAGGCCCAGCAAACGAATAGCAAGACAAGAGACTCGGGTAGCATGAGCTCTAAACAACAGAAAGACAAAAATAAAGTTAAAAAGAAACGAAAGAAGGAGAGTAAAAATAACGTCAGTAAAGAAGTCAGGTTTGGTAAAGTTAATGACAAATTCTGTACATCTGATTCTGACTGTGGAGATATGGAGAGTGAGGATGATAAGGGCTCAAATAGTATAAAGGACTCTTCTGCAACGAGCCTCAAAGAATCCCCTGGCTTTAACGCATCCTCCTCTTCTTCCCATGGAAACTTGAACTCTCAGAAACAAGCACCATCATTAGCAGAACAGCATCCAAAACAGTGGAGGACAGATGGATGGAAGACTGTGTCATCTCCTACATGGTCAGATGTCAGCTCTCTCTCAGATTCAGTCAGAACAAGACTGTCCAGTGAGTCTGACTATTCGTCTGCTGATTCCAGTGTGGAGTCTGTAAAACAAGTTAAAAGGAAAGCGCAGGAGAACAAAAAGAAGAATAACAATGTGCACAGTAGTACAGCAGACAAGAAAAGTTCTGAGATCTACAAAAACTCCAATGCAGAGAGTGCAGTCTCCAAAACTGATGTAGATGGCAAAGTGCTGAAAAAGCATAAAGTGAAGCACAAACACAAAAATAAGGATAAGGACAAAGCTCCTAGTCTTGTACTTAATCAAGACATGAATGAAAAATTTGTCAAGAGCTATTCTTTTGATTTTGATGATTCAAGACAGAAGTCCCTGATTGTTGAGTCAGAATTACCAGCAGAGAGCAAGGTCAAATTATCCAAACATGAAAAAGACCATTCAAAAAAGGAGGATAGGCTTTCAAAAAGCAAGTCTGAGGATAAGGATTGGTCATCTGGAAAAGACCTGCACAGAACAGGCAAAGAGGAGAAAAATAGGAAAACAAAAGACTCCACCAAGGACAAGACAAATAAGGACGAGAGGGAGAAGTCTGTAAAATCTGACAAGGATAGAAATGTCAAAGAGAAAGAGAAACCCAAGGAAGATAAACAAAAAGCTCATAAAGATGAGAAAAAGAAAAAGTCTAAGGAGAAGTCCTCCTCAAAGACGGACAGGAAAAGTGAACAGAAAGAGGAAAAGCATCTAAAGGTAGACAAGGAGAAAAACACCAAGGAGGAGAAAGAGAAATGTAAAAAAGACAAAGCACAGAAGGAAGAGTCTGAGTATGAAGGCTATGATGTTAACAACCGTTTCCTCAACCTGGAGGACACAAAGCTCAGTGCCTCAGATGACCATCACGACAGATGGGGGTCTGAGATGTCCTCTGATTCTTCAGCCTATGGAGATGACAGCTGGGATGCTCCTGTCAAAGAGTACAAGGAATATAAAGCTAACAATGCTGTTAAATTAATAGTTGAGACTGTAAAGGAAGAGACAAGGAGGAAAGAGAATAAAGTCAAAGACAAAAAATCAGATCACAATGAGAAAAGATCAGAAAAAGAAGCCACTTCTAAAAAGAAAGACAAAGACTCTTCAGAAAAGGCAAATGAAAAGAAAAAAGACTGGTCAGAGAAACAGAAGTTAAATTCCAGTCACTCAGTTGACAAAGAAAAGAAGCGTAAGGAATCTACAGACACAGTCAAAGACAAAAAAGACAAGGATTCTCTGGACAACAGTCGAGACCGTAAAGACTCATATGAGTTCACAAAGGAAAGAAAGGATGTCAAAATTAAGCAGGAATCTGTAAGAGATGAATATGGCAATGATACTTTCTTCAAAGACAGTGATTCTGGAAAATTGTGTGATATCAGAGAAAGAAACCACTCTGGAAAGGAGAAAGAAAAGAAGAGTGAGGGAATGGAAAAGCGAGAAAAGACAAAAGCTGACAAGCACAAAGAGAAAACAAAAGACAGAGGAGTTGAACAGGAAAAAGACAAAAGTGAGAAAAGTTCCACAGAAAAAACTGTCAAGGAAAAAGATCCAGACCGGGGCACCAAAGACAAGAAGGAGGGAGCCAAAGACAAACACAAAGAGTCTCATGGCAAAGACAAAGATCGAAAGATGTCTTCAGAACAGACAAAGGACAAGAAAGAAAAGGCCTCTCAAGACAAACACGCTGATAGGGAGAAGGATTTCCTGGAGCTAAAGAAAGAGGAAAGAAAACCTGAGAAAATCCGTGAGAAAACGTGGTACAAGATAGCTGACATTTTCACTGATGAAAGTGATGATGACGAGGACAGCTACAGTGGTAGTGTACTTGTGTCTGACCCTATCAGAAAAGACTCAACGCCTGATCAGGATGAGCTGGATCATTTCCCTTCAGAAAAAATGAGAAAAACATCTGCAGAGGCTAAACATAACACAGAAAAGTCAAAAGACAAAGAGCACAAAGAAAAGAAGAAAGAAAAGGCCACATTTGACACAGGTAAAGAGAGGAAAGGCTCCCTAGAGAAACACAACAAAGACAAGAAAGATTCTGTAGATGTGAAACATAAGGAAAGAAAAGACAGAATTTCAGTGGATTCAAACCAAGACAAGAAAAATAAGCAGAAGCTCTTGGACAAAAAGGACACTAGCGAGGAAAAGACAAAGAGCAAATATAAAGACAAGCTGGACCATTCTAAGGAAAGGAAACCGTCAAAAGGCAGCGGTGAGAATGAAAAGTCCCTATTAGAAAAATTGGAGGAGGAAGCTATGAATGACTACAAGGATGACTCCAATGACAAGAACAGTGAAATATCATCAGACAGTTTTACTGATAGAGGCCATGAGCCTGTCCTCACTAGTTACTATGACTCCATCAGCTTGACTGATGGGTCTGAGGACAGGAGAGACTCTCTGTCCATATCAACACCCCAGGACAAGTTCAGAGAGAAAGAAAGGCATAGACATTCCTCTTCATCTTCATCTAAGAAAAGCCACGACAAGGAGAAAGAAAAGGTAAAGAAAGAGAAAGGAGACAAACGTGAGAAGACAGAGGAGATCAGAGAGGCCTACAATCGCAGAGAGAGCCTTCCTTTTGAGAAAGAGCCGATGCCTCTAGAGGCAGACCCTTACACATTCCCATACGGAGGTAAGGGAGATGGCGAAGATGACTTTGAGAAAACATTGGAATTTGAAAAAGAGATGTCCAAAAAAGACAAAGACAAATCAACTGGTGTCATCAGTGACAGGATGAAGGACAAAAAGAAAAAGGAGAAACATAAGGAAAAATTGAAGGAGGAGAAGAATAAGTATATTGATGGCTTTGGGTCATTTAAACACTCCAAAGAGGATGTCAAATCAGGGTTGAAAGATAGCCCACAGGTGACCATTCTGAAAGACAGGTCAAAAGAAGAAAGTCCAAAATTTGATTTGAAAAAAGACAGAAATCGGGATACATTGGATAAAGACAACAGAATGGACCACAGTAAATCTAAGGCTAAGGATGAAAATGAAAAGCTCACTCAGTCCAAAGACACAGTGCGGAAAGATAATCGTCCACGTGAAAAACTGCTGGTGGATGGTGATTATCAGATGACAAGTTTTGGTCAGATGTTGAGTCTAAAAGATCAGGAGATTGAAGAGCGTCACAAGAGACACAAAGAAAGAATGAAGCAGATGGAGAAACTAAGACCGAAGTCAGGGGACCCTAAACTCAAGGACAAAACAAAGTCCACAGAGGAAGTCCGGAAAAATCGCAGTGAGCTGTCATCAAAGAAATCAAACAGCTTGGAGTCTGGTCTTAAAGAGAAAAAGTTGAAGGATGTGGGTCTCCCTGCCCAGATGATGTCCCCAGGGAGGAAGTTCCAGCCTTCAGACAGTCAAAACTCAAAGGACTGGCTGGCTGGCCACCAAATGAAGGAGAATCTCCCTGCTTCTCCCAGGCCAGATCAAAATAGACCAACTGGTGTCCCCACACCAACATCGGTCATCTCCTGCCCCAGCTTTGAAGAAGTAATGCAGACTCCACGAACACCATCTTGTAGTGCTGAAGATTACCCTGATATTATGTTGGATGGGTTGGACTGCCAGAACTCATCAGCTATGACAATGTCAATGAATGCCTGCTCCCCATCCTTCTTTGAGAGGTATTTGAATATACAGATATGCTTTGTTGTTACTGTTTTGATCATTTAAGTGTATTGCACTCAGTGTGACATGTTTTTAATGTCTTGTCTTTCTGTTGTCAACCCAGCAGGTATTCTAACTCCCAGAGTTTCCAGGAGGGAACCTGCCCTACACCTGCAAAAAACCTTCAACTGCCACTTGTTAGCCGTTCTGCATCCTCAGAAGTCCGCAGGCCTCTGGAGGATGAGTTCAAGACTGAGGCTGACAAGTTCCTTCGACAACACAGTGATCCAGCAGCTGAGTTTGATCCATCACCTGCCTCCCAGACTTTAGAAGACAAATCAACAGCTGCCGATAAGGTGGAGTGCCTGTCATCTCCCTATTTTTCCCCAATGAGAATGTTGTCCCCTCGGTGTGAGCCAGTCCATCCAGCACCAGATGTGGCAGCTCCAACTTTTGGTGGCATGGAGGGCAATGAGCACCTTCCTGAAAGTGTGTACAGTTTCTTGCCCAAACCTTCTACACCAGTTCACAGACCAGACCCCCAGGAGCCCTGCTTCGAGATTGCTGCACCACCAACCCCGGCTCCTGCTGCTTTGCCACCCTTGGACATCGATGACATCTCTGAGCCTCACCACAGTGAGCCTAACCTGGTCCTCTCAGATCTACCCTCTGTCACAGAAGAACAGGAACAAGAAGAGGAAGATGAAGAAGAAGAGGAGGATGATGAGGAAGAAGGTGAAATGGATGAGAGGGCTGACAGAGACCCCTGTGCAGTGGATGAGCCAGAACAAACTAGGGAGCCATGTTCTTTCTCCCCTCAAGTTGAGGACCCTCTAAGAAAGAGTTGGCCTGCAGAGTCTCCAGAACACCAGGATCCAGAGGTCCACCAGCTCTCTCCGACACACTCTGCACCCAGCCATGAAGAGAACTGTTTTGATCAAAACATGGGTTGGCATCCTGATATGGACCTCAAATCTCCCCACAGGACATATGGGGAGATTGAGACTGCAGTCTCAAAAATAACTAGTCCATACTCTCATTCAGACAGTGATTTGCAGCACTTGTCAGGACATCCTTCAATCACTCCCCCTTATGCTACATGGAATAGGTGGCCCAAAGAGGATCCAGATTTTACAGAGCAGAAAGAGGCTGTGGATGACATTCCCTCTCCAGAGCAGCCTGACACTGCTGTGGATGGGGAACCCAACTATTTAAACACCTCATCATCCTCCAATAGGCTGGAGTCTTTTTTCCAGGACTGCGACAAACCGAGCATAGAAGATAGTCACCAGATGGACACAGAGTCATCATGTGTAGACCCAGATGGAAGACAGAGCACACACAGTTTCAGTGGTACCACTGATGGTCACATGGCTCCACCTGTGGGACCTGAGCCTGTGGTGCCCTGGACAGACCCATTCTCAGCTGATGCAGATGATTTGGGACTCTTCTCCTTGCCTGATCTACCACTACCAGACAAGTCTGAAGAAGCAGACTCTCAAGAACCTGAACTAGCTGTCCACAACAAAACTGTGTCAACCCACATCAGACATACAATTACAGACAGAGGTGAGCCAGACATAATGGAGGTGGACCTTACAAACCTGGCCAAGAATTCATGCCCTGTTGGAGATGTAGGTTTAGGAGAACCTACTGGACAAGACTTTGTTGTACCTTCACCACATGCCAACTTCCAACAAGAGCTGGACCCTGAACCTCAAAGTGTACCAGTCAGCAGCTCTCTGTCTCTCACACAACAACAGGGTACCATGTTGGAAGGAAAAGTACCTTATGGAGTACCTGAAGAGTCAGATCCCAATTTGTTATATTCACCTGCGAAATCAGATGTCTGTCAGCAACATCACATACCAATCCACTCCCTCACTGAGTCATTGCAGTTGCCCCTGGATTCAGTATCTGCTGTCAAGTCAGAGCTGAGACAGGAAGAAATGTCTGAGCCTGTAGCAGAATCTGTGTTGTGCAGTCCTCTTCCTCAGCTCCCAGTGGCAGTCACCCTTTCCAGCACCATGGAACTACCAGACACTCAGGAGACCACATCCAAGCTAACGCCAGTAACCCTGACCACTGTATCCACCACTGTAGAAACCCCCAAGAAGGTGGACGAAATCCCTCAAAGGATGACCCGCAATCGCGCCAAGAATAATCTCTCTGCTGCTGCTGTCCCTCCTACCTCCAGTATAATAACCTCATCTGTGGCTGCCACCCCTGTAACAACCAGTCCAGCAGTGAGCATTAACCCAGTTCCTACTAGAACTCCAACACCCACCTCAGCCTCGTCCTTCTCAAACTTGAAGAAAGACAAAGACTCGGTGCTCACTGTTTCTTCTACTGCATCTAATTCAACCCCAGCAGTTTCTGTATCTGCTTCTGTGACAACATCTGCGTCTATGGTTCTCAATAAGACAACAAAAGGCCGCCCTGTCCCAGTGGATGAAGAGGAATCTCAGACCCAGCACCCACGCAAGAGAAAATTTCCACGTTCTGCTGGGCAGCAGGTCCAGGTCCAGCTGGTAAACACAGCCATGCAGCAGACCAGGGAAATGATTCAACAAACTTTGGCTGTAGTCGTCAACGCCATCAAGCTGGATGATATTGAGCCCTACCACAGTGACCGTTCAAACCCTTACTTTGAGTATCTGCAGATCAGAAAGAAGATCGAGGAAAAAAGGAAGATTCTGTGCTACATCACCCCACAGGCCCCACAGTGTTACGCTGAATATGTCACCTACACTGGCTCATACTTGTTGGATGGCAAGCCTCTCAGCAAACTCCATATCCCTGTGGTAAGTAAGACTTTCCTCCTTAAAGTTATAACTATAATAGTGAAGATGTGTAAAACTGGTTGGAATAGGATTAGAGTCTGGTAGCACTTAGAACACATGCATTACTCTATGGCAGATGTTCTTTTCTTTATTGATGTAAATACTCTATGTTAAAGTTGAAAAGTAAGCAAAGAAAAGTTTCTTTGTCTATGTTCTGTTTAAATAGCTGTGTCATACTGTATGTTATGTTTGCTCATTAGATTGCCCCACCTCCATCACTGTCAGAACCACTGAAGGAGCTCTTCAGACAACAGGAGGCAGTAAGAGGGAAGCTCAGATTGCAGCACAGCATAGAACGGGTAAGGAGTATAATATGTGGACATGGGCTTTTTTTTTTACATCTTATTTTCTTGGCCTCTTCTCTATATTTAATTCACTTGGTGCTCATTCCATGTGACCACTTTCACACAAACAGTACAGCCTCACACATGAACACTATGAGTACTTCCGTAATGAATGTTCAGAGCACGTTTTAATAGAAATACAAGTCAGCTCTGCAGATTTCTAAATTGAGCCCGAGTCAACTGAAACAAGTTTCTAATAAAGTGGGGAACATTTCTTTGAAATTTACTTTGATCAAGACCCATTTCTGTAAACCTTTCCAATTAATTAATTCATCCTCTCTTTTGCTTGCTGTTCACAGGAGAAGCTGATTGTTTCATGTGAGCAGGAGGTGTTAAGGGTCCATTGCAGAGCGGCCCGGACAATAGCCAATCAGGCTGTGCCATTCAGCGCCTGCACCATGCTGTTGGATTCTGAAGTATACAACATGCCATCAGAGAGCCAGGTATAAAATATGTGAATATACACATGTCAAATCAATTATAATATTTTATTAGAAAAAACATTTATTAACTAATCTGTTAATTAATCTACATGATAACTTTCTCAGGGTGATGAGAACAAATCTGTCAGAGATCGTTTCAATGCTCGCCAATTTATTTCCTGGATCCAGGATGTGGATGATAAATATGACCGCATGAAGGTACGTATCAGGACGGTGCAGTAATTTAATATATGCCGTATATGACTTCAATTAAAAGCATTAATACCAGAAAATGTGTTATATACCATACAGTTAATGCTTGGGTTCTTTTCCACCAGACATGTTTGTTGATGCGGCAACAGCATGAAGCAGCAGCCCTCAACGCAGTGCAAAGGATGGAGTGGCAATTGAAGGTCCAGGAGCTGGACCCAGCAGGACACAAGTCCCTCTGTGTCAACGAAGTGCCGTCCTTCTACGTGCCAATGGTCGACGTCAATGACGATTTTGTCCTGCTGCCTGCGTGACACACATATGCTCACATAGAGAGAGCAAACTTTGTCACTTCTTCTCAACAGAACAGAACGTTGAACAGAACGAATGGAAAGGGCTAGCAAGTTTAAAAAAGGAAAAAATTATATTCTATAGAAAAAGAGTAAAGATGGAAAAACTTGCTCTCAATTCCCTTCCGTGAAGAAGGAAACATGTTTTTACTGGGGGAAAAAGAAAATACACTTGCACTTTCATCCTCAAAGTTTTTACGCTTTTGTTTGATCAGAGTGTGAGAAGCAGAAACAGTTTTTGCTTTGAGACTCTGACATTGGGACACAACTCCTCAGTGCTCAGTTACAGTGAGACAGGGGACAGAGATATATTTTCTGCATTTGTTTTTTGTCCCTGCTTATATAGACCCACCACCACTGGGAGGAAAAGAGCTCTCCCAACAGCGTGGTGCCTGTCCTGTGGGAGGACTGAGGAGAAGCCTCCTCTGTTGACCCAGGGCTCCTGGTGGGCCAGGAGGACTAAATGGTGTGCTGTGCTAACCCAGAGGAAGACATCAGAGTCGTGTGAATCTTCAGTGTGTATCTACAGCGAGACAGCTGGGATAGACAGACCGGGAAGCTAAAACCAGCCACTGATGGTTTTGAGGCTATAAGAGGGCAAGAGGATGCCCTTTCTGTTCACACTGCACCGGGCCTAGCTAAGCAGTAGTGCTACAGATCCTCTAGCAGGTTGGAATACAGCAGAGGATTACAGATGTGTGTGCACGTCATGGCCCAGTGTCTGAGAGGGAGAGACTGAGCCTGCAGCCTCTCAGCCTGGCTAAGCAGAAGAGGACAGGCATGGATCTCTGAGGACAGTCCGGAGTGTTCCTCAGTCACCCTGCCTGCTCCAGCACTAACACATCAGACTGCCATGGACTGCAAAAACACCACAGGACAAACAGAAGAAACAAACATAACGAATGTTAAGATTCAAAGAGACTATTGAGAAATTGTGGTTTGGCAGGAGAGAAATATTGTTTTTGTCTATTTCTTTACTTGGGCATTTCATTGTTTCTGAGGAAGTGACTTGAAACACTACAGAGCCAATATTAGTTTAATGGAAAAAAACAAAAGAAAACTGAAAAAAAGTTGTATTCCGTAAATTATGTACAGTTTTTATATTCGTTAACCAATGTATTCTTGCTGCCTTCTAGATAATTTATTTTGCCACACATTGCTGCACAGTTGTAAATAACCTATGTACTGTAATATCACTCAGTTAAGTGTAAAGAAAAAAACATAAAAGTAAATAAAATAAAAAATTATCTTTTTATGTACAGTTCACTTTTGGGCAGCACTTTCCCCCCCCTCATATTCACGGGCCAAAATGTGTACACGATTCTGTCAGTATTTGAAAGACTCCAGTGCACAGTTATATGATCCCAGTTCTAGATACAGTCCAGGCTTAAGTAAGAAAACTAACTCACCTGGATGTGGGTCACCACAACACATGAATAGTTAACCGGCCCCCAACAGGTCAACCACCATATAGTCCCTCAGATGTAGCAGAATAGTTGTTGAGGATTTATTTAAAGAATAGACAGAGGATTATTATTCATTGCTTTACTACACAATTATATCTGAAAAAATTTCAAACCAAGAAAATGCCTTTTTCAGTGAAAAAAAATGTACTCATTGTTGGGCAAAGTAATATAGATATATATGGGTGGGAAGAACATTAGAGAGATGTCATTTACAAGCAAAACCATCATGTTAATGTATAGTAGTTTGAAATGTTGTTTTAATTTACAAAAACTGGACTGAAATCTTTTCTAATTTCACAAAAATCCTTATGTAAAACCAACCAAGACATGGGTCTTTCAGCACTTAATTACATGTTCTGTTCTCCAAGCTTGTCTGCTTTTCACATTAAATAGACTGAAGAGTTATAACGGCATCAGAAAGGTTTCATTCCATACAAAATTTTGGTCAGTCTGCCTGTTTGTTAGTGGAGAGCAGCCTATTTTCTTGGTGCTGTACCAGGTTTACTCACTGGATGGCACTGTGACTCGTATGTCAGAAAGCTCAAGAATCTTATTTGGCTTCGAGACCTGTGGCCTTTCACTTAAATGGGTCTTTTTAAATATATTAAAATTTTATTACAGACCACAGCAAGTTTAATTCCAATACAACACTTGGTCCATTTGGTAGTCAGTGAAAGGCTTAAAAAATTTAGTTCCTGTCATCAGCCTTCTAATTTTAAACAGTTTAATCAATGGTTCAGCTGGTAGTGTCAGGGATTTTAAATGTTATGTTACTTCCTCATACACTCCGTTGTGTGGCAACATTTGCTATAATCATAATTCTTGTCAGGCCCAAGCAGACAGGTGTGAGACAGATGTTAACAGTGGAGGGGAAAGAAAAGCTGAATAGACAGATTTTTGTTTTTAAATTGTTCTCAGTTCAGTCCCATTGAGAAGTTAATTTGTGATGACTTAATATTGATTCTCTGTTTTTATTGGGTCTTGGTTTTGAAAAGCTTTCCTGACCTATGTAGGCTGCCTGTCTGTGTGAGGGCTGCTCATGTATCCTGATGGCAATAGTATCCGAACCTTTTAAGTTATTTACACACTGTCGGTCAGCATAGCTGTGTATGGTATGTCTGGTCAAGTGCAATGGTTGTTGCTATTACACTGTGCAGACAAGGTGGCTAGATGTATAGTCCTGGATATTATCTAAAGAAACAGTACACACATCTTGACTGGTATACATATACACACATTTGGGTTAAAATAGCCAGAAATCTGTTTTTGTTTTTTTGTTTTTTTTATTGTTATTGGTTTCATACAGTTTCTGAAATGGAGGTTAAAGAGTGGCTTTTGTTCACCAGATTGTGTGTGTGTGTGTGTGTGCGTGTGTGTGTGCGTGCGTGTTTTTTTTTTTTTTTTTTTTTTTTTAAAGTTCAGATTAATTAGTTTTGAATGTTTTGTTAATCTTAAGGGTTTTTGTTCCTGTATAAAGCATAA
>JAUBNQ010000017.1:10415241-10426470 GCA_032353495.1 Ctenopoma kingsleyae | reverse complement strand
GGTTTACGCGTGGGTTTTTGTCCCCATCTTGTGGGTGTGTGTGTGTGTGGGTGTGTGTGTGCGTGCGTTTTTTTTTTTTTTTTTTTTTTTTTTTAAAGTTCAGAGTAAGTAGTTTTGAATGTTGTGTTAATCTTAAGGGTTTTTGTTCCTGTATAAAGCATAAACAATAGTGGCATGTCAATCACATTGCTTATGGAGCAGAATGTATACCGTTACTATGCCCTGACCGACAACACCCTATCACTATTGTTTACAAGACATCAAGTGTGTTTCCATTTCACGTGTCACCTTTTTTAAATGGTTTAAGCCCTGCCTTTGTTTTTATTTCTGTAATCAGTCATTTATTTGAACCACAAAGGCTTGAAATGGTGATGGTTGACACAAGCGACAGGCAATTTCTCCCTTAGTCTGGAGTACACCCGCTGCACAGAGCAATAGACTAAACACATCCTTCTGCATTGATTCCCCAGTTTGAATATTCACCCAACAAAAACAGTGATTTCTGGATCAAACACAAACACACATCAGCCCTCAGATGCACAGTAGAGCACTTGGTCACGGTGATACAGATGCTAGCCTGACACCACCTCAGTCAGCAACATATTACCTCTACTCTCACATTCACTCATGTTTGTTTTAGATTTGTTATTTGTGTTTTTTTCTTACTGAACATAAATATACATAATTGATATTTTTACATTATATAGAATCACGATTTCAAGCCTTTTTTTCTAGTTTTCTTTTGTTTTTTTGTTTTGTTTTATATTTTAATTAAAACCCAGACTGTAGCTGTTTCTTTGTTCCTTTTTTTTAGAATGGAAAATGACTAATAAAAAGCATGGAGAACTACTCTTTAAATGGTGAGAAATAACCTATTTATTACCTTTTTTTTTTTCCTGACACCTGTGGTATGTTTTGAGTTGAAGTTGGTCTCCGCTGTGTAAATTTTCCTCCTTGTAATGCGTTAAAGAGACATACTGTATATAGCTTTGTAAATAAAACCTCCCAGGACGTTTTGCACCCTCCTCTTTGTACTAGTCTGAAAAATTGCGTAGAATGTGGGGTTCTAACAGCAACGAGCTGTGTGCGCTCGCTGCAGGTGATTATGATGTAACAATGTAACATTTTTTTATTTGTACAATGTAGTTTATTTGTGTACATATTGTTGGAGCAGCTAAAGGGGGGGGATATATGAGGGGGTTGTTGATGCTATCGTCAGTGCTGTAACAGAAATCCAGTACTTTCACCTCTAGCTGTTGTTGATTTCCTGCAAAAAAATAAAGAAAAGCATAAAAAAATTTAAATGAGCGAAACTGAAAATAAGGATGGATGGGGGAAAAAAAGACTAAAACTGAAAAGTAAAAATTCTAAATTGTTATTTTCTACAGTTGCATGTACAGAGAGCGCGAGAACTGCTGTTGTTCCTCAGAGATTATGTTCGTTAATAAAATTTTGAAATATTACCAGCTGCCCTCAGCTTCTTGGTTTTGTGTTTGCGTTGCCTGCGTCATGATGTATAAAAGTTGTATTGACTTCAACTATGCATCATTGAGTTGCCAGTGATACATTTCTAATACATCCATTATATAATAAGGAAAATGTACATTTAAATAATCTCTATATGTCCAATCAAATTATAATGTGGTTTTACTTAAATTAAACTTTATTTATATAGTTTTGTACAGGTAAAGTCAAATCGACAGTCGACTGGGAGTATTAGATCCAAGAGACAAGTTTCTATTGATAGCAGGAAGAGGTAACTATATTTGGCATCAGAAATTTAAGATGCCTTCTTTGAAATGCCTGCCAGATTTGTACATGAGGTAAATCTATATCCTGAAGGGACTTTCAGTCACGCAGCCTTAATGTTTCTGGCTGAAATAGATCATAATTATATATCATTGTATTAGGAACAGTGTGTTATAGAAAAACACTTAATACATCTTATTTAACCTTAATATCTGTTATGTGACTCCACTGTACAAGGAGTCATAACAGATGACATTTGACCAAACTTATTTATGGCTTCCACTGTAATTAACACACATCAAGAAACTGCACTGTCACATGTAGAAACCTCTATATGAGTCATGAACTACATATGCTCTCTACTGTCATAAACACAACTTTGTAACCTATAGTATGCTTACTCTCTTTTAGTGTGACCGTCAACTTTCAGTATAATTTTATATTTTAATTAGAAATTATTCTGTATAATACAAATCCTGCAGAATACTGCAATTATATGTAGTACCTTAGTTTTATTATAATGTTTGCCTTGTGTGTAATTTTTTAGGAGTCACTTTAATAATTTTCTTTGATCAGTAATTATGAAGACGTTCTAATAAGATTACAGAGTTTCTTGACTGACAAGACAAGTAAATAATCTGACAATTTATAATTAAATGAGCCTGTGGATCATTGTGAAAAAAATCATAATGTTCCATTGTGCAATTTTGTGAGATAAAATAAGGTGAGAAATATAAAGGGCACCTGCACAGATATTACACCTGACGTTAGTTTTTCTTGTGATGAGGAGCATAACTTAGCCTGTGAAGACAGTTGTATTCTATCTTCAATGTCCTATGGGGAACTCTGGGAAGTGGCCATTTAGGAAGCAGCGAGAGCCTATGAAATATGCTGTTGGATTGCATTATGGGAAACGTAGGAACCAGTGTTTTCAGTGCTACAAAGGTTAGGTCGGATACCTCAGCTTGAGGCTGACCATTTATTTTTTAATTTATCTGCCTGAGTTAAATACAAGATAAAAATCTGAATTTATTTGGTTAAGATAGTTCAGAGTTTTATATTAAAAAACTACAGTTGTGTTGATGTAATAATGTTGGTATTTACGTCAACTTAATTTTGTGTGTCAATTAAACTAAAATATCTGGATTAATTTATTTATGTGGTGGTAACTTAATTGAATTGCCTCTGTAACTCAGTTTCTCTCCACCGTGAGTGCAGTCGCCTCCTCGTTTAACATAAAACTAATTCAGACAGTTGAGACAGTTAGAGGACCTGGAGGCTGAATACAAGTGAGAGTAATTGGTTTTACAAAGAAATGTAACTAATGGACTGTCTAATATAGTTTCACATATATTACCTGTAAATAGTAAACTGATGGCTACACTGGCTAAATACCACTAGATGGAATCTGTTGTCCTCCTACACCACCATTCACCATTTGAAGAGGACTTTATGAACAGAAATACAGAGGCCATATCAGAATAATCAAACGCCTCATCAGCAGAAAGAATCTGAAAACCTTATTGGAATTTGCAGAAAAGTACAGAGACGAGCAACAAAGTTTTAGCGAGACCAAGATTAACCTATACTAAAGTAATGGAGGCCAAAGTGTAGAGGAAGAAAGACTCTGTCCATGATTCAAACCACACAAGCTTATTTATGAAGCGTGGTGGAAGTAGTATCATAGCTTGGTTTTGCATGGCTGCTACTGGACCATGTAGGATCATCCAACAAAACTAACTGGAAAGATATAAAACATACTGCCAAACCAACAACTTCATCAGAGGGAAATCCCAGTGTCTTCAGTATTAGCAAATACAAATGAATTGACCTGCTGTTGCAATACGTTTGGAGGACACTGTTGATAAGTTTCTACTGCACAACTTTGAATGCACAACTGCAGTGTTAAATTAAATTGTCATATATAAAACACAGTAAGTGGGGAAAAAAAACATTGAAAAGCTAAAAGCTAGTAAAACCTGGACCAACTTGATTTTCGTTGTTGAGCCAAAACATTTGTTTTTAGAGTACAGACTTATTTCTAAAACCAAAACGGTTTTTCTTTATATTTCATTATTGAAAATACAATTTCTGATTATCGTCAACCTACCACTGAACCACAAGTGAAAGCATATCAAGTCCAGCTATGATCCACTCATCATATCTGCATGTGCTCACATGGACACATGCAGAGATGATGATATGATTAGTAACATAACTCTGGTAACTTGATCTCACCCACCACCGTCTGCTCCCTGTGTCTCTATTGGTGGCTGGAGTCTGGGGGGGACATCCAGACATGAGTCACTCAAGCAGCAGATGATGTGTCATGAGTCGATTCCCCAAACGTCGTGCTGTGGGATCCTCGAGCCCCCGCCCCCCCCGTTCCAGGACGCTTACCTGCCGCTGCTGCGTCGCGCGTCAGTCGAGTGTGCGCATTCACTGCGCCATAGCAGAGAAAACATATGTTTCACAAACGCTCGTCTTCAAATGGATTATGAGAGTAAGATTTTCCCTCACACCGGCGGCTATGGACGCTATAACCGAATCGTGGTCGTATTCAGCTGGTTCCCCAACTTTGCGGTCATGCTGAATCTACTGAGCGACGTTTTTTACACTCTGATCCCGGACTCATATCACTGCAAACCCGACCCACAGCTTCTGCCCTCCGCTTTCCTGCTCAGCAACTTGTCCAAACTAGAATACCTCAACCTAGTCATCCCATGGGTGAACGGCACAGGTCTCAGCCACTGTGAACTCTTCAAGTACCCACCAAACACCTCGGACTTAACCGAACATGTGCCCAGGGAGAAGGTGGCGTGCACCGTGGGCTGGGAGTACTCCCGTGTAGCGGGGCTCCAGAGCAACTTTGTTACTGAGGTAAGGGACTGTTCAGCTGTTCTACTGGTCATCATTCTGGTCTGCTTGGCTTACATTTTGACCTTTTGAAGAAGTAAGACTCAGAGATGAAAGTAATCTTAAATTAGTTTATCCAATATTTTAGGCTGAAATTGTTGGATTTAAAGTCACCGACTGAATCCAAACCGATTACAGCTTGCTGGCTTTGCCCACATTTTTCGTTACCACATCGCTGGAGTTTGTTAGTAGTCAACTAACTGTTAATATTTATGGGTGCATCATTTTTTTTGGCTTTGCTCCAACATGGTGGTGACGAACTGGATTTGCTCCAGCTTCCGCTAAGTAAAGACAGTTTATCTCTGCTGGAAACATGTGTGCCATGAAGTCGGCTGTTAACAGCATTCAGTCAATATTTACTCAGGTTCTACAGCTGAAACTGTGTTGTTCCCCAGTGTATGTTCACTTTTACTTATCTACTGTCTGCCACAATATTTTCCAGGGTCACAGATAAAGCAGTGGACTCGTGACTGCATAGTCTACAGTACTTCTTGATGTATCTGAATTAGGCTTAAACTTAAAGTAAAGTATAAACTGAAGTACTCACTGTGAAGAAGAGTGTGTGAGTAGGAGAAAAGGAAGCACTGTGGCGGCTGCACAATATATTTACATGCGATTGTGTCTTTGTATATTGTCTTATATTTATATATCTACATAAACACAAGAAACCCGTTCAGACTGTTTCATTGGTGTTGTGCTACTCAAGGATCCATCCCAGTCTGCAAACATTGATAACCGCTTCAAACAAAAGCGTCTGAGTTACCTCAAACAAACATGTGCATTACATTCGTGCCTTATTTTGTAACACACATTAAAATAAAAGTATTTGATGAAGTCTCTCAGCTTTATATTGAGCTGCAGTGGAGAGTGGGCAAGTAGGACAAAGCAGTTGTAGGTAATCGCCCTTCATCTTGTCCTCAGATTATTGTCTGTCTACAGTGGCCTGAAGGAAACAGGAACCAGAAACAAGGAGACTTTTTCTCCTTTTCCCCTGAGACAAAATGTGGAGCCTCCATGTTCCTTCCTGAGACCATGTACACCTCCTTCACCAACAGCAGCTTCCTCTGCTCCTGACGTCATACACTGGAACAAAGGAAAACTTTATTAGAGGAAAACTTGAATAGAGAACATTTGTGCTCATCAACTTTACAGACATGGGTTGAGTAAAATACAAGAAAAACATCGGTAGTCCTGAAATCCTGCACTATCAACAGTTTTTTTTATTGTTTGTTTTTGTGAGACAGAGTTTCTGAGGTTATTCATTTCTGAGGTTATTGTTGACTTCCTTCTACCCTTGTAGTCAGGGCAGAATTGCTAGCTGTGAAAAATATCCCCTCTCAACTTTCCTCAGGGCCAGAGCTTCTTTAGAAACCACATGTTCACTGTGTTGTAATAGTTTGATTAACTGGTCATTTGCTCACCATTTTCACACCATTCAGACTCAACATTAATTGAGAATACAGTATGTCAGATAAGAATTGTAATTTTGGTTGTTGCACTGGTTTGCTAAGCTGAACAGTCCATAAGAGTGGACTCTCTCACTGATTGGTTCCACCAAAGACTAGGCCAACAGACTCTCACAGGTGGCCCAACACGTGCTGAATGGCAGCTTGCTTTGTCACGGGCTTAAGATGAGCTTCTGACTACTTGAAGCCCTATATTGAAACACTGCACTGTCAAGTGCCTCCATATTTACATATTCCTGTTTATTCAAATAGGCATACTGACTTCCACACAAAGTGAGTTACACCTTGAGGTAGGTCTTTACTTAGAAGGTTGTCATATCGCTGATTAGTCTTATTTGTCTTTATAATTTTAATGTATTGGTAATACTGAATGCACTACATTCAGCTCAGAATAAAGATACTACTTCTACTGGCGCTCTTTAACCTCTTCAGACTTGTTCCCTTCATCACACAGCATAGTTGCAGTTGTCCCAGGAGTCGTTGTCTCTGATTAATAGGGGACAACAGTTAATGTTTGCTTCAGGACCCTGTAACAAATTAGTCTTTCCATTTAGGTAATGTCAATTTAAAACAAGGTGTTATGACTTGTAAAACATGGTGACTGTCACTAACTTTGACTATAGCTTTTATCTAATTGCAGCTTCGAATTAGAGCTTGACCAATATGTTGAACATCACCTCACACAGCCTAAGATTCTATTTTTACTTTATTAATTTTCATCCTTTGATGCCTAACTTTGTGGCCATGCGTACCTGTAAACCGCTCACTGTAATTAAACATCACAACTTCACACAGAGACTAAAGTAGAGCAGACAGAGGAAGAGGTAAGAGGGGGGTGAAGAGAGAAGTGAAGACTTTCTTACAAGCATCAACTTGTACTAACCAGGCGTAGAGCTGCTGGCAGGCTCCACTTTGAGCTCCACTTTGTTCTAATGTAATAACACCGTCAGGAGACATCTTAATTCAATTAGGAACGACATGATCTACATTCCTCCTCCCTCACAGTGATCTCTCTGTTTGGTGACTTGACTGGTAGCCTGCTATTCTCTGCATGTTATGATGAATGTAGCATTTTGGTGAGAATTTCGTGCATCTCTTTGAGTCTTTATTTCAACAATTTCACAATACAGAAATTGAGTTATCCACATGTTTGTGATTTCTACACTTTAAGTTATTTGGCGTGTGTTTTAAATATACCACAAATCACATGTATTTTAGTGTGGTCCATTAGCTGAAGCATACTACAACATTTTTAGTTTGATTTCTCACAGTCTAGTTAGTCACTGCTTTCAGTTGATGGGAGTTAACTTGCTGAGAGTTGAAATGTGGTTAAAGTAGGAAATCCAACGGAAATTAGTGAAATATTACAACAACGAAAGAGGACACTGATATCAGAGTCTTCACTGATACCTCTGTTGTAGTCAAAAACTACATTGCTCAAATCACACTTAATCAGTAAGTCAGCTTAACTTCAGGGATTTCAGCCTGATCATTTAGGAAGCTTGATTTTGGCTCAGCTTCACCTGCTTTCGTGGAAATGAAAGTGACAACAGGTGCAATGAAGAGAAAAAGCTAGACAACCCCCAAGAAGGGAATGGTTTTGCATGTGGTGGTGAAAGACTAATGATCTCTTCTTCTTCATCCTTACTGACTGATTCTTGTCAAATGTTGTTTTTTGCTTGCTTTGCTTGGTGCGGCCAGATCAGGTTGCACAGGTAGTCGGGTTGCTCCAAGACGGCACATACTGGGGTGAAATCCTCAGTGAATGTCAGATCTTACGATGGTGCAGGACAACGTCTGGCCTCCTGTGGCCGAGTGTGTGTGAGTGAGTGTGTAGGCAGTTTCTGGATGATGAAGGCATTGATACCACTGACTGACCATCATGTTCCTCTGACCTAAATCCAAATGAGAAGAACCACGACTGACTGTTTAGAAGCTCACAGTCAAATTAGAAGTTTCCATGATGAAATTCACTCAACCTGGATGAGCCTGTGATTTCAATTTATCACTTTGATTTTGAATATAGCCACCCATGGGTGGATGATTTTGGTTTCCACTTGTTATGTCATTTTGTCCTGAACAAATTATACAATGTACATTAGTAAAGATTTTCAACTTGAATAATTCTTTCATCAGTTTAGTTTATTTTAAGTTGATTTACATAAACTGTCATCGTCCATGAAGACTCACTACAGCATAAAATCCATTTATCCACAGCTAATAGGAGTTTGGGGCAGCATGGTGCAAGAAGGAGGTGGGTTTGAATTTCCCGGCTGCCTTGGCTCTTTCCGTGTACTGTGCTGTGAGCACAGTCCAAAGACATGCAGATTAGGTTATTTGTTGACTCTAAACTGCTCATAGATGTGAATGTGTGTGTGGCCCCACTAAGTGTTTTCAAAAAATCAAACTGTATTATTTCTGATCTGTGTACATATGTTTTTAACATCAATGGGTTTGGTGCTGCTAGCCAAGTACTTGGCGTTTTCATTGGAAAGACAAAATTTGCCAGCCACACTACTTAAAAAAAAACAAAAAACAATAGTATATTACTTTTTTCTTGAAATAGTTTTACCAGTTGGTACAGTATGTCAAATTCCCAAAAACCACTGACCACATGGGACATTTCTATTAACAGCTTGTAAAATGTTATACAACAATAATATTGAGCTTTATTTTGGTCTGAGAATATGTCCACGTACATCTGTGTCTCCCTTTGTAGTGGAACCTTGTTTGCAGTGATTACTGGAAAATCCCTTTGCAACGTATTTGCTTCATGACAGGATGGATTGTGGGATACATATTCCTTGGTACATTGTGCGACTGGTAAGTAATAGTTATATTTTATATGGAAACCTAAAGCGTTTGGCATCATGATCACCTTCCACAGCATTTGCTGTCCACAGCAGCCTGGTTTGACTTGTTTTAGTTCCTTGTCGATGTTTCGCCCTCAATTCCAGAAGACTTTCTCAAGTCTGACTGACTGGTAGGAGTAGCAGGTTTATAACAGGCTTTTTCTTACTGTGATTTACCTTCTTTAGAAATGAATGAGTTTAATTTAAAGATTAAGACACAGTCTGCTGAGCGGGCTCTGCAAGTAAAATATTGCAGCCTTACGGTTGAGGCAGATGACTGCCCACCTTGAGCCTAGTTCTGCTTGAGGTTTCTTCCGTTACAGGGAGTTTCCTCTCTACTGTCCCCTAGTGCTTGCTCAGGTGGGACTGTTGGGTTTCCTGAATAATTCTATATATGGTTATATTATGTAAGGTATTTTCTATATAATTGAGTTGACCTGACTCTATCTACCTTGTGTAAACAAGGTTGCCATCACTACCAACAGCTTGTGTTGTTTAGATTATTAGTATCTCTTGTTGGCTTGAACCAGTTTGTCTTTTTGCTCTTCACAGAGCTGTGTATCTTTCTCAGAGTAACATCTGCAGACATAACTCGGAGTTAACCAGCTAACATTATTTGCTGCCTGTCTCTCCTCTTTGATGCTGAGTAATAAAGCAAACACAACTCTACCTGGTTAACCAGGTTACATAACACACAGTCTTGGTAAGCTAAGTAAATAAGAAGTTAGTTTCTGTTTGTGTAATGTGTGTATTTACACCAGTATTCAGCTGAATCAGAATTACTTTGATGCTGTTGTTTAAAGGTTTTGGTCCCCTCATTTATGTTAATAGGGTGGTCAAAACATTAGAAACCATTATAACCTTGAAAAGTAGAATTCATGGCAGAGGTGCTTTATTGGATTATACACGTGTACCTAATAAAGTGGTCAGTGAGTGTAGTTTGAAAATGACTATTTTAGAAAAAAAAACAAGAAGACATTTAAAATGAAAATGATCTATAAAACCCTTGTTTGAAATAATTATTTTTAAAATATGACTTTTGGGAGTTTAGAGCTTTGCAAGTATTTATTTATGAAATGTTGAATAATTAGAGGTGCCATAACTTTCTTGTGTATGTTCTGTGACTGAGATGTTATATTAGCGTGACTGGACCTGTTTGTTTTCAGGTTGGGTCGGCGGCGAGGTTTCCTCCTTTCCATCAGCCTGTCCAGTATGTTAGGGGTAGCAGTGTGTTTGTCCAACAGCACTGTGGTGTTTCTGCTGCTGCGTCTCTCTCAAGGCGCCATGCTCGCTGGAGTGTTTGTATCTTCGTACATCGCCAGTAAGTAAAACATATTTAACAGTTTTCCCACATATCCTGTGTTTAAGCTTGTTGCATAATTAATAAAGGACTTCTCTGGGGGATTAGAAAATGAACAGCATCTGCTTCTTAACACCTAGCAACTCACTTCTTTATTTCACAGACCACTTTTGGATTCCTGCACTTCACTTAGTCATCAGTCGGTGGCACTGTGTTTATGAAAAAACAGTACAGAGCAGCAAAACAGACACAAACATGATAAACAGATTGTGCAGAGGGGTAAAGAAGAAGAGATTAGAGATGGGTAAACACTGTTTTTCCACTTGTCCACAGTCCAAGACATGCTGCTGTTAAGGTTTCATTAGTGGGAAAGCCCTTTAACCTTACATGTCAGCACTGTGTGAAAGGACTCTAATTTACTATCATTCAAGATAATGTTAGTGATGTTTTAGTGATAACTTTAGGATTTTGGTGCAGCCTGTATGTTTGACCCCATTGCACATGTAGGTTCCCACATTTGTGTTCACTCAGATTGGAAGCATCTGCGCATTCAGTAGTCACTGGATCCAGTTATCTAGTAATCCAGCACCCACAGTTTTAGAGCATTAATCAATTAAAACAAAACAAAAATAATTGAAAAAAGTGGTCACCTCCATGTTTTCCCTTTTGGTTTGTAACAGAGATTTTGCAGGATTTTCCTGATGACTGAACTTTTGGAGATCTACAGTATTTGACAAAGGCAATTTGAATAATGGACAATCTAACTCAGTTTAAAAATGCTGCCACTGCTGCAGTTATAATTTGAACTAAAGGATCTGTAGTATGTAGCTTAGTTTCTAACCCTTAAATCAGCGCCCACATCTCAAACTCTCCTGTTGTGGGAGAAATAGTTTTATTTGCATTGAACTGGAGGAAATATAAGTAATTAGATTTTATTTTAGAAAAC
>JAUBNQ010000017.1:10391776-10415141 GCA_032353495.1 Ctenopoma kingsleyae | reverse complement strand
CTCCTGTTGTGGGAGAAATAGTTTTATTTGCATTGAACTGGAGGAAATATAAGTAATTAGATTTTATTTTAGAAAACGAAAACTTGTTATTGTTAAATACAAACATAATGCTGTGTCAACCTTATTGATCTCTGGTCACATCAGCAAAAATATTCCCCCACAATGCAATGCACAGTGTGAATGGAGGATCTTCTCACAGCTGCAACAAAATGCATTGCTTCCTGTGAAACCTTTCTTCTTCTGAAGGCAATTTGGAATCCAGTGTGCCACCCTGCCACCAATTAATGCAATAAAAACCAGAGTATAGAGAAATACTTACAGAATGTAAAAGCTGAAAAATACCAAAAAAAACCCAGTTTAATTTAAAAACCCTTAATTTAAAAGGATTCATCAATTGGAAAGTATTTAAAGTGGATTTGGGATGCGAAATAGTTCTTTAGTTACATTAGTCATGTATCAAGTAAGTTGGATTGCTGCAGATTATATGTTTGAATTGGTCCCCTAAAATAAAAAAATATACTATACACATAATTACATAGAGCTTTGTTGGTATATGATAGCCAACGTGATTTTCCCAACAAAAATCATTATGTGTAAAAACAACTGTGTAAAACTACTTTAGTAGTTCGGATTTAAAGATTTTCTTCAGTTGAAATTCATTCAATCAAATTGTAACAAGACGAACCTGATTTTGGGGACTATCACATATGTGTCGACCATAACAACCATTGTCGGTGCAGCGTACAGCACACTGATGTTCCTGTGTCTGCACATAACCACTGTAAACTATGTTTCTAGAAGCATTACGCATTTCTGTGTGGGAGGAGATGGTACTAGGTATTAGGAGTGTGCATTTGAAATCCACACGCATACTTTTTGTTTTTGTAATTCTGTATAAACGTACTCCCACATTCCTGCAAAGTCTAGGTTAAATTGAGTCCAGATTTTTCCTTCTTTTCTTTTCGTGAGCTTGTTGTTGGGGTGGGCGAGGTGAAGGCCTGAGAGAAATGTTTCTAAGTGATGTCCTGCCAGTGCTGCTCCTCCACAGAGAGGAGAAAACAATAGTTGGACAAAAGTGAAGCCGAGGAAGTGAGCTCCTCATTTTCCTTCTCCACCCTCTCAGGCAGGGAGGAGATGGAAAAAGAATCACAGCTGTGGGGGAAGGAGGTTAAAGTTCAACAGAAACTTCCACAGCTTGACACACTCGCAAACAAGTTTACGTTATTATCTGAGCTTAACAATACTTTATCTCCTAGAAGCTTCATCTTGCTTGTTGAACCTTGCATTCATGTTTTTTCAGCTACAGTAAATGTTACTGGCTCATTACTGGTTCCAATTGAACTGTTTTTTTCTGATGTATTTCTGTAAAAATTTAAGTTGATAATTTATCTTTTCAAGTTTTGTCATGTTTCTGTGTTTTGGATTGTGTTTTGCATTACCATGAATTTGTGTTTCTCTGTTGAACTGGAGCATGCCACAGAGACACTTATTAGTATTATTCTGTTGATGAAGTTATTTATTTTTACAGCTGCTGTGGTATATTCCTTAAATATATCTCAATTTGGAAAGTTTCACAAATATTACAAATAGCGTCACACTACCAAAAAATTTAGCTGGAAATAATATAAGCTAAAAATAAAAATTTTATATTCCCTAATTTTAATATATGAAACAGACGGAGATACCTTCAGCAGCACAGTAACCACACCTAACCTGTGCTGTCGTGATGTTTAAGTTATCCAGTGAAAACAACCAGGATGTTTTGTGTGTAGAGGTTCCTGATCTGACAGTAAAGTACTTTTGGATAGATGTTTTAGTTTTGCTTCAGTTGTTGCTTCCTCTGCTGACTGTTTCTACTGCTCTCTCAGGGCTGGAGCTGTGTGACCCTCCTCATCGTCTCATGGTTGCCATGGTCAGTGGCTTCTTTGGCGTGTTCGCAGAGCTGCTTTTGCCTGGATTTGCTGCTCTGTGCCTCTATTGGCCTGTTCTCCAGGCTGTGGCCACTTTGCCTCTGCTCCTGCTGCTTTCCTATTGGTGGTGAGTCAGGTGGCAATATTGGGGATTTTTGAGTGTTTGATGAAGCATTAAGGGGCGTTTATTATTTGATAGTGGTCCTCGGGGTGTTTTAGCCTCACGTTGTGTTATAATTTGTTGCTGTATATTTTGTGCGTCTGCAGTTTGGAATTGCTCATGTTCACACAAGCTCACAGTCACACCTGAATTCACGTGTAACCACACGTTTAAATAAATAAATAAAATCTTAGTTACTTAGTACATTCTTACTTATTTATTCTGCAAGTTCATTCAAGTACTAAGGTGTACTTTGTATGAGTACGTTATAGAGACCTGTGCTCTGGAGTCATGGGTATTATCTCAGCTAATGATGTTAGCTATCTGGACCAGATCTCCATTTCTCTGAGATACGATAACTGAGCTGTCTTTCTCAGCTGTGCATCAGTGTTTCCTGAGTCTCCCCGCTGGCTGCTGGCCACAGATCAGATTCCTCAGGTGAAGAGGAGCCTCCAGGAATTCACTACTAGGAATGGTGTTTGTCTACAAGATGAAATATACCCTGGTGAAACCCTGCTATCAGGTGCATACATTTACATTGTTTATACACACACAGATAAGACCTCTACAGCAGTGGCTGTCAGATGTTTTCTTTCATGAGAAAAATCATCAAATGTTTACAATCAGGAAAAGAAGCATTATGTAGATAAAATATTATCTAGAACTTAAGTGGGATGTTTTCATTTCATGGATGTTTTTCAAGTAAAGGAAAGTGCAAAGTGCCCAAATCTTTTTATTGAGACATAACTGAGTTCACATCAGCAGTGAACTCAGAATCAGAATACGCCCTTGTAATGTTTTGGATTTGACTGACTTGAAAGCAGTACTTACTTTCCAGTTTTGTTTTGTTTTTATCTCAAAACTCCACAAATATGTTATATTTTACATGTAGTTCTGCTTGCCGAACATTGATTATTGGTTTAAATTAGCAACTAACTTATTTTCAGAATTGATGATGGGTAATTATTTTCTCCATTAATTATTTGTTCTATCAAATTATCAGAAAATTGTTAAAAAGGGGCTCTTGAAGGATTCCATATATTCAATAATTGTAATATGGTTAGTGGCTATGCAAGTAAAAATCCTCTTTTTCTATTTATAGAGATAGACTCAGCTTATGGGGACGACTGTCAGCCAAGGTACTATTCAGTTATGGAACTGCGTCGGACTCGTGTTATCTGGAAGAACTGCCTCATACTGAGCTTCACTCTGTGAGTTTTTATTCTGTGTGAATCAAGATGAAATCTATGTTTCCACTGAAATTTGCATTTAATATATTAAAGGGTGAAATGTAGAAGCTGTGGTGAGGTGATGAAACGATGATTTTTTTTTTTTTTTTAGGCACGGCTTGTTTCTTGAATTTTTCCACATGTGCTTGGTCTAACTCTGTTCTCATCCCCTCCAGGTTCATTGGAACAGGTATTCAGTACTGTTTCACCAGAAACCTGCACAGTTATTCCACCAACTTCTACTTCAGCTACTTTCTCCGAGTGATAACTGGGGCACTGGGCTGCATCTTCATCTGCTTGTCTGTCAACCACTTTGGACGCCGTGGTATGCTTCTGCTCTCAGCCATCATCACAGGACTGTCATCACTGCTGCTGTTGGCCCTCACTCAGTGTATGTTACATTCATATCTTTAATTTAGCTTCAGTAACATTTGTCCCCCAAAATGAATCCTACATCATCATTTTTCTTAGTGACTGCTGGCAGTGGTAAACTTACTTATACTTCCTTTATATGGCTCAGGACACCAAGACAATAGCTGTGTTATTGTATTTTAGCAGTATAAAAAGACCAAGATTTCTTTTTTTACAATGTACTCTTACTAGAAGAATGTAATGTATGTAATCTTACTAGAAGAACTAAGCAAAATTCAACCTCTAGCGTCTACTCTGAAGATTTAATAACACAGAAGGTTTTAACTGGAAAAAGTGCATTACTAAAATAAAATACTTTATTATTTGTAGGCTTGAATATAGGAAATGAGGAAGAAATGTAAATGAGGTTTTAATCTTTGAGGTCTGGACCCAAAATTGAGTCACGTTATATGCACGTAATCCATTTGGAGCTCCCGGATATTGACATGACAGTTATAGGTCAGGGGCCTAAATATGTTAAGTCCCTGATCCTTTCTTGATACTGCAGTTCTACTTTTTGTACAGAAAGTTTGTTTTTCAGTTTTTCTTTTCTGTGTGTCAGACCTGCAAGGAGGCCTGGTGTTGGTGCTCTCTGTTGTGGGTCTGCTGTTCTCTCAGGCTCTTGCCATGCTCAGTGTGTTCTTCGCCTCTGAGGTGATGCCAACTGTAGTTCGGTAAGTGTCTAACTTTTTGACTCAAGTGAAGAGACTGAGAGCATATGCTGTTCTGTGCAAACATTTTAGGCAGTACAAAATAAATAATTATAAATTATGGTCTGTTTAGCTAAAACTTGCTATAGCTTATTGTGAATGCACATTATTCCACTGCTAAAGATAGACCCCTTCAAATGCACAAATGTAGTATTTGCTAAAGGTGGTCAGCTGTTTTGGAAAACTATTTTAAAAAGGATGAAAGTATATATTTATGACTCATTTTCAAACATGTAGGTCTCTGTAGGAACACGTAGGCTTGGACCTGAATGCTACAGACAAAGTAGAAAAGTTGGATATAGACAGAAGTAGTAAAAGACCAAGAAGATTTTGCACATTGTCTGCACATTGCACCTTGATGTCTTCTCTTGACAATTTTGTTCTTCTCCTCTCCCTCTCTGTCAGAGGTGGTTGCCTTGGCCTGGTGCTGGCAGCAGGTTGCATTGGCATGGCCGCATCCTCCCTGATGGAGCTCCAGAATAACGGCGGCTACTTCCTCCACCATGTCATCTTTGCTTCTTTCGCCGTCCTGTCCGTTCTTTGCATAATGTTACTACCTGAACCCAAACGCAAGCAACTTCCAGATTCACTGAAGGAGGGTGAGAGCCAGCGACGACCACCTCTCTTCCTGTCCCGGCCTGACAGGGACAGCCTGCCTCTGCTGTGCACCCGGCCCCCTTCGTCGGAGTACAATCCCGATAACTATTCTCGCTTGGTCTCTGCCACTCGGAAGATGTTGACTAAAGATAATTTGCCTTATAAGATGAGTGAACCAGTTCTTTCCCCGCTGCTGTCAGACAGTGAAATCCAAAGACAAGAGAATGAGACACTGAGAGAGACTGTATCACAAGTCAGTTAACACACACTGCTCACCCTTTGCTTGTATAGACTTGGCTCCTTCTTCTAGACGTACCTCTGACAGTCTACCATCATCTTTTATTGAATTTTTCTGAGTCACTGGCTGGTCATAACTCAACCTAAAAACTTGGATACAGTGCACTTTAGAGTTTAGACAAGTTTAAGTTATCAGCCTTTTTTTTTTCTTTTTTTTAACTCTTGTGGTTGATGTTAAGACAAGTCCCTTTTCAACTATGACGCTGCATGCATGTGGATGTGCATTGTTTTTATGTGGTAGATTCCCTTAAATGATCACCCTTTCGCCAACCTTGGTCAGTGCAGCTAAAGTCACACTACATGTCTGTGTAAAGACATTCAAACCAACATACTGGACACTAGATTCACCCAAAGAGCTCGCTCAACCACACAGCTGCTGTTGATCATGTGAGCAGCAGCTATTTGTCCATTTATTAATAACTGGTGCACTTTACATTAAGTCTCTGTCTGATTCACCAGCAGTGTCTCAGTGCTGACAGCAGCCTGAGAAGCACGGATCCACACCTTTGTATTATTGTGTTGTGGAGTGGTGTTATGTTTATGAAACTCACGAGGGCGCCAGATGATGTACTGGTCACTGAATATGATGACAATTTGACAGACATTTTTAATGCTTCCCACTAACAAGCCTTGTTTAATCAAATGTGTGAGGAAAATTAACACCGCAGCAGGTGATAGTGAATTCTGTTTGTGGCTGATGAGTTGTTTTTTTTTTCATAATAACTTAGTTGTGTTACCAAGTATTATTTAAAAAAGGTGCTACTTTTTAAAATATAGTCTTCGCTTGCAAAAAGTACTAACCACTGTACCAGCCAGACAAAAAGTGAATCTCTTCTTGGTCTTGTAGTGATCAGTGAAAGTATGCATTAAAACACTGATTTTAATGCTTCAGAATTTAATAGGACATTAACTGAGTGGCCTTAGAATTTGTCACAATGGCTGCCTTAAACATCTGAAACCCTGAGTTATTTTACATGTTTTTCTATATATAATTTAAACCATCAGGACATTCTCTCTAACACCCGTACAGCTAATTTTAATGTATTTATTTCCACACATGGAAAGGGTGTGGGATGCTTCAAGGTTCACTTTTCTGTGCGTTTAATATAAAACGTACTACTTGATCACCCTCGGGAGATCCTGTTGTGTAATATGCTGTGCATTGGCAGTAATTTATAATTTTACCTTCAGAGAGCAAACAAAGGTGATGTTGTATTTACTGAAGGTCTGGTCACAGGAAGTCATATTACCATTACTTTTTTATATTCAGTGTTAATTTTTCTATGAGCTTTAAAATGTAACTTGGTGAAAACTATAGGAAGTAACCAATACTGACTTGTTTTTATCTTGGTTATCAGTTTACAGAACTCAAATAAAAATAAAAATAAAATAAAATCTGTCAGTATAGAGCAACTTATCTTGTGAAACTCCATTTTTGTTGCAAGCTACAGCTGCATTTCCCCTTGAGAAGACTAGATGGAGCTCTTCTCTTAGAAATATGGGCGTACCGATGCTGGGGAATAATTTTGTGTGGATGTGTTCAAATTATGCTTATATGTATATTTACATTTAAATATGCCCACAGCAGCCTTTTTCAGCTTCATGGTGGGAAATAACCATCAGAGCAGCTGAATTGTTGACTCAGGTTTAAATAAACGAAATGTGGTCCAACATGACAATTACCGTGCCCCTGTCTTTATTTGGTCATTTTACTAATGGCAACCCATAGTATTAAGTACAACCATGAGGCATCCATTAAAACCAGCTCTTAAATAAATTTAACCCTCAGCTGGTTGTGTCAGCATTTTCATGAAGAAACAATTGACATACATGCAACACATAAAAGCCTATAAAGCTGATAATGTAATACAAGCCTGGAAAGCCAGAGTGAGCAGAAGGGCCAGTGTGCTAAGTGAAGGGATGACTCCAGCACTGGGGTAACCATAGCTTGTCCTACACGAGCTCTTCACCTCGTCGTATGGTATAGGAACATCATCTGGATTTGTGCTATTCAGGCTGTCACGAACCTAAGGCACAATGATATGGCTGTCAGGCAATTGACAGAAAATGAGAGCAGCTGACTTTTAATTCAGAAATGCATGAAAATCTAATAATTTAGATGAACTGTATTAGTTAAAGTTTGTTGTTCGAAATGTACAAATGGCCATTTCAAAGGTAAAAATCTGATTTCTTTTTTTCCTCAATTATTTACAATCTATCCTAATAAAAAAAATGCATTAAACACCCACATGTTTCTAACTTTATAGCCCTAGTTTGTAGTTTAGAAACTTCACAGGTCACATAATGCAGCTGTTTTCAGAGGCTGAATAGTACAGTTAAACTAGTCTGAATCGAACTCAGTGGAGTACTCCTTGGTGAGAAGAAAGTGCATTGCACATGTGGATGTGCACAACAGAGCACAAGGTTTGAGATTGTGTGTGCACTTATTCCTCACCTTCTCAACCTCCCTCATGACCCGGAGCAGGTTATTTCCCAGAGCAGCACTGACCTCCTCTTCAGTCCATCCCCTCCTCAACAGTTCAGCCACTAGGCTGGGAACTTTAGACACATCCTCCAAACCCTCTGGCAGTCTGAGACAAGGACATGATGCAGAAATCATTTTACTTCCAATCAGTCACCCTTAAATAGCAAATAACACACGTACACAATAACACGTCTGTCCTAATTGTAAAAATAATGATAGTCAGTGTAGGATCACATTAGTTATAGTAATAAATTCATTGAAAAAAGTTTGTGTTTTTAAGTTAAAACAAGAAGCATTTATACCCACCTACTTACTCCATCATAATCTCCACCAAAACCAATGATACCTGCCCCGGCCACTTTCCTTATATGGTCAAAGTGATCTACAATGAAAGCAACAAACTTGACAATAAACAGGATGGACCCAGATTTTAGAAAAGAATAAATGATAATTTTTATATTTAACTATGTTTACAGCAATTGTCTTGTTCATAACAGCAATTTACCAGCAACATCTGAGAGCTTAGCAGTTTTGCTGCACGTCACATAGTCATTGTAGAAGTTCACCATGACGATTCCTCCTGTTTGGTTCTGAAGAGAAACAAGATGTTACATGCCAGAAAACACTTATAGTACTGACCTCTCTACAGTGACTAAAAGTGCAACAAGATGACTTCAGAAATGTCTTCACAGACTGAAAAATGCAAGTGCTCAAGGGTAGTGACCTCTGTTTTCTTATCTGTCAGAGTGCCCATCTTATGGTTAGAACTTTGTTGTTTTTTTATAATTTTATTTTACAGTGATGTACAATAAACCTCTTGTTTTATTGTGTTTAACTAGATGACTGTGATTATCCATGCAACAGTTAAACTGGACACAATCTGTGTGAAGTACTCTTTGGTCCCATAAAGACCATTTACATGTGTTAGTTAGCTATTGGCTTCCAAATCACTTCCAGTATCAGTGGAATAAAGTACCTCAGTAACACTGACAACATACTCGTACCACTACATAAAAGAGTGGTATTTTCCACTGTATTTATTTGACTGCTATTGTCAGTAGGGAGCAGGTTTCACATTCATTTGATGTGATAAACCTATGTGTGATAAATGTATAATAAAACTCAGATGTGATTGATGTGTGATAAATTTATGAAATGCATTGTTAGAAATTAAACCAGTGGTTCCCAACCTTTTAACTAAAAGCAATGCTGAGTTTTGGCAGCAGCTCCCCTAAAGAGACATTTACCTTTTAAACGTGTCACATGGTTTCATTAAAATGACACTGTGAGGCCTAAAGAGCGAAGACTCTTCAAATATATCACAAAGAATAAAGATCAGCGATTTATGTAGTAGAACATTGATCTTGTCCCATAAATCATTTCATAACCCTTCGAATTTACAATGACCATAAAAAGCATTCAAACCTCTTGGAAATTCTTTTTCCAGCAATAAATGACTGTCAGTGTAGTTTGACTCTCCCCCGCCCACCCCCCCATGGATCAACTGAAAAAGACACTTTCATAACAAAGTGAAAACACATCTCTATAAACTAATCTAAATGAACTCGCACAATTAGTTACATGGAGGTCACCTGAGTGCAGTCAAGGCGTTTCATATGGTTGAAATGTAAATGCACCTGTATCTGGAAGGTTAAATTACTGGTTATTCAGCATCCTGGCCAAAAACTATACACAAAGACAAAAGAAGCCAAGCAAATCTGTGAGAAAGTTACTGAAAAGATTATGTATATCTGGGGATGGATACAAGAAAACTTCCAAGTCATTGATTATCCCTCTGAGCACAGCAAAAATCCATCACTGACAAATGGAAAGTGCCACAAGTGTAAATCTGTCTACAGCAGGAGATTAGTGACTAGTGAGGGAAGACTCCTATGTTTCTTCAGAAGGAGTAACAAGCTTCAGCAGCTAAGATTAAACTGTAATAATAAATAAGGACAAAGGACTTTGTTACTGTAGAGGCCTCATGTGAAATGAACAGCAGCTAGGAAAGTTGGAGCTGAATGTAACAACTTTAAGTGCTGACAGTATTTTAACACGTCATAATTTCTCTGCACCTCTCCTCCTCTGAGCCTTAAACTCAACACACACACACACACACACACACATGCTCAGAAACAAACAGACTCACAACTCTCCAGAGCACATCATCTGGGACATTCCTCTTGTGTGGACAGACGCTGTAGGCGGAGGAGTGGCTGAAGATGACTGGAGCTTGGGACATGTCCAGAACCTGGTTCATCACTGCTACAGATACATGTGCCAGGTCGATGAGCATCCCCAGACGGTTCATTTCCACAATTACTTGCTGTTGTAGGAAACCACTATGATTATTTATGTAATCAATTTAAATAGTTTTTGTTAACAAAAATTAAAGTCAATATAAGACTTGCTAAAAATCTTGTACAAATGAAGTAGGACAATAAAATGTGAAAGATTAATACTTTAAGTCTGCATTTGCATCTATTAGGATAAACAGTATAAATACAATGTGTAAATATATAGACATTTGGTGCAGACAGTTTAATTTTCACACATCACACACAGGAGTAGTGTTTGCCATGCACTGAAGGTGTAAAATACAAAAAAAATTACACTAATATGTAACTTATTACACTTAAAGCGTAATTTGCCCATCTGCTTGTACACTGACCTTGCCAAATGGAGACAGGCCATTGTGTTGAGATGGCTCTGATCCAGTATCAACAAGCCAGTTATCCACCCTGATAAGAAAAAAAGCTAAAGTGATCACATGGGGGAAATTAGATTTGATTTAGCAAAGAACAATGAATTATCACCTTCCTAGCCTGAGAACTTCGAGTCTTCTTATACTTGCTTTATTCCAAAGTAAAACTGGTGTTTCCAAAAATTATTAGAAATACACACTACCAGTCAAAAGTTTGGACATACATAGAAATTACTGTGTTCTTCATGAGAAGATGCACGTCTTCAGCTTTGTTACCATCATTGCAAAAGAGTTTTCTAAGATAAATTAATAAACTTGCATTATCAAACACAACATGGAACAAAGTGCTAATTTTTGCTTATAATAACTCTCTGTAAGTTTATGTAAATATTCCTTTTAAAACTGCTGTTTCCAGCTACATTAGTTTACATTTACATTTTATTATTTGTTGGAAAATCTGCTTTTCTTTTAAAACCATGTTTCCATACGTTTGACTGGTATTGTCCATTAAGTGGGTATTCTAAATACTCAGATAAAATACATATTGTGAGATGTATACACATACTGTACAGTTAAGGAAGTATCTCAGGCATCTACAGTTACAGTAAATTTAAACCACTTCAAGTCCTCACTGCCAGCTGCAGCTCGCTCTTCGTGAGAATCTGATATGTGCTAACCCCTGGAGAGCAAAACTGGCCTGTAGAATTCCCCGTACTCCACACAGCACAACCTGACCTTTGCACTGCAGAAAAGGAATTTTAAGAAAGAAAAAAAAGCCTTGTTTCTATTATATACGTCTCCTTATAAGTAAGTAATTTAATTTTAAGAAAATGTGTCTAACTTTGTCTTAATAAGATATCCAAGCTAACTGGTAAACTTAACTGGTAAAAACCTCCAACAATGTTTTGGACAATAACCCAGCAAAGAAAGATTGTTTTTATTTTATTTTAAGACTAATAGCAATTACACAAGCATTTCCATGTGACAAACAACAGCAACAGTTACTGTTTTCTGTGACAAATCAATTGGATCAGCTGTCCAATTAATCTGCACCTCTTGTTGCCATTATAATTGTCCTGATACCTTGAGGTGTGATGGTTTCTGTAACACACTCATGGGGATGTTTCCCGATAAAGATCTAGAAACTCCACAGTAAGGTGGAAGTTGTTTATTATAAATTTGATTGTGGGATGACAATTTCAAATCATAATAATTTTAAAATATTAAAATATATTAAAATATTATCTCATTGCATTTTTACCTCGTTTTAAGGTCTGTCAGTCTTTTTATCTCTTCGATTTGTTAAAATAAGTGAAAATAAGCTTTCAAGCTTTTCATACTACTTAGTGCTCACTGATTGTTTTAAGTCATGTAAAAATACCAAACGTTTCATGGTTCCTGCTCCTCAACAGAGAGGATTTGCTGGATTTCCTGGTTCCAAGTAACAGCAAACAGAATAATTTTGAGGTCTGACTATTGGACACATTTGAATGACTGCTGTATGGCTGTATGTGTGTGTGTGTGTGTGTGTACTTTTCTTTTATGTGCTGCTAGCTCTCACCAGGGTGTGTTGCAGGAGTGTGTGAGTGTGAGGTAGCGGACCCCCAGGTGGTACATGGTGCGCAGAGTGGCCAGACTGCTGTCGATGGAGTGACCCCCCTCCACCCCGATCAGACTGGCTGTCTTGTTCATTCTGAAGGCGTCCATAATGTCTGTGCAGTGCAAACACAACAGGTAAGGTGATTAAACCAGGAAGCAGAGGCAGGTATGATCCCAGTAGAAGTGGCACTGCGCTTTAAGAGTCTCTCAGAGTACTGGAACAGCTAAAAGCCTCACCTTGGCTACTGGTGGCAAACATGAATGTTTCTGGGTATTTTTGACACATCCTGTGAATCACATCTATTTGTTCCAGTGTTTGTCTTACAGCATCTTTGTACTGAGTGTCACAGGGAACATAGGCCGACCAGAACTGGAAGAGGAGCAAAAGATAATGTATTAATTATCAGCACCACCATGTATCTGTGGAACATTTAAGGAGCTGCTTTGTTTCTTATTAGAAGCACATCACTTGTTATTAAGTTTATATTGTTTAAATATCCCTATGTGTCTCTCAGTGGCTGCACATAAAAATAGTATTCTGAACCTTCATGAACAAGCAGAATCAGAGAGAACAGATATTATTTGAGATATGAGCCAAACTATTCTTTTCAGCATTTTAGATTTGAAAAATGGCATCTGTGAAGCTGTTTTCAGGACAGGATGTGCGGAGCAGCAGATAAATAGTAACACGACCATGAAAGTGCAGCTTGCTTTAATTTTCCACTTCCCAGTTTGTCGGAAGACCCCATCAACAAGTCACCCGGCCACTTCCGATGTCAGGAGAGGAACAAATCCATCACTACTACCTGGAAGGAACCCCCTTCCTCACAGATGCAATTACTCAACCCAAGGTACCGTCTTCCTCCCTTTGTTCTGTCTTTCCACCTCTCCCATAGGCACATGGCAAAATGAACAACCAAGGTATTAAAAGAACATAAAAGTGCCTTTTTGTCTTGGCTTCATTAATTTGTGGGTCTCTCAAAGTTACTTCAGCACAGCCACCAAGTGTAGAATCTAACACAGTTTCTGTCCTGCATATACCTGTGCTCCCAACCGTCCCTTCTTGATCTTAGGGATGTTGGTGTGTGTTGTGCTGAGAGTGTTCAGATCCACTTTGTTGAGTTGGTTGTTGAACCCCTGTCGAAGTTGCCAAGGCAGGTCATTGTGACTGAAAGACCAGAAAGTAAAAGTCACACACTCACAGAACCTTTTGTCACAACTTTCATCATAAACTGATTTAACAGAAAGGCGGAAACAGCTGTTTGGAGGTGGTACATGATCAGCACTAGAAATTGCTTCCAGGTGGGAGCTTTTATTTTGCCATAATGTTAAATGTTCACTGAGAGTGTTAACGCCGATATGGCAACAGCAGATAATTACACCATCCTGCAAAGCTCATGTACTTTTCTACAAAAGAGTTTTCCACTTACCCATCAATGAGTGGCGTCTCAGACATCAGCTGCAGAGCTTTGGTCATGTGTGGGTCCTCAGCCAAAGTTGAGACACAAGAATTGATACATAGCACCAAGTATACTGTTGAGATAACCTTGAATAGCATTTCTTAATCTTTTACACAGGTAAATCTATTCTTTTCCTTTTTCTTTGTGTCCCAAATCCTTTTTCTTTCATGCAGATTATTTCAGACTTCAGTTTTCCATCTGATTTTCATTGACTGTGCATTGGAATGACATCTCTCCTCATCGCTCCTCCTCTGCCTTTAGTCTTTTTCTTATTACAGCGTCAGCAGTCATAAATTCAGTCAGCAGCTTAAATATTAGCTCTCAGTTTTACAGTGTCATTCCTGTGGCCTTGAAAAACTCATCACATAACATTTTGTGGAAAAACAAAAGCATCACAGCAGTCTGTAGCTGTTTAACCATCTTCACTGTTAAAAGACACTATAATTCCCCACATAAACTAAAACCTAACATTATGTGATATAGCTTGAATGATAGGAGACCATGTACAACAAATGTGCACACTTGGTGTATGTTAATATGTACAGTAAGCAATTTCCAGCCTTTGTCACAGAACAATCAGATTCAGCGTCTTTGCAGTATGTCATTCTTTAAGTGTGTTTTTCCCCCTGCCTACCTACTTGCCTTGTTTCCTTACTTTCCCAGACTCACTCCTGTCTCCTTGGCATGAAAGAGAAAGCACCAACTATTAGTGTTTGATTAAGCAAGCAATTTTCATTCATTTCTATCTGAAGTCTGTGAACACTTCACACTTAAATATTACTAATCTTACAGAAAATAGCAGCGATAACAATAATGTGTGCTTGTGCTTTAACCATCACTGACTGAGGCAGTGATTTGAGCATCACAGATGTGCATCAAGCGTCGCTCTCATTTCCGAGCCACATAGAAAAGTTGCATTTCTGAACAACACCCAACCATTTTACAGAAGCGAAATCACAACTGGCCTAATCATACATTTTCCAGAGCAGAGGTTTTCTGTAAACACATGAACACACAGTGTGTTTTGTGCATTATGCCAGTGATCATGGGGTTAAAGAATGTAATAAGTTACTGTAAACAGCATGCACATGTCAGTGATAACTGCATGTACTGTGCAGCATGTGTATTTACAGTGAGCTCCTTCTTGTTTTATAGTGAATTCTTCTCACAATATGTGTCGTGCCATAAAGTGATTGTCTGCCAAAAACTGATTACCGTCCGCGGGAGCGCGCACAACGTCTTAAAAACGCATTTCACAGTTTGCATACGACTACAGCTGCTTCTTTCGGTGTCAAATCGTCTTAAAGTGCAGAAACTATCCGCGACATGTATCCAAGAGCCAATAGTGAAGGTATTTCTGCGTGAAATGTGAAGGTTTAGGGAGTTTGTAACTAAATAATTGCAATAAAAGTCAAACGAAGCCGTTTAAATCAGTCTTCAGTCGTATCTGTGCTGTAAAACGAGAACATTAGGTCATGAAGTAGGACTCAGACACTTCTAACGATTTATTAAGGTTTATTTATGTTTGTGAATGTTCCTACGTCTACCTGTGTTTCACTACACGACTGATGTCAACGATTTATAAAGTTAAAGACGCGGTTAAAGAAAGTACATTCTTCATTCAGTCAGTAGATTTTTCCTGCTCAGTGCTGCAGTATAAACCATCCAATGCTTTTTTAAAATCACTTTAAACAAGACCAGTCTAACCAGTAAAATGCTGTTTTCTCATTGCCAAAAAGTGATTACAGTCAATATCATTGTACTGAAAGGCATTTTCTACTTCAGTTAAACTTTATTGGAGTTGTGTGAGATATATTTACAGAAAATAATAAAAAAGTAAAACAAAAAGTGTTTACAGTCAATATCATTGTACTGAAAGGCATTTTCTGCTTCAGTTTAACTTTATTGGAGTTGTATGAGATAGAGAGAGTTTTTTTCTCTAATGCGCAGTTGGGTAATCCCATTAGCATTTCCTCTTTCTATTTAACCTGGAGCTTGTGTGACTGTCACTCCTCTCTTATAAAGATTGAGGCACAGAGAAAGAGGAGGAAAGACACAGATAGAACTTTGTCAAGCTACAAAACGAAAACCAGTCAAGAGGCATCTAAATAGAAAGAGCAAATACATACCTTTATCAGGCTTGCAAATGGCCAGGTTGGATGTCACAGAGATATTTAATGGTATTTCATTTCCTGGACACCTGCACACCCAGGATTCCCTGCAACAAGCTCTTGAATTTCAGTTTCAGGACACAGATATTCTGATTGTCTCCTATCCAAAGTCAGGTAAGAAGAGATGACACATTAATCAAGATACATGGCACCTGCAGTGTCTGCGAGTATAATACAACTAAGCACAAGAGCCTGTTCAATTGCAAATATTATCAATTTAAGCATGCAAGTAATACTACAACTGGTATTTACCCAATTACTCTTACTCTTACTTTGTAGTCTGGGTATTCGTGTAGGGTATTTTTTTTTACTGTATGAATTAATTTAATAAAAATCGGGTCACAGTTCTTTCTCTCTTTCCCCTGAACAGGCACCACATGGATGCAGGAAATTGTGACTCTCATATCCAGCAGAGGGAATTTAGTCTTGTCCCAGACTGTCCCAAACTGGGCCCGAGCTCCTTGGCTGGAGCAGCACTATTTTGCTGAGGTACTCAAGGCTTCATCTATCACACCTCGAGTCATCACCACGCACCTGCCTTATCACCTGCTGGAGCGTGCTCTCCAGGGCTCCAAAGTGAAGGTCAGATTTACATCTTATCTGAACTACAGCACTCGAGATACACAGATCAATTACAGATATCAGAAAAATATTTAGTCAGTTTTGTGCCTAAAATTACTTATGATGGGTTAAGATGAATTTCAGATTTGATGGTATTTACATCTAGACAAAAATATCTGTGAAGATTCTCAGTCATCCAGGTGATGGTTATCCCAAAAAAGGTTTTTCAGTGGCAACTGGACTTGTTTTAGTTCCTTGTACTATTTTGGACCTGTGCCTCACCTCCACATATTTCAAGTACAATGACTGTTTTTACAGACAAAAACATGTCTGTGCTATGCGTTCACCTGTGTCTCCTATTGTGGCCAATCTCTGCATGGAAGAAGTAGAGAGCAGAGCCCTGAGTTCGTTCCCAGGGATTACACCCAGCCACTGGTTCATGTATGTGGATGATACCTTGGTCAAAATTAAAACACAGGAGGTGGAAAATTTCACCAAACACATCAATGCTGTTGACATTAACATCAAATTTACTTGAGAAGATGTCACAGGCAATAGCTTGGCCTTCTTGGACTATGCAGTACACATTGAGTATCTGAAAATCAAAGGCCAAGACGTCAAAATCTTAGACCGTGAGGCCGACTGGTTCAAACGAGGTGTGAGAGAAGCAGTTTAATGCGAGATTGAACGACCCTCGTTAAACACAGGAGGTGGCCTTAGGTATAATCTATCACCCACTTACAATGCTGTTCTTTCAACTGTACCCAGGAGGTTTCACAGTCGTTCACACCCTGGCTCAGGTGTTCACAGTGACATACATGAAAGCCAGGAGAAACAACAACCCACAGGTGACCACCAAGTACTAACTAGTAGAGTAGACTCCACAGGATTTATAAATCTGTCAGACCTGTCCTACCAGTCAGTCAGACTTGAGAACGCCCTCTGGAGGACTGTGAAACGTTTTCAAAGAACTAAAACGAGTCCAGTTGCCACTTCAAAACCTTTTTTGGGATAACATAGAACAAAGCTCTATATGTATCAGATGACCCAAATTTTAAGTGAAACTGTAATTTTGTAACTAAAATTTTGTTTAGATAAATAGTAAATACAGAAAGAGAAAAACAGAAATAGTTTGAGGTAATGTAGAAATGTCTCCATTACACAGATAAACAACAAATTGTTTACCTGTATTTTAATTTCCACAATATCAACTGTCAACTGGCTCTGTGTGCTCTCACAGGTCATATATGTGAGCAGAAACCCTAAAGATGTGGTGGTATCCTTTTACCACTTCCACAAAATTGCCAACTTTCTCCCTGAAGTTGACTCATTTGCAGAGTTTTTCAGTCAATTCCTGGAGGGCACATGTGAGTTGACATGAAGGCTAAAAATGTATTTTCTCCTCATCACTCTGCAGCCAAAAGTATAACTTGATTTTGCTTATTTGTTGCAGTGCACTTTGGCTCCTGGTTTGATCATGTTAAAGGCTGGGTCAGTCAGACAGCAGCTCTGAACAATCTGCTTCACATCACCTATGAAGAGATGTCAATGGTAAGATTAATCATTTTTGTCAAAGTAAATGTGCACATAATAGGCTGTATAAATCAATTATGCTTCAACTAAGCATGTGATTTCTAGATGTTTATCTTGAACCCCAATCACAAGGCCTGACGGGTGTTTAGCCCAAGACAGAAGTTAATGGAAATAACTTGAAATTTCATAGCACATTACTCACATACAATGATAATGGAAGTGTTGCAATCCTCCTTTTCTTGGTTTCTTTTCTGTATTATTATAACATTATACAGGACCTACTTGGATCCATAAAGAGGGTCAGCTCTTTCCTACAGTGTCCCCTGGTGGAAGAGGAGCTCAACACCTGTGTTAAACACTGCAGCTTCAGCAACATGAAAGACAACAAGATGGTTAACTACAGCCTCATTGCTGAGGCGATCCTGGACCACAGCAAGGGCTCCTTCATGAGAAAAGGTGAAGCCTTGTTTATACACAGTGAAATAAAAATATAAAACAAACAATTCATGTACCCATTACAACAATAACCTACAGTAGGTAAACTGTCTCATTTTAAGATGTTACAGAACAAAAATGCTTTTTGTATTACTGCATATGTATACATTTACATATGTGGTATTAACCATCACTTACTATGCCTTCCCACAATACAGGTATGGTTGGAGACTGGAAAAACCTGTTCACAGAAGAGCAGAGTCAATATTTAGAAAGTGTCTTGAGGTCCAAGATGCAGGACTGCACTTTAGAGTTTATATGGGGGGACCGGGATGAAGAGCAGACACATGGAAAAGAAGAAATCCCACAAGTTAGAGATTAGATTGCATCCTATGGCCCACAATCAGATGTTTTTTTCTCTAAATAGTTAATGGTTTAAACCATAGTGTATTAGCTGTATACAATAAATATCACTAATAGACAGTAAAATCAGTCAATGATATGGATTATGGAAGACAAATATAGACAGTGTCTTAGTGAATAGTGTGACCGTAGAGAACATTGGTATGTGTAGGGCTGAATGCTGCATGAGCTGTTGTTATGAATTATGTAGTCATGAATGATACAGATTTCTTTGACTGTGCTGTAACTGTTGGTTTGAAATGTCTTGCACTTTAGGGTGCCCTTTAAGATTCATGGTTTGATTTGTTTTATTGTTTAGGTTCTAAAGAAGGCACACCACTGCCAAAGCAAAACTTTAAGAAATAGTCTGTTGTGTTGTATCTATGTTTCTTTTAACTTGTTTGCTACCTTCAATTATTCAATTCAATTCATCTTTATTTGTATAACACCAAATCACAACATAAGCCATCTCAAGGCACTTTACAGTGTAAGGTTTATGACCTTACACAATATATATATATATATATAAGGAATATTTGTAAAGCACTAGACAACAGTGAAGAGGAAAAACACCTTTAATGGAAGAAACCTCCAGCAGAACCAGGCTCAGTGTGGGTGGTCATCTGCCTCGACCGGTTGGGCTGAGTAGACAGAGGAGGAAAAAAAAATAACAGCAGGTAACAGAGATCAAAACAACAGGGAGCAGCAGACGAGGCACTGGGCAGGTTGGCAGGACCAGTAACTACAGCTCTAAGGCTGAGGATACCTGCAGAAAGATACAGAGAGAGAGAGACAGAGAAGTAGGAGCGGAGCTCAGTGTAATGTGGGAGGTCCCCCAGCAGACTGAATCTATAGCAGCATAACTAAGAGATGGTTCAGAGTCACCTGAGCCAATCTAACTATAAGCTTTATCAAAAATGAAAGTTTTAAGTCTGGTCTTAAAGGTAGAGAGGGTTTGAGTGAGTTATTGGGACATCCTATCAGTAATGAATTACAGTGGTCCAGTCTAGAAGTAATAAATGCATGGACTAGTTTCTCAGCATCACTTTGAGACAGGATGTTTCTAATTTTAGTAATATTCCTAAGGTGGAAGAAGGACTTTCTAGATATTTCTTTTATGTAGGAGGTAAAGGAAATATCCTGGTCAAAGACAACTCCAAGATTCCTCACAGTAGCACTTGTCTCTTAGGTTTTTAGGCCCAAATATAATAACCTCATGGAGGACCTATCATTAACATAAACAAATTGGGATCTATGTGATAGATAAGATTTAAACCAGCTTAGTGCTGCTTCTTTAACCCCAATCCCAATGTTCCAGTCTATATAAAAAATGTTATGATCTATAGTGTTGAAAGCAGTACTAAGATCTAACAAAACCAGTACAGAGAGAAGCCCTTGGGCTGAAGCTAAGAGAAGATCATTGGTGACTTTATCAAGTGCTGTTTCTGTACTATGATTTACTCTAAATCCTGACTGGAAATTTACATAAAGATTGTTACTGTGCAGGTGTTCACATAGCTGCTTCACAACTACTTTTTCAAGGATTTTAGGAATAAAGGGCAGATTGGATATCGGTCTATAATTGGCTAAAATCCCTGGATCAAGAGTAGGTTTAGACGTGTAGAAGATTTAGATGAATTAATTATTGGGACTCCTTACACAGTCGAGCACGCCTCCTTTAAATTTAACTGTGTTGAGATACACAGTAGACTTTTAAAATAAATCTCCTCATCCAAAGGGCAGAGTTTACTGTCACTTCACACCCAAACAAAGATACTGTTCTACCTCCAATCTCTATGTTTTGATCTAATCCTATTCAGTGTTAGTGACTGTGTGTATGTGTGTGTGCCAGTGAACATACAGTTCAGTACAGTGTCCAGGACACTGGTCAGAGATCGCAACGATCTCCACTGACTCTTGTAAAGGTTGATGTCAGCACTAATCTTCAGAGCTTATTGCTGACATCAGATTGATGGGAGACATTCAGTGTTGTATTTTATAACTTACATACTGGACTACTGGAGATGTTATTTGATGATATTTTTATCTGTATCAACTAAAACTGTTTATATTAAATAAACAAATACAACACTGGAATATGTGAGAGTTGATTAAGTCAGTATCAAGTGTGTGACCAAATGTAATTAAACTTCAGCACAGTCACAATCTCACTTTAATGTGAATGTAGGTTAGTAAAGTTTTCCTCAAGTTTAACGGGAACTCCACTGATTCACACAGGTTCTGGGGAAGTACTACTGCATACAGTATATGAAAGAGTTGTTTAAAGGCTTCAGTGACTCTCTGTAGCTTGCCACTACAGTATAGTTAACCACAGTGAGCCTACAACCAAACAGTTGGCAGTGAAGTTGCACTGTGGATACTAGTCACCATGTTTTAGCCATTGAAATGCATAAAATGAAAAAGATGAAATGGTTCTTTTTCACTTTTTTATAAGTTGATAATTGAGAGCCTCTTAATGTTTTAGGAGTGTAGTACACCTATAGTGAAGAAAACATGCTGAGTCACAAACTGTGCCCAGTTGAGTTTGTATACAATGTTGTGACATTTCCTTGGTGTCACTAATAAAATTCAATTCATCAGAGTGGAAACAAAACTCTCTGACACATGGTTCTGGACAGGCTGGACCAAACCCTCCTGTATGGTCAGACACTAGGGATAAATGCTCAGAGGAAATTACATAAGAAAAGTTTCTTGTCACAACTAATGACAACTAAGTTGACTTCATCAGACATTTTAGTCTCTTTTGAAGACAAGGCTAAGTTTTGTGTCATACCCTTGTCTCCTGACACAGGAGGATGAGTCACCTGTGTGTGTATAATCTTAAGCAGCAGCTCTAGTCTGTGTGTATTTATTTGTGTCCAGTGCTGCTGCTGCATACACAATGTCTTACATAAATGGCCATTGAGCTTATTTTCAATTTTGTTGTATGTCTGTGTGTATTATGTTTTTTGTGAGTGTACATTTAACAAGTGATGTCATCTGGTTGAAAGAAATAACATTCAAACTCGAGCTTATTCAACCTTGAAGATTTTTGTCTCTTTTCAAAACATGGGATGAAATAATTATTATCTGTTGACTTCCTTAGTGGCTGACCGGAGGTGTATATTAGTAAAGCGGATTCAGGTGTAATAATAATAAGCCAACTGGAAAACAAGATAAATGACAATGAGGCAGAGAAAACTCTGTTGAGACTTGATTTTTCTAATTTAAAATTACAATAGTTCCCTCTGTTTTTTATAACAGTATCTTGTCTCTTTTTCTTCTTTCACATTCTGCTCTCTTTGATTTTTGTTAAATGTGTACTGAGTAATCAAGTTGACAAGGGCTCTGATGGTCACGCATACTCATGCAACTGTATCGTTCGAGCTCTTTGTGGTGCTCTCTCACACCACTTCACACCTCTCCATATATCAGACCTCAGACTCTGCTGAGGGGAAGGAGGCTGAAGGGTAAAGCTGGTGTCACTGTTAATTGCCTCAGATCACAAGGGTTCAAACAAAACCACAGACAATCTTTATCTGAAATAACCATTATAGGTGTTAATAGAGCCATTCCGCTGAATGGGTGCCATTTGCGTCCCTAGGACATTATATGTATAAATATACATGAAAATTAACTGCAAAATACATTTTATTATTAAACATACTAGAAGGATGGTTGCAGCCGAGGTAGCGACTTTCTTTATTAATGGCAGGGTGAGAAGGAGTTGGATGAGACAGCTAGCTGCACTGAGCCATGTAAATCAAAGAAGTTACACGCACACTTCCTGCTGTTTACAGACCACAAGGCTGAAAACTCCAAGAAATTCTGTTACTTGTCACATATTCTGTGTCAGCTACTCCTGATTTAATATCAGGTTTAGAAAGTCTCTCACCAACCTGTTAGCAATTCATTCAGATCCTCTATAAGGAGAACCACCATGTTTGGAAAAATCCCTTCAGACCAGACCAATCGTCTGACTAGAAAACAGTGTTAGACCCTCCCACTGAGTTTGATGGGTAAAGTTGACAGATAAAATTGTCATGATGTGCAGCAACACAGACCATGAAAGAAATAAAAAGTGAAATAAATAAATAGCTAAAAAATCAATAAAAATAAAAATCTTTCTTTTGAATGAAATGGATATATTTAGTTACTTATATATTAAATAAATTATATATTTAATAAATTGTTTGTGAATTAATTTCAGTACTTAATAATTTAATAACACATTTAAATAGTTATTTAAATGCTTATTATATTTAATGTATTGTGGCACTCTCCACCCTCGATAATTTTTCATGTTTTTGCTAATTCTGTGCTAAAAACTCAGTCCTGTTACTTTCAGTCCTGTTACCATAAAGGGTATCTATAAATTCAAGATTCAATTCAAGATTCAAAAAACTTTATTAATCCCAGAAGGAAATAGTTTTGCCTTGTTACAGCTGCTCTCAGTTAAAAAGAAAAGAAAAGAAAAGAACCACAACCAGAAACAAAGATCAGCACCAACACAGAATACTTATACACAAATACACAAAGCACAGAATATACAAAAGCAAAAAACATGATAAGAACATAATAATCATAATTATGATTGTTGTTCTCCCCCCTCTCCTTTACAGAGGGGGGGAGGAATTGTAGAGTTTTATGGCCACAGGCAGAAATGATCTCCTGTGGCGTTCAGTGGAGCACTTGACACTG
>JAUBNQ010000017.1:10343134-10355639 GCA_032353495.1 Ctenopoma kingsleyae | reverse complement strand
TTTATATAATACATATATATATATATATATATATATATGTGTGTGTGTGTGTGTGTGTGTGTGTGTGTGTGTGTTTTAGTGACCTCAGTTTATTAAGTGATCAATTGAAACTGCAAACTGAAAAGTCAAAACAGCTCAGTAAGACAGGACAAGAATCATTATTGATTCAACAAGGTTGTCATTGATCAACAGAAACCTTTCAGCACATACTCACATTCTGCAAATCTACATACAATCAGGTTATAAAGTCTTTGAGGCAGGCTTAATTATGTGAATGCACAAAGTCAGACAAAGCATAACAAAATAAAACCTGTTAATTAGCTTAGACTGATTTTCACTGTTTATCTTATTCGCTTTGTCAATACTCTCAGCTGCACCTTAATGTAACCTATGATTACAGCACTGAAACCCAGGGGTTCCCTGATCCCTCTGTGCCCTGGGAAAAATGTTAAAGAGCTACTAAGCTGTAACAAAAATTACCACAAAAGTGACACCAAACAACCACAAAGAGAATAAAAATGACAACAAATGCATTTAAAGTAACTACTAAGAAACTTCAAGCAGCCACAAAAGACAGACAAAAATTGTTTACACACTTGTTTTAGCCCTTTGACTGTCTGTCCATTGTTAGAGGTGATGGAAGATTGTATTTACTCAGGTTTCCAGTAATCGCTGAAAAATTAGCAGACTCCTACATACATAGCTTAATCATCTGTTTGTGTATTTTTCTTAAGATAAGCGTCCCAGTTTTTAAAAGCCAAGCAAAGCGGATGTCTGCAAGTGTTTCTGTGGTAATAACATGCAAACATACAGTAAAACTAAGTTACAGTGTTTCCTGGTTTAACGCAGTTTTAGTCGGAGCTAGCAGCTAGCAAACAGGAAAGCAAACATATCAAGTTATAAAATGAATCTGAACCTGTGTGTGAAATTACCTTCAGATGTGCCGCCATGGATGCAGCTCTTTCACTGTCATAGCGTCACTGCATTTCCTACCATGTTACAAAAAAACACACGTGGTCACTACTTCCTCAACATAATCTCGCGATATTTGCGTCATGGGTACGGCTGATTCAGGAGGAGGTTCAGTGGTGCAGGTCCTTTCAGCCTTTTAGCTAAGTAAAGGTTCTTCTTAAGAGAAGAAAGAAGTGAATATTTTGGGTGATTTGAGAATATTTTTAAGACAATGTTATTATAATGCACAAACAATAATAATATACTGTAAGTGTTTCATATTAATAGCAAATTAAAAGTTGAAACCTGTCCATGGTCAGGAGCAGGTGAATTCATCTTGAGTAACCTTCACTGAGAAATTGAGTCCTTCACTTTGCATCTTGTTTGAGTGTCTGCAGTGATTTTCCTAATGTATGAGAACATATGCAGAGTTTTTCTGGAGAAAGCTTTCTAATTTCCATGTGATGAATGGAAGTGACTTTGCTCAGTTGCTGTTCCAGCCTCAGTTTCTGCATCACTATGTGCTTTAGCTCTGTGCTTCATAATAACTACTGACATGATACTCTGGAGCTCTGTACTTTTGTGGATTTCAGCTGGATTTCTATCTTTACCTGACAAGTCTGAACCCTGTCAAGGCGATGACTTCACTACCATTTGTGGTTTTGTTTACAGAAATGTCTGCTTTGACTTTGTTGAGGATTCAAAAACCTGGTTCCAAGCCAGGGACAGCTGTGAAAACCAAGGAGGAAAGCTCCTGAAGGTGATGAACAGCCCCATCAAAAATTTCTTTAAGAATATCAGCATAGGGGGAAACAACAGCAACTTCACATGGTGGCTTGGGGAGGATGTCAAAGAGGACCCAGCTATAAGTGAGTTAAATGCACACACAATGTTTATTTATTTAGTTATGTTTTATAGTTTATTCAGTGTTTTTGTATTGTTATCATTAAACTCAGTCTGTCAGAGACCGCCTGCCACAGGTTTCATATGCCGAGTGTTAAGTGAAAAAACCTTTTCCTTTGAGGTTGAGCTTTATTTGGTTAATCATAAAATGCCTTGGCTAAAGGTTCAATATTCAAAAGAGAAAAAGGTCACATATTAGAACAATTATTTTGTAATACACAGCTATCTCATGAACCCTAGGGAGGCTCCTCATTTCCTTTCACCAAGACTGGATTAGCATTTTTTTTTTCATCTGACAAAATAAACAAACCTCAAATGCATCAATGTAAGCACAAACAGCAAAAGCTTTGGTGGAAGTAAGGAATAAAAAATTAACTAAATTCTATTTTAAATGTTTTATCAAACAGGAATTAAACTAAAGAAATTTTGCACAGCAGAAATAGATTCAAAGTCGTTATTTCTTAATAAGTAACTTTTAGTTCATCCAGATGGAACTAGACCATAATCCGTTTACTGCATTGTGAAATTATAGCACAATGATTAGGTTATAGGCAACGTTCTTCAATAGAAGGATGGTTCACACCTTGACTGTTTTGTGAAGCAGTGTTTCTTGATTGAAACATATTGCTTGGCCATCATTTGAGTTTTTATATCATGAAAGTATTAACATTTGTAAAGTGCTTATACACCATGTAAACTTCACTTGCATAACAGCTTAGACAAATGATCTTATGGCATTTGTGCTTACCAAAGTAAAATGTTCTTAAAATTAGTCCAGCTTCTAAATTATTATAATTTGATGTACTGTATTTGTTTGCAACTTATCCTGAAACATAAATAGGCCAAACAAGTAACTTAAAGATATTACACATGGCTATGGGAGCTTGTGACCATCTGTTATAATGTTTTGACTTTTTATAGACTACTAAGTAAAAAAAAAACAATAGATGCAATCAATAGTGTCTTCAATAGGCTTAGGGTTTGGGGTTAAGATCCAATTGTACACAACTGCTGAGCTTAAAACAATGTCCCACAAAGTAAGTTTACCAACAGTGTGTCTGTGTGCGCACACATTTGTTTCCAAAACAGAAAATGGTGACGTTTCAAACAGCAACTGCAGGTACATGAAGCTGAATCCTCTTCAACTAATTGAAACATCTGAATGCAGTCAGAGACGAGGTTTTGTCTGCACCCACAGTATGTAACAACAGCTTCTTAATCACAGCTTTAATTCCTTACTTATTACTTATTACAGATTTTTTTAGTCTCACTTTACTTTCAATATGCTGTATGTTAAAAGTCTCCTTCTTGTTTTAAAGATTTGCGGTCTTCATCAAAGGTAAGAGAAACTTTCCAGTTAGTAAGAAGCCATATAAACATCCAGACTGGATTTTCATGTTAGTTTTGTTCATGTTCTCTTTGCAGAATACATTAGTATCCAGTCATGAAACAAGACTTCGTAAGTTATACTGAAAACACAGTTTCGCATCATCTCAAGCACACAATAAAAGTGTAGAACATGATAATCACATGTTTGTCTGCATTTCTTTCATTTTCACACGTATCTCACATACACACATAAACATTGATCTTAGGGCTCAAAAGAAATTTAGATGGCATGGCTTCATCTCTCACAAACATTGGAACACTTCTCACGGTGAGAGAATTTTATATACAGACCACTTGGCCAATGAATAAAGTATTCAATATTACAGTAAATGACCTTTTGTTAATTCTATCTACGTGGTGTTTTTCTGATACAGGCAGCAGATGATGAACTATATTACATGGAAACAAAGCCAGGGGAGCCCACAAATGACAACAGGGTGGGTACCATCACTTTACTCACATTACATCATTATTATCACTTTTTTATGCTGAGAGTACGTCATGACCTATTCTTACACTGCCTGTTTTTCCCATTCACAGGACAAATACATTCAGTATTTGTTGGCAGGCACCAAAAATCTGAATTCAGCTTTTGCTTTGCAAAACAGCGACATTATGAGTCACATCATCAACTGTAGCACTGGCATCCTCCTACTCTCAGAAAAAAAATGTGACATCCAGACTAACCCAAACCCTACAGTAAGTGTGACTGTCACACACAAGCATTGATACACAATTTGCATCATTATTGCTCTTATTTTGGCTCTATACTGATGATTGTGTGTTTTCCCCTGTCTAGTCTTTGTTTGAGCAGGTCTTTGAGATCTTTCGGGTAGTCGCTATCCTGATGGGTGCAGAAAATACAGGGACACTTATCATGAAGCACCGAACAGGCACCATCTATCAGAGAACGTTGGTATTTTTAAAGTATACCAATATACTGTATATCCTGTATAACTCTGTAATTTGTTCACACTATTACTGTATATATTGTACAATTAATATCATATATATAAAGTATTATATAGCATTTTTCCCTTCTTGCAGCTACAACCCTGCTGACCTTGGAAATGCAGTGCTGGGTTCACAGGAAGATGGTGATTTTGTAAAATTCCCTCCATTTTCAGCACTTCAGACTCAACTGGGAGTGAGTGGCCCAATCTTTGCTCAGGTCTGTGTTTATTATTATCATGTCTACACATTTCTATCTTTGTTGCCATATATTCTTTTTTAACTGAGCTTTAACTCTTTTCAGATGGCTTCATTCTCAGATAATCCCCATCCGTCTGATGACAACATCACAGGGACTGTTTGCAGCCTTATACTCAACAATGGAGTCACAGACATTACGTTGTCAAACTTGACACAGATGATAGAGGTACAGCCTGCATGAAGGCTGAGTTTTGTGTAATTACAACTATAGTGCAAATTTTTCAACAATTCAACGTTACAGTGTCTTTCGAGGGTGAGCGGTTCGATTCCCAGTCCCAGCAGGCTACATGTCAAGATGTCCTTGGACATAACACCGATACCCTGCCCCTTGGCGCCTGACAGAGGGCAGCCTGTTCACAATGAATTTCCCCAAGGGGATCAATAAAGTATCAATCTATCTATCAGTATTATTAGAAAGGTTTCTCATAGGTGATGTTGTAGCACCATGTTTATCAGAGTTTAGGTATAAATCACTGTTTCAAATCACCTTTTCCAAATCAAACTGGGCAGAGAGACCGCTAAACCGACGCTACTAAGAAGAGGAAGAAGAAAATATTTATAGTCCAGAAGAAGATGAAAGTCATTACCATTTATTTATATCTCTGATTTTTTTAAACTACTGACCTATCACACTACAACAAAACTTATTTGATGTAACATATGACTCAGGGCTATATTTTTGCTTTTACTCCATGTATTTTTATGGGGGCTTCCGTGGCGCAGTTGGTAGGGCAGTTGGCCAGTAGTCTATGAACCAAAGGGTTGGTGGTTTGCCTCCCAGTTCCCCCTGATTCTTGGCTATATGTATGCTAAGTGTCTCTGAACAAGATATTGAACCATAAACCCTTAGCAACTCAAAGGGGCAGCCTGGCTACAAGATTTTCCCCAAGGGGAAAGTATCTAGATTAACTAACAAATGCTATGCTCTGTATAGTTCAGCTTGATTGTGATAGTAATAATAGCTTCTCTGTTTTTTCCAGATCTATTTGCCTCGTCCAGATGCTCCAGCATTGACAAATAATACTGTTGTGCTGGAGAAAGACACAAAAGCGCTAACCACATTCAATGTCTCAGACCCTTATGTGACTGTCTTCTTCAGCGCAGAGCCCAGTGCCAATGTGTCACTGGTTGTTGCCTTGTCTCATGGGTCACCACCTACCTCTGCATATTCCAACAACTCAGCCATCTTGAGCCCAAGAGGTAACTGTTATCACAAGCAGGTGTTTACTACAACTTAGGTTCGTAAGTAATGGAGTGTAGATATTCCACCACACTGAAGTAATTGGCGGCACAGCAAAGTCAGTACAAATGTGGCATTAACCATTAAGGTATTACAGTCATTTTCATACACACACATTTTTAGGAGCTCCTAAACAATGGAACAAATGACTCACAAGCAGCTGCAGGGCCAAGTGTGGCCCGTTCCTTCGTTACTCCATGAGTAATCAAGCAGATAAAAGGCCTGGAAGTTGTTCTGAGTGTTACATTTGTATTTTGTAAGTGTTCACTTAAACTCTCAACATGAGGTCCAAAAAAGTATCAATGCTATCTATCAGAATTATGGAAAGATTAAAGTATAGCAAAGGAGAGGAACAGCTTATGATTCATAACATATCGCATCATCTGTGAGACACGGTGGAGGCAGTGTTATGACATGGGTATGTATAGCTGGCAGTGGAACCAGATGATATAAGTAACAGGATTAATTCTGACGTATCTGGGCTCTCTCAATGCAAACAAATGTTATATTCTTCACTCTCCTAGTCAGTTATGTCATTTCATGGTTGTAATTCCTGAATATTTAATGCCACACTTTTATCACTTTTACTTTTTGAATTAAAAACTGAAAGTCTTGGCTTCACTCACATCTTGTGTGTTTCATTTCAAATTTAATGTGGTTTTATGCACAGGTCAAATTCCAAAAAGACTTTCCATTATTGACTGAATCTTTTTAGTGCTTGAGTTTAATATTTATATGTGTTTTTACATTTGTTAAAATCTACTATAACTGTATCAGCAAAATAATCCTGATCTAGTTATGCACTAATAACAACACAAAAGACATTTTGTGTGCCTTTCTTTACATGCACTGCACTATATGTACTACCAATTCTCTCAAATAGACAGTTTTTTAAAACGTTTTAATAAATTGGTTCTTGGATTACAAAGTCTATATTAACTGCTTTTTGCTACAGGAGGTTATCGCTGGATGATAACCCCAGAGATGTTACGGAACACTTCTGGTGTCTGGTATGTTGATGCCAGACTCGTCAATTCCACATGGAAACCAGGCCTGACACTGAAAATCACTTCGTTCACAACCAAGTGCCTGTTTTGGGATACAGTCACAGAGAGATGGAGCACAGATGGTTGTAGTGTGAGTAGATAACATCTGTATTGCTTTATCTCAACATGTGCTGCAGCTGTAGTTGCATATCAGACAGTAATTGGCTGCATTTTTCTCAGGTGGGAATTAAAAGCACTCCACAGCTTACACAGTGTCTGTGTAACCACCTTACTCTATTTGGGAGCTCCTTCTTTGTAATGCCAAACTATGTGGACATAACTCAGACCGCAGAGTTGTTTGCTACTGTGTCTCAGAACTATGTGGTGCTGGTACTGCTGTGCGCTTTCTTCACCCTCTACCTGGTCACTCTGCTGTGGGCGTGCTATGCTGACCGCAGGTCTCGCTTTAAGGTCAGCCTCTTCAGAGAGCCCTCATGCAACTGGTCTTTTTCATATTTTTCATATTATATTAGTAATTTAGTATGAACTTGCAACCCAGAATGTAATGTTACCATGTTTGAACATTTGAGCTATCAGGAACTTATTTGTGATCTAGATACATATACGCATATAATGTCCCAACATTTAGCCATAAACTCCTACATAATGTCTGTTTTTTTGAATGGCGAATATTTAGTTTGGAAACTAAACTCTTCATAGTCATCACACAGCCCAAAACAAGGCAATTTCTGCCAGCAAATTCATATTTATGCACGATAATGTTTATGTTGAACTCTCAGAGGAAGATAACTCTGCTGGAGGACAATCACCCAGGTGCTCAGTACAGCTACCTGATCCATGTCCAAACAGGCCATCGTAAGAATGCTGGGACTACTGCTAATGTAAGAATCTTCTCTGATATGCTGTAAAGACTCTTTACAACATATTATATTTTCTTTAGACCCATTTGTGTTTTTCTAACTTTTATACAGCTTAGATTCATCTGAAGTTGCAAAATAAATATAGCTCATGCTGCATCACTGGCTTGTTGCTCTCCTGTAGGTCACAGTGAAGCTAATCGGCTCAGAGTGGGAGAGTGACATACACATCCTCACAGATCCTGACAAGCCTGTTTTTGAGAGAGGAGCTGTTGATATATTCCTGTTGACCACACCCTACCCATTAGGTGAAGTGAAAAACCTCCGGCTGCAGCACGACAACTCTGGAGGTCACCCATCATGGTACTAGAGGCTGAGATTGGAATTTCCCAAATTTGTCCATGGCAGATATCTGAAGATGACCTAGTTAGTTTTCAACCCACTTTCAAGCACTCAACATGTGGACAACTGGCAGGTGGCAGTGTAAACCTGTAAATAGGGTTAATATAGCTGTGTAGAGGCAGCATTTATTACTTGGCTGCTGGACAGCTGGATAATAATAGTAATAAGGAATCACAAAAAATGGTTTGGGCAATATGGAGTTTCATGTTTTGGCTGCAGACAAGAAACCTCTGCATTCTTTTAACAGTAAATAAAAGCTTAAACATACAATACACTGCATGCTTAATATGATAATATAGGTATAGAATTATGTCTTTTTGCTGCTATTTGATGTTTCCACTTTACATACATACCTAGTGTAGCTTTTCTCTTATATATTCTCTTATATTTACATTTTTCACATGAAATTACCTATATCATAATTGTATGAGGTTTGTTGTTTTTTTTTAATTCCCATTTTTAAAAGGTATATAAACAAGGTGATCATACAAGACCTCCAAACAAAACATGTGTGGCACTTCTTTTGTAACTGCTGGCTGAGCGCTGACCATGAAGATGGCATGACCAAGAAAACTTTCAATGTTGCAAAGAACAATGAGATTGCTAGCTTCAGGTTGGAGTTTAACCATTTTGCATTTTATATAAAACAACTATAAGAAAGTAATGTTAATTGATTAGTGCCATTCTGATTTTCTGTTTATCTCTCTCAGGAATATTTTCCAGAGCAGAACATCAACTGGCTTTAGGGATGAACACATCTGGGTGTCCATAGTGAATCCTCCCTCACGTAGCCCGTTCACACGTGCCCAAAGGGTCTCTTGCTGCATGAGTCTACTCCTCTGCACCATGGCCATCAATATTGCCTTCTGGAACATTCCTGTAGATTCAAACTCACCAGTACTTTTTCAATTGGGTAAGTTCCTTTAATTATTTTAGTTCTTTCTTGCAATTGAAGCATTTTGAATTATGAAGTCATCAGTACAGGCTTTTGTGGGATGAGAGAATAGAGCCCTTTACAAACTGACCTTGTTGCATACTATGCTAGTGGCACCACAAATGCTTCTCCAGCAGAGTGTATGTGTGTGTGGGTGTATATCTGGCAACCTCAAAAATATACACAAAGTCACTCAATGCATATGGTGCAGGTGTCAACATTGCAAGTAGCAGCATCTTGCCATGCCTCACATTTATTATAGCTTTAATTAGTGGCACAGGTTGAACCAAAACTGCACAATATGTCCAAACCACCTGCTCCTGGAGCTGTTTTTTGGATGTTGCTTGTGTTCAATTGCTTCACATCAGCAAGTGTCTTTTTTTTGTATTTCGTCAGGTTCAATGCAAATCACCTGGCAGGAGTTTATGGTGGCAGTGGAGAGTGGTTTCCTTATGTTCCCAATCAACATCCTCATCATCACCATCTTCCGAAGTATCCGTCCTCGCATCATTTCAAAATCCCAAAAAGATGAATGTGAGATGTTGAAATCCCCAGCAGTTAACATACCAACTATTCTGAAGGTGTGTTTTGCATGATGTTACCTCTGTTGGTATGCCTCTGGCCTCTACTGACCTTTTACTTTTGTTTTATCAAACAGTGTCCTGTACATGTAATATTTGGTGTTTTTGTGTATCTTGTCTAGGAAACAGAGGCGGTCATTTCTTTGGTGAGCAGAAGCCAGAGAAACAAGTTATCAGAGATGAATAGACTGGAGTCGACTACTGACCTCTACTATGCTTTGGACAACGTACATGAATTCGTCCAACTTATGCAAGGTAGTTTATTTTTCTAACAGAAGAATAGCAAAAAATTATTATTGCCCCACAAGGGCAAAAATACTCAAGCAAACAAACCTCAAGCCTTGGAATTGACTTACTGTGCAGAGAAATGTATTTACATGCTGCTACGTTATGTAATCCTGTCACAGGAGAGAGTGAAAGTGACCACCACTGGGTGTACTGCAGCAAGTTCCTCCTAGCTGGTCTCTGTCACCTCCTGATGTGTCTGGAGAAATTGGATGTAAGAAACTTCCCGACTCCAGAAGAATACCAGCAGGTCCTCAACATTACCAACCTGCTGGTTCGCAAGACAGAGATGGTCTTCAGCAGCCACTTGGCATGCTGGTCAGCACTCCGGCCAACACAAACACAATAATCTCTGTGTACAGTAGAAATGTCCCTGCTTTTATTTACTTGAAACGTCTCACATGTCTTCCTCTTTTCCATTATCTCCGATTCCTTTCCTCTCCATGGCCCAGCCCAACTCCCGTGAACAGGGTGAGGAAGAAAAAGTCGGGAGGCTTCTGGCTGCCCTGGTGGTTTGTGTTTGTGGCTTGGTTCCTGTTGTTGTCCATCAGTGGAATATCCACTTTCTTCACACTGTTGTATGGCTTCCAGTATGGCAAAGAAAAGTCCATCAAGTGGGTCATGTCTCTTGGCCTCTCTCTCTTCCAGAGTATCTTTATACTGCAGCCTCTTAAGGTGGGTAAAGATGGGAAAACTTAAATTGAAATTATCATGAAACATTTTTTAATTTAGTATTTAGTCTAAAATATGCAGTTGTCACTTTAGTTATATCATATTATAATTATTTTTCTGCAGAATATTACAATTTCTTTTAAAAATCTTTTTATATTTCTGTGTATCAGGTAAAGATTTCTTAAGATATTCTGTGACTTGACTTTGTTCACAGGTGATAGGTGTTGCAGTGTTTTTTGCTCTGCTACTGAAACCTGTAGCTGTGGAGGAGACTGAAGAAGTTGAGCAAGTGCTGTTAGGTAAGAAAAACATTACACAGCCCATCTGCTGTCCGAACATGTGGGGAGCATTCATGAACAGTGTTTTGTGCGTTATGTGAAAAGCCTGTAGCTCTTTTAAGCAGCTATGTCATGTTCATCATATCTGTTTAGAAGAAGAGTTGTTAGTCCAAACTATTACTGTAATTATAATTCATAAAGCAGACAAAGGTATCCATTTTAATTATTTTACTGCTTAATGCATAATGATTCATATGAAACTATGTGGCATTTGCTTTGACAACTATAAACAAGTGACCCATTTAGTAGATCCTACTCCTGTCATGTGACTTCTTTCTCTGAAGTGCATCTTTCCATCAGTTAAACAGAGATAAAGAGTCTTACTGCACTGTATTCTCCATTTAACAGAGCAACAAGAGAAATGCAGACAGTACTCTGGCAGGCAAACACTCTGAGGAAGCTGCATTTATCAGGATAAGCGGTCTTCTCCAGTGGATAAAACTGTGACCCATGGCCTCCTTGCTTAAACACTCTTTTGCACTTACTGGAGGTTTTACTTTCTGAATGTAGAATTTTATAACACATCCTGGTGTTTTGTATGTGTAAAATATTTCCTGTGCCTGAGAAGAGTTTCTGAAATAGTGAGTCAGGGTAAATATTGTTCTTGCATGTCAGAGTTTCTTTTTCCGGGTAATATATATATTAATAGAGAGGCAATCTTAACATATATTGTTCATGAGTGATTACATCATTTCATTAATTTCATGTTGACAGGCAAAACGGGTATCTATATAGATTGTGTATAGATTGTATCTATATAGATTTAGATGTCAAAAATACATTAGGTATTTTGAGAGTGGAAACTCTCAGTCCAAAAAACATCAACATTTATTTGAATAGAATTTTTTAAGGACTCTACACATATACTTTATAAAAGTATATCTAGTATAATCTCACCTTTGTGTATTTTGATTTAGTGGACATTTTCAAAGCCTCTTACCAAAAGATAATAAAACATCTTCTTTCACCATGGACACAATAAAACCTAACCATATTTATTTTTCGCACAAATGCTATTTGCTATTTAAAATATTGTCATAATCAGAATTCAAAGACTCCTTACACTTATAGCATACTGCTACCAACATGACCAAGCATCATAGTGTATGATATCTTACCATCGGTAACCTGCACACCAAGATAAACTTTTATTTTTAGAACCATGTGAAGGTGTCTGTATGTAATTGAACATAAGGGTATTAATTGTTCACATTTTTTCTATTTCAAGTAGATGGCTCTTCATCATACATGCTTACTTCTATGCTATTCAGTTTGTCCTTCCTTTGAATTATCTCTGTAACACAGTTAATTACATTAAAATTTGTTCATTTGATTTGAGATTACATGCAGGTCTGCAGAGACTTTGATGTCCTGTCCTGACCTTTTTTTTTTTTGCTTTTTATATTTAATTTACAGACGCTGTATATTTTATTGTATTATGCAAACACAAATAAACTGATATGAGCTACACACATAAAGTAGTTGGTAAGTTTTGAATGTGATGTACAATTGTGACCAGTATGGGAAAGGTAAAAAATAGATTTTTTATTCGTTTGTAGTCATTTTTATATTTCACTGCCGCTAAATGTGCACTCTATTTTGCTTGAAGAAAAAACACTGAAGAATGTGTAGACAGCTGCCAATTAGTTGCTGAACTCTGACGCCTGTCAGAGTTTAGCAGGTGGAAACCGCATATAATCACATGATCACACAAAAAAATGCAGGACGAATAGC
>JAUBNQ010000017.1:10322159-10343034 GCA_032353495.1 Ctenopoma kingsleyae | reverse complement strand
TGGGAAAGGTAAAAAATAGATTTTTTATTCGTTTGTAGTCATTTTTATATTTCACTGCCGCTAAATGTGCACTCTATCTTGCTTGAAGAAAAAACACTGACGCCTGTCAGAGTTTAGCAGGTGGAAACCGCATATAATCACATGATCACACAAAAAAATGCAGGACGAATAGCACGGACGAAGTGAAGACATTTTAAAACATTTTGCTGATTGATATAAAAAGCTAAAAAATTAAATATTTACAAAAATTTTCAGTCCCTTTGTTGCAGCAAATTCTGGTCAGGTGTATTCTGGTTGCTATCATTTTTCCTGAGACTCTAGACCTTGGAGTCCACATGGGGCAAACTGACCTGACTGGACAGTTTAGAAAGGCAAAGAACTGTGCATATAATGTCATAATGTCAAAGGAACTCTCTATGGAGATCCACCAAAACATTTTGTGGCCAGGAATAGATTGGGGCAAAATGTATAGCAGCATTTTTAACGCTTCTGCTGTTCCCAGTAGCATAGTATCTTCAATGATTGTAAAATAAAAGAACTTTGGAGCCACCAGGACAAGAGTTGAATGTCTGGTCAAACTGAGTAATGGGACAAGAAGGATGTGTCTGGTCAGGAAGGTGACCAGGAATTGAATGATCACTCAAATAGAGCTTCAGCAGTCCTCTGCAGAAATGGTAGGACCTGTCAGAAGGATGAACCCCTCTGTAACACTCTATCCATCAGGTTTTTATGGTAGAGTTGTTAGGTGGAATCCACAGCCTGTTATGAATTTGCAAAACAGCAATTAAAGAACTCTGAGAGCATGGGGACCAAGCTTCTGTGATCTAGGTGCTCTTTGGGCAGAATTACAAGTACTTCTATGTCTGGTGAAAACCAGACACTGGCTATTACCATCCCTATGGTGAAGCACGGTGGTGGGAGCAATATGCAATATGGGGACTTTTCAGCAATATGGACAAGGAGACCAGTCAGAGTTGAGAAAATTCAGAGAATTAAGAGAAGGATGAATTCAGCCACACACATAGTCCTTGAAAAATAGAACTGTTGAGACCTGAGACTGTAGGGCATTAACCTTTTAGTATGACAATGATCCAAACAGGCAAGACAACACTTGGCTGTATGCTGGTGTGTATAGATACACTGCAGGACAAGTCTCTTACTGTCCTTGAGCTGCCCAGCCAAAGCACAGATATAAAACCCCCTATAGAACCTTCTTTGGAGACATCTAAAGGTGGCAGTTCATAGACATCTTCCATCCTTGAGCTTGTAGTGTAGAGTATACAGTTGGCTATAGGCAGTTTCCAGGCCTGCAGCGACTGGCTCATCTCGAGATAACAGCAGTGGACCTAAAGAGTGAAAATGGCATTGTGCAACACAGGATTCAGAGCTCATCTCCCTCTCATCCCAAGCAGCCATGTCTCTGTTGAGTTTGTAGTCAAGATATTTTATTAAATATTTTAAGTAGTAGGAATGTGAACTTGTTCTTTAGTTATTCATATTTTCTCCTGTTCGTGTTAGTTAGGGAGGCAAGCAATTGTAGTTTGGTATCTACGATTTTGGATAGCTTAGTTTGAAATTGCCTTAGGTATCTAATATTTTATTTGTTGTTTTGGCCTTGTCATTCTGAAGCTACAACCACGTTTCAATTTAATGGCAACATACTGAAAATAAACACAACAATCATTGTTGCCACTTAATTTCTGACTCTTTGGTTGCTTGAGAATTGAAAAGTGGAGTACTTTCTTCATGCTATGTCTAGGCCACTCCTAGATGGGTCGTAACACTTTTCCAAGCAGACTTAGAACTGTAATTACTACCAAATTGGCTTCCATAAAGTATTATGGGTCTGAATACTTGAGAGATTTCAGTTTAAGTAAAATGAATCTAAAAAATGTGTGTTGCAGACATTCTCCTCTTTGTGTGTTTATTCATCTTTGCAACTCTTTCTGTGAAATTATCTGACTCATGTTATTCAATCTCAAGACATCTAGTACTGGACACATTTTGGGTGCTGAATAGAGATCTTTGTGCTAGTATTTTTTGGTCTTATCAGAATAATGTGGTTGTGAATAAGCATTGTATGTATGTAGTAATTTTTAACCACTAACATTAACTTAGTTCACCTGGTGATTTAAGCCTTACCTGGACTAACCAGGCTCTAACATCACAAAATAAACAGAAAATCAGTACAACACAACCTCTAACTGCTGGTGTGCCAAGGCAACAACACAGTGAGCTTGGGATTATTTCCTTTGCAGTGTGATCTTTGAGTGCAACAATCCTTGAAAAAGTTTCATTTTTGTTACACAAACAGCAGTACTGTTGTTTAGAGTCAGTTACTCTTTCCTAGCTGATTTTACATGTGCTCTCTCAAAGAAGCCATGAAAACAGGTAAAATGTGCCTCAAATTCATACAGGACTGTCAAGACAGAACTAATAGGATGCATAAAGATAAACACACTGTAACTTGAAATACTGTGAAAAAATTTTACCTCAGCTATATAATCCATCATCTGTAAAGCATAGTTTGGATCACTGTACCTTTCTCTTCAGAAATAACTTTACCATTGCACTGAGGACCTCTGCTGGTTACTGTTTAACATTACAGTGTACAGTAGAGAGTACTGCAAACAGGAAGAGCACAGTGTAAAAACCTTACCAATGTCCAGTTCCAAATAATCTTTTATTAAATTGTTAATTTAGAATACAATGGAAAAAAACTCCTGTTTTTTGCAGCAAGACACAATTTTGTGTCTCAAAGTTAAGCACAAAAGAACAAACCAACATAGAAAAGACAGTGAGATCACAGTTCTGTAGTGATAATAATCGCTCTACTTTCTCCAACAAGAATAAAACCTATTAATAAACAGTGTCCATTACCCAGCTGGAAAGCTTTCCAAAGTGCATTCCAGAGATAGCTGGACCATTTTATTCAAGGCCAATCTGCCATGCAAGCTGGGTGTGTTTAGGTTGCAGCAATGACATGAAAACCCTCCCACTCACTATTTCTAAACGGGAAACAGAAACATTCACGTCTATTCCCATTAGAGACAGTTCTTTCCTTCTAATAAACATGTTACATCAAAAGGTTTTAGAGAATTGTTTACAGGTAAAGCAAATAAAGCGAAGGGTAATTTAATCAACTGAGACTCAGTGCAGGTAACATTCAACCTTAATGGACTGGATGGAATCCATAATCCTCGTTCAGACTGGAAAGGCCTCTGATGAGAGATGGTAACTAAGGCAAATGCAGTGGTGCACATACAATATAAGTCACATGCACACAAGATCACAGAGGACAACACAAGGCTATAACCTCTCTGGGTATTTTATCTAATCAATCAAATTAGGCTGTCGTGTGACTGCTTTGTTTGCACATATATTAGTTGCGAAATCAAGTACTTCAGTACTAAAAAAGTACAGGTATTTGGCGATACTGTATATAAAAACAAATGAGTCAAATATGGAACACCTCGCTGCTACCTCTTAGCTGTACAATTTAATTTAATTTTTATGGAAATAGGTGTATATCAATATCAGTGTAAATGTATGATATTACAGATGTCCATACACTGGTTAATCACTTTGCATCTGTGCAAGTCCGTGTAACAGAACAGGTTTGGCTAAGAGCTTCTCCTGGAGGGTTCATATGCCCTTCCTTTAAAAAACCTCAGTGAATTAAGAGCTTTTCAAAACTCATTTCCACAGTGACATAACTACACGACTGCCCACGATACTGAAAATATGGCTTCTGTCGGTCACAAAACCTTTATGAAAATAAAAAATATATATATTGTTGGGTGCTGGATCCTCACCTATGAAACCCTATGACTTTGTTACAGTGAATGCCAACTTTTCATCAAACTGGGTCTACCTGTTGAGCTTGTTTGACTGGTCTCAGACAAGAGTGAGTGACGAAGTAGGAAATGTCACAGCAAAACAGCATGTGCAAAGTAAAATCAAGGCATATAACATAAGTATTCAAACCCCCAACCTTGGAAAAAAAACTAATAGGTTTGATAAATAGTGTATTACACAGACAAAAGTTAAAAGTTGGTGTGACCTTTAATGAAAAGAACAAGGGTCAACACTCACGTGATTGTATGTAAGAATTTATATATCATGTACAAAGAAATTAAAACATGTGGTCTCGCTGCCACTGCCAAAAAAAAGGGATTTCTCCTAACTAAAAAAGCCGAGTGAGCAACCACACCCTAAATAAGCTAGTCATATTTATGTAAATGAGGTAAGTAATACATGTTTGTACTTTGTGTAAGATCACTTAACTGTGGAAAGGGGAGAATTGTTGAAATTTGATTCAGAGCCTTCAATATTTTCAATTTCCTGTTCTGAGCTGTGTAGGTGATGACGCAGGTCTGTGTGTGTATGTGTGTGTATAAACCAGGGATATATCAATTAAGTTTTCTTCTTCAGCTCCTCAAACCGCCGTGTTAAATCGTCAAAGTCGATGTCATCTGAGGTGTTGGTTTTTCCACCGAGGGAAGATGTGGGGAGTGTGTCTGGAACTGAGGGCAGTTCTGGGAGAGCGCTGTTGTCATATAGCTGGGTTGAAGGGCCCGGACCTGCAGAGTAACACATGGTGTCAGGCAGCTTATATAATAATAGCAAAAAATACAACTGTGGTGAGTTTTTCCCATCAAGCAGTGGGGAATTTGTTCTCTGACAAAAATGTAAACAAATAATACAAAGTCAGAAAGCAGGGAAACAACAAAAAATGTAAATAGTGGCATGTATAAATGCTGTTTTTTTGAGTATTAGTAAAAGTAAGTTTGAGATTAATCCTCTGTGCCACAGAACTGCATTGTCCACAATTTCCAAAAAACGCACAATTTACTGAGATTCACCTGCTAAAAACTACAGTAGTCGGCTGTTTTAGGAAATTATTTAGCTGTTTTAAAAAATAAAATCCACATCTGTGATCTTTAAAGACTTGTTTTCAGAACGCACCAAAGCACTGTTAGTTTTGTTTTTTTCCCAATTGTTTGTTGACAGTGACAGAAATAAAAAGTAGCACCAGCTTTAGCTTTAATCTGTTGGTGATTCTTGGGAAAACTTACCTATAACCTGGGAGGGAACAGAAGGTCTGTCAGTTAGATCATCAATCTGAAACACAAGGAAAGGTGTTAGGGACCATGTCACAATGCTACCTGAAATAAAACAATATTATGCGTGTTAGTACTGAAAAAAGGATTAATAATATTGTTTAATAGTGCAAAGTAAAATAAACAACAACAAAAGAGAATAAAAAGGAAAATCTGCAGTGGTTTTTTGAGAAACCAACACCTTTAGTATATGACACAAAAACAGGTTTTAGGAGGCTTGCTCCAAAACACACGTGACGCTCATTTCAATCCCACTCAGAGCAACTGATCAAGTTATGTTATACTGATCATGGTTAGTAGTTACTTCATGCTACCAGTATCCGTATAAATAAAGCACAGTTTGGGCCTACTCTGAGAATTAGAGTAAAAGTGTAGAGGACAGATTAAACTGCAAACAAGCTGAACAAACTGCTCTTCCCTGAGTGGTGCCCTGCCCTGTCCGTCTGTCCATCTGTGGGAACAGGAAGGGGGCATGGATGGGAGGGGCTCGTTCACTTACAGATTCATATGTAGGGGGAGAAGTGGGCAACTGAGGTGGCTGCCCTGCTCCCATGGGCAGCTGGAAGTTGTTGTAGGTTCCAACAGGAGCGTTAAACGGTTCCTGGAGGAAAATAACATAATACATAAGTATGTAAGTCTGAGGAAGACAGGATACTACTGTAAATTTATAATCCTCATGTGTTTCATACCACTCAAGGGATACAAAAGTGTAGTTGCTTTCAGAAGATACATCCAATTTTTGCTGCCATGGTCATTGTCAAATTACATCTTGCTAACAGTGCCACACAATCATATCATCATATTGTCACAATGAGCATCTTCAGCTCAAAAATCAGCACTGGCTGATGGACTTCAACTGTTTCAAATAGGCCAAAATGACAGGTAAAAGTTATGCTAATTTTAATCACAAATAGTAAATAACCTATCAACAGACCTCTCTGCAAGGAGCTTTCATACAAAAGTTTTGGAAAAACTACCATGATGACTGTGGACTCCTTGTTGACATTGTTTATAAAAATCACTGTGTTTTTGAGGTTTTAAAAATGTCATTCTTGCATGTTTTTAGCACTAAAGTTGTCATAGTGAATTGGTAGCCAGAGTCTCAATACAAATTTCGCCCATAAAGGTGAAAGTATCTCTACATCATGTTAGCATGGGGGTTAGTAAGTAGGTAAGTAAGAAAGAAGATTATTTTGTGATTTGGGTGAACTGTCCCTACTTATAAGAATGGCCAAAACAGCAACCACTGTCATCTTTTTTAAGAAAAGGTTGTTATATAAAAGACAAAAAGGGTTTATTAAAAGAACATCTTACGGCTCCTTTGGGAGGTGGATAGTTGAAAGCTCCTGGCATAGGCATGGGCATAGGCATGGGCATAGGCATAGGCATAACAGCAGCAGGAGGAGCAGTAAAACCTCCACCACCTCCTCCTCCTCCAGACTTCTTGTCATTGTTTACGTCAATCAGGTCTGCTTCCTCTCCAGGACACACCTCAGGCTGTCCAGAGACACGGGTGGTTAAGTAAACGTAAGGAATGTATGACTTTATACTCTTTATACGTGATAATTGATTTTAAACACTTACCCGAACCATGGCGTCAGGTTCATACGGCACATTATAGTTCTTCGCAATCTCTATCAGGTAACGTTCCACCAAAATCTTGGGAGGAGCCTCCACACTCAGCTTGTGCATCAGCTACAAACAGATATTTGATTAGATGCAGTTAATAACCTACCAGGCTAAAGGTGTATGCAGTGTTGAACTGATTTGTGAGCAACCACTGGAAATAGATTCCTACCCTATCATTGACTGTGCCAATCTGGTTTGTCCTGCACAGCTTGCCATACTCCTTGCTATATTTTGCACAAAGCTGTTCAGATACCTTGAAAGACACATTTGGAGATATGACTGTTAACACTGACCTGATAGGAGTAAATGGACATTGCATTTTTCATATTGTTGGAAATGCTACCAGCACTATGTATGTATGTATGTATAGTTAGGCGGTGCTTACAATCTTTAGTTCAGACACCTCTGACTGGAGACGAGGTGCTGCCCAGATGAGCGTGGACACTGCTTCCTGTAAGCCTGGATCCAGTTCCCTTTTTGGAGAGATAGAAAGAGGTATACAAGGATGAGCACTACAACAGAGAAAAAGTTCACATTCACCATTCGTATACCTATGCATCGGTATGTTCAATACTTCAGTGCTCACTTCATCGACTGAATGAGGCCAAACCGAGCCAGCAGCAGGTCGCAGTAAAGTTCCAGTATCTCCATGGCTTCTACCAGATAGTCCTCTCTGATGATGTGCTCCACACGGATCCTTGCCCGCTCATCCTTTCCCGATGAAAGATAATCAGCAATCTCCTTCCTTGCCTTTTGAGCAAGCTCAGCTTGATTGTACATTTGTGATGGAAGAGGGAAAAGTGAATTGTCATTACAGGGAGGAACAGAACAGCATTTGTCTTGCAAACAAGAACCAAACAAGAACAAGAGCACAGTGTTAGTATTCAACCCAGAACTCACTTTTCTTTTTCTCAAGGAGTTTGAGTCTGTTGATGACCAGGCGGAGGTTGACTCTTAACCTCTCTGCTTTGAATCCTCCTCCCAGCATGGTGGTACACTATCTGTGAATAGGAAAGCATGAGGAACATAGGTATCCGACCGAAACCAACCTATTTTGTCCATCTAACCTCGTCCCACCTCTGAGCCAGTGAGTCACTTAGTCATGTGAGTATGACCAACCCATCGCAACACAATGATTCCGCAGATTTACTCCAAACAAATACAACAAACCAACACACCGCGAAAACATTAAATTAGCTTGTTAATGAAACTAATTTAGCATTACACGTTAAACTGACTAAAAACAGTTAGCTTTAGCCTGATAAAACGGACAGCTAACGACGCGAGATTAGCCGTGCTAACGTTGTTTTAAGCATTGTCATATGGACAATTCTATGTCTTTTTTTCTTTGTGTGTAGTAGACTACAGTACTATTAAACGTTTAAACCCAAACAGTCTGTTAATATGACAAGTAATCTGACAGTTAGCTAACCCTTGCTTTGTTAGCAGTCTTCTGTTTTCGTGTGCGCTAGCTACGTAGCTCTCGCTCAACGCTAGCAAAATAAAAACAAACTAATCAAATAGCTTTACACTTAAGCAGCTTGAGTATGAGTGCGCTCATTTTAACACGACCTACGGTGACCAAAGCGACAGCAACTTACCAGTAAATCTCCGTCAAACGTCCACACAAACTTATTTGGGTTCCTGTCTTGTTTCGTCGCTTCGTTCACTTCCGTGATGATACTTAATGACGTTATGGGACTTTTCCTCGTGGGCGGGGCTTCACACTTTCCGTCAAACAGGAGTCAACACAGCTGGGACCCAACACGTGACTCATCCTAACTACTGTTCAAATGTAAATCACAAAAGCTGAAACTTCCGTGATTTATATCTTATATCTTACGTAAAACCTTTTTCCTCATCACATAATGGAAAAGAGCTCTAAATGCACAATTGTGTCCACAATATATATTTACATTGCACAATTTTTTTTTTCTTTTTGCTGCCCATTTTCCATTTTATTAAACTTATGGGAATTCCGTATAAATTCAAAAGCTTCCCAATAACTACCTACCTAATGTGTTTTATTGTGATATAAATTTCTTTGGATGTGCATCTATCCATAACAGTGTTGAACTTTGTGGACCTGGGCAAATTTGATATGCGACGTCAGTTTATGTGTAAATGAAATCCCTAGTAGCAAAGACAGATTAAAATATGCTTTTCTTCAAACGTTAAATCAAAAGTCTGCTATTACATTCATCAGATAAAAAGTAACAGTGCATTAACATCTTTTAATAGTTTGCTGTAGGGGTTATATTTAAACGTTAGGTAGCATCACTCATATACTGTAATACAAAGCCATGGTATTGGTTACTTTTACTTGTGACAACTTATTCCATCCCAGTGAAATGCCTAAACCAGATTAACATATCACACACCGATTCACACACCAGATCTAACTTTGATAGATTTAATATTTTGCAGCTTTTTAATAAAAAAGAATCTGTACAATAAAACGATCTTACACAACAAACCATCACAGTTATTACAACTTAAGTTTGCTGACAGAAACCTCTTTGTGTTTCTGCTTTTTTGAAGACTGATCCTTTGCACTTTTTATCTGACTTTTGACCTGGTCCTGCAGCTGAGAGAAGAAAGCTTGAGAAGAGCGCAGAGCCTTATCCTTTCCTTCATCCTGAAACAGAGAAACACCAAGATATTTCAGCTATGGAACATGCACAATGTTATCACAGAAGTCATGTTTATTTTGGAATTAAAGGCCGTCTACCAAGGGTTTTCTGGGTAGTGGTAGCAGACACGGAGCCATTGGTTTGAATACGTAAAACAGATGCTTTACTAAACAAAAGCATCAAAACTCTTCACCAATATCCTCACCTTCAGTATCGTGGCTTTGCCTCCTTTTGTGAGTTTCTTCAGGTTTTCTGTGACCTCTGCCTTTGATGGCTTGTTGTTCTCTCCAGTTTTACTGGCCTCTCTGAGTTTCTGTCTCTTTTCTTTCTCCTTGATCTTTAGGCGCTTCACTGTCTTCTTGTGGCGTCTCTCACGCTTCTTGTCTGTTGGCGTCTTCTCAGTATCACCCAGTATGTCTCCTGCTTTGTACTTTTCCTTTAGTTACAGGAGAGTATTATTAGACAAGCTGTGTGACTAAATATAAAAAGATCACAATAAATGCTTGAACAGAGATTAATGTCAAACCTTGATTTCTTCTGGAGCAAGCAGTGTAGCATTGCTAGTGCTGACTGGAGCCACCTCCTCCATTGTAATCGAAGGCAAGTTAGACACCACCTTAACCTCAGGAACAGGCTGTGGACAGAGCAAGATGAATGTGTTTTTCAGTTAACTGCAATGGCTATCCCTTAAATTTCCTCGAGAATATATTCAATTTATAATTAATTATTTTTTATGCATCTGCCCTATTTACAGACATATCTTGTAAGGTGATGGCATGTTACATTTATACATATGTGTAAAAACCTTTGCAGGCATTAAGAATGCCAGATTACACTGAAGATGTCAATAACAGAGTTAGACCAACAGAAAAAATCTAATGACACAATACCTTCTACAAAGTACAGACAATCTCATTAGGTAAAGGTGAGGCTTCCATGCAAAGCTTACAGGTTTAGGTGTGAAGTGGAAGTTGGACAGAGCATCTAATTTCAGGAAGAGTGTGTCCATTAACTTCTGAATTTCTACATGGGCTGGGTTCTCCTCCTCTTCTGTCTGTTGCTAAAGAAAGAAAGAAATACAAAACAAAATGGCTGCAGCACAGGTTCATATGTGTCAGAGTAGCAGTGAAAACAAGACAAAAGTCAAACCTGAGTCTGCTTGAGGTATTCTTGCTCATAGACTTCAGCTAGACTCTGCTTGCTCTTCTCATGGTCCAATGTTAGCCTCTTCTTGTATTCAAAGACCTCCTCTTTGGGTTTCTCTTTGCGTACCACATCATCAAATGCCTTACAGTAACAGTCAAAGGCACACAGTTGTAATCAGTCAACAATAAAATAGCTTCCATTTTTCAGACCATGTAAAATAACCTTTTATGACTGACCTGGTCTTTAATTCTCTGTTTAATGATGTCTTCGAGCTGTAGTGTGGTTTCCTCCGTGACAGTGGGTGCTAAAAGAACACAGACAAAATAGCACATAGAAAGATATTCTTGGCATTTTAATAATAACCTTAAAGTTTATTATTAAAATACATAAATATAACACAACATAAACATAACACTGATGCGGTTACTTAAATAAACTATTTGCGAAGATATGAATGCAACACACAAAGAACAATCACGCACCCATCCTGGATGTCTGCTCAAACTCCACATCTTCCTCCAGCATGCTGTTCTCTGGACGAGTCTGGGCCGTCACCTCTCCGGACAACTGCCAGGGCTTTTCTGCTAGAGCTGCTTTCTCCAGTTCCTCGATCTTCGTTGACATCTGCAGGTTACAATAATGGCCATTAATAATCACCTTAACTGGTATTCAGACCAAAGCATTAATACGACAGTAGAGGTTGTTTTAACACAAGAGGTCACTTTGGTGAGCTCTGTGGTTGCAGGTACCAGTGAAACATCTGTTAATCTGAGGAACACAAGAATATTTCTAGGTCAAACCAGGGAACTTTAACTCAGCTCTAGTCGGAATTAAATCCTGTCACATTGACCCAAAGGTAAGCTAACAAAAAGTTGATGTTAATGGTCTTTTGACCAAAATGTTATTATAACAGTCTTTTTGACCTCCTTTTTACTGATTTGTCAGTGTAAGTCCACTGTAACTGATTTATCTCAACCATCCATCATTAAAGATTTAATAAACTACAAAAAACTGTGAAAGAGGCCAAGATGTTTCTCATAACAGATCAATCAATGAAACAATTTCCCATTGTTGTGCAATTGAGAAAAAATTAAAAAACCTCATACAACCACAACAATAATCTGATCAGTATTTTGTCCTCATATCTCACTCTCTCTCTCTCTCGCTCTCTATCCATCTATCTCTCTCTTTCTCTCTCTATCTATCCTGATGCCAACTGCTCTTAACCACTCTCTTTTGTGGACCAGGTGGCAAATATCATCAAAATCACACATCACTTTTCCATTAATATGCTGTCATGTAACCTAGAAGTATCTTTAATGTAAAAATAATCTATGTCTCAAAGATAAAAAGCCATAACCTGTCACTAAAATCAAGTTATCTTCTGTGTTCTGCATTACAAACATCTCTCTCTACCACAGTGCTGCCATGAGTGTGCTGCTGTAGCTTTGGGTGAATACCACAGTACCAAATACCTAGTCAGGTTGTTACTCACCTCCATCTCGTGAATTCCTAGTTCGTATATGACTACTTTGTTTCAAGGCTATCATACTTACATCTTCAAATTTGTTTTTGATAATTTTAAAAATATATATTTTTAGGTTCAATCTGAATTCCCTTTTGTTTTAGTTAGTTCCCATTTAGTTCATGAGCTTCCATTTAGTTTTTATTTCATGAAATCATTTCTGTTTCGTTTATTTTTGTTTCACTGTTTTAGTCATTTTAGTTGAGAATAAAAGTTGTCCAGTGTGTAGTGAAAAGATAAAGATATCAACATTTCATGACTAAACAGACTGGCAAAGTACACTTAAAAGACAAGAATTAATAACCATTTACTTAAAGTCAAGTTATGAAGAGGCTTCAACAATGACATATTTTTAACATCAATCCTGTATGTAGGCTTCGTGCATACCCTCCAAAGTTTTAAATTTGAAAGTGCAATTCAGTTCAACTCAGTTCAGTTCATTCATTGTTGTGCAGAGCATAACAAAGACTACTTTCTCTGCGTGCTCAAGAGGAACAGTGTGGAGAGGATGCTGTTGGTGGCGTTCTACAGAGCAACCACTGAGAGCATCCCTACATACTGCATCTCCGTATGGTATGCAGGCTGCACAGATGCAGACAAAAAGGCTCTGCAAAGAGTGATAAAGTCTGCAGAAAAGATCATTGGCTGCCCCCTGCCCCCTTTGGCAGACCTCACCACATCACTGTACCCCCCCCTCCCACCCTGGCCATCACCTTTTTGAACAGTTACCCTCTGGCAGACGCTACAGAACTGCCAGATCACGAACCTCCAAATACAGAGACTTTAGTTTTTATCCAACAGCCATAAGCACATAACAAACAAACTAAATCTGTGCTCACTATCTTATACACCGTATACTACCTCATGTACCATGCACCTTGTCACTTTACGCTATTGCACTTTGTGAGCTAAGCACCTTGTCCAGACCTCAACCAGTATGACATTGTTAATAAAATAAAATAAAAAAAAAAAATTATATATATATATAAAAAAAAGAAGTACTGACAAATAAAATTAGACACATTTTAAACCTGGTTACCTTTTCTTGTCGTTTCTCAAATGATGACTTTGATTCACACTTTGTTGAACTTGGAGTTTTGCCTCCAAAAATGTCTTCCATATCCTCTCCCTCGCTGTCCTCATCCCCAGAGAGGTCAAAAGTCACTTTCTTATGAGGCACTTTGGACTGACTTGTCTCCTCATCCCTGGCAAAGAGCAGACACAGAAATGCTGCAATCAATCATACTCAATCAAATGTTCTTCTCCCACATATAATTAAAAGGCTTTACATAATTTTAATCACACTTACTCATTGTCACCATCCTCTTCACCATCATAATTATCTTCACTGTCTTCTTCACCTTCTTCCTGGCGTTCATCCATGCTGTCATCCTTGCCATCTGAATGGTCATCTGCTTCAGCTGCTTCACTATCCACAGCATCAAAGAAGTCCTTGTATTTGAGATTCCGGGAGCTCTTTGCCTGTCAGTATTAAAGATTAAACAAGACATTTTCAGCATTTTATACCATCAAGACAAAATAAAACAAGTGAAAACAAATGATAAAATACATACAATGTTCTTCTTTTGCTTTTTGGAAGAAATTATTTCATCTAGGTCAAGATCGTCGTCCTCATCAGAGGGCAGGTCCTGAAAATAATCTACGTCATCATCATCTTCCTTTCCCTCTCGCTTATCCATTTCATCAAGAAATGACTCCATCTCTGACAGTTTGAAGAACTTATCATCGACCTCAGAAGGAACCACTTTTGTTTTGGAGCTCTGCCGTTTAATCTCCTTCTTCTGTTTCTCTCGCTTCTCCAGAGCATCCACATCAAAATTTAAATCAGAGTCCTCATCTGTGTAATCCCCATCCTCAGCCTCCACAGCCATTTTCTTAGACTGTCTGGAAGGTCCCTCCTCTTCGTCTTCCTCCTCCTCATTAACATTTTCATCCTCCTCCTCATCATCAGCACTCTCCTCTTCCTCCTCCACCAGAACTGTTAGGGTCTCATCTGACAATGCCTCATCGAGGGCAGTTTTAAAGTGTTTCAGTACAGCATTGTTCTGCAGCTCGAGCTCCTGCCAGATCTGCTCTTCATCAAAGTTTTCCACCACAAGCTGAGCTAATGGGCTGCCTTTATAATCTGCAGGCTCCTCAGCTTTATGTAGGTCATACAGGGTCTTAGTGAGAGCAGTAAAGTCTGCTGCCACTCCATCTTGAAGGCTGCAAAGGGGAAACCATACAATTAATGGGACAAGTTTGGTGTATTATTAAAAGCAAGTAGGTCTTTACTTATTTTTATCGTTTGTCCATAAAGCATCCTTTAAATCAGGTGTAGCAGTATAGTTTTATTCAGTGACATATTGGAAGTACAAAGCACATTACAACGTAATACATTCATACACTATTACACTGGTAACAATTACTGTTAGCATGAGGGAAATGGACGGATTTAGTTATTATGTAGTAATAACTTCATATTCAATTTCAACATTTCTTTTCAAAACATTTTTTATTAATTTCCACAAACGTCATCAGCAGTAATACACTTTTTAAACTAATATAAATTATACAAAAAACGGTACTGTTGTCATATATTAAGAGTATGCTGACTTAACAATTTATTTGGGCACATTTAAATTTGTAGTAGTGAATATCGATGGTTTATATTAAAATTCCACAGCAAAATCAAAGACTACAGAAAACTTAAAACATACATACTTGTGACGCTTGTGTTTGATATGTTTATTTACCAGTCATAAATACTATTTAACTACAGACGGGGGACTTTTAAAGTTCTCTCAAATAGGTCTGAATGCAGGTCTTTTACTTGTAAATGTGTATTATGAAACTATGGTACTGGTACGTTTACTTGAGTAGAAAATGTGAAATTGTACTTATTCCACGTTGACTCTTTCAAAATTGACTTGGTAAATAATGAACTAATCCCCTCCTTATAGTATATAAGATGTGGACAGTGAAAGTTTGATGCTAATTTAATGAAACGTGGTATTTAAGCTATAAATTTATGCAATTAGCTTTAACTAGCAGTTAGCTAACGTTACTCGAGCGTCTTCTTTTGAAACAAGCGTCACCGACGTTGCGACAACGTTTAACTTTTAGCTTCTGAAACACCACACACATACAGACAGTACACACTTGCCTCAGAAAGTTCTCCGGCTGTGCTGTGTTAGCGTTTATTTTCTTTACACAGTCCTCCAACACGCTACACACATCACCAGTAGCCATCTTTACCCTCACATGCGTGACCATTCGTGTCGCAGGTAAACAGGCTCCCGAAGAACCTCTTCCGCTGCTCTTTGGTTCCGGGGTACAAATATGGCGTCCGCCATGTTGAAGGTTGCAGGTTGGTTTGTGTCAGTAATTACTAAATAAATTTGATCACCGTGCTTGTATGTACTGCAACTATTCTACAGTAGCAGGTAGCAGCATGTACATCTGGTCATCTGATTTATAACCAGAGTCAAAAAAGATCGCTGCGTTAGTGAACTACTGTTTTGTTTTATCTCGCTGCAGCGTTTGGGTACAAACGTTGTATGTTTTGTGTCTAAAAGAGTCTGTAATTTCTTTAATCAAAATGTTATCCGAATGCATTCAAAGATAACTTGACATAATATTATTTAATTTGATTTTGTCGCAATCACAGTTCAGCCCCATATTCAACAATGCGCAGATGTTTTCTTCGCAAACATAATTGGACTTGATTCCTAAATACTGCGGGTATCAGTATAGTACTGTATATAAAATTCATTAGTCTGTGTTTCAGACCCTCATACATTACAAAGTTAAAAAAAATGTGTAAAATAAAGTGTAAAATAACACCTAAAATATTTGTATTTGATGGAGTAGAGCCACATATCAGTTCACATTAACTGTCAGTGTGGAAGATTTTTTAAATTTAATCCTGAAGCTTCTTGAAGGGAAAAAATTATAAAATATATTTATATATATTTCCATGCAATAGCTACAGCTAATCTCGCTGTGTCTTCATCTGTTTATTCAGTGGCAGGTCTTTCCAGATGGTCTCGTCTCACGCTCCTGCGGGCACATTCAACAACAGCTTCCCTCCATCAAGGCATTCCTGGATCTCTGTGGAAGCTGGGAAAGCTGAACCATATTGCCATTGCTGTCCCTGACATAGAGAAGGCCACAGCTCTTTATCGGGATGTGCTGGGGGCCACAGTAAGTGACAAGGTTCCGCTGCCAGAGCATGGCGTGTACACAGTGTTTGTAGAGCTTGGCAACACTAAGCTGGAGCTGCTCCATCCCCTGGGGGAGAAGAGTCCAATTGCTGGTTTCTTACAGAAGAACAAGTCTGGAGGGATGCACCACATTTGTATGGAGGTGAGACTGATATCATGCCATATCGATTACAGTGAGGCAGTTAGGTATGCCTTGTCAGTATTTTGTAGCACCCATTTTAACACTCAAATCAACATGAATAGAACTTATTCACAAAGTGTAAACAATGAAACTTTGTACCATTTATTTGTGCAAGTGCGTCACTGTGCACATTATTAGGTATTTTTTCACAGCAGCTACTTTGACTTGCAATACTAGGAAATGCACAGGTGTTGCATTAATGATGGCTCTGTTGTCAGTGAATGTCACAGTAAGCTGAGACAGTGTGACACTGAGCCAGCATGCACAATACCAGCAACCTGAAACTGAGGCAGCTAAATAGAACTCATCATTCACTTCATTATTTAACCTGTGCTTTTCCTACTGTGACATGCCAACGTGTCTTTAGTGAGCAAGGCCAACACTAGGACCCTGATGGTAACAATAACAATGCTCCATGGATTATTAGAAACACTGGTGTTTGACGAGTGGGAATGTCTGACGATGAAAACGGTTCCAACTCATAATTATGGATTTCATTAATTTTCAGCTTTTACTTTTTTAGCTGAAGACTGCTTACACATATAATGTGTTTGGAGCAAGTTTATGTCTGGTTTAACTGTTGGTTTGCTTCTTATTTGGGTTTTTCGGTGTAAGCTATACCACTATAACAATTATTTATTCAATTCAATTCAGTTTTATTTATATAGCGCCAATTCACAACAAAAGTCATCTCGAGGCACTTTACACTGTAAGGTTTAAGACCTTACAGATTATAGGTAAATACAGAGCCCAACCAGTAGGTCAGCCGCTATCAGCTTACTGCAGATATATATTTACTGATAAATAGATCTTGCAACAAACAATATATTAATGTCAAATAACTGTTGGCAGTAGTCAGCCATGCGTAAAGTAAGTGTTGGTGTTACATAGTTTGTCCACCAGAGAGCACTAGCAAGTTTTTTTTGTCAACTCAGTACATGTCTTAAAAAACAGTCATTATCACAATAGCTGACCTGGAAAATCCAATAATAGTACTCACAATTTATTGTTATTGAAGCAACCATAACGTGGGGCTGTGCATTTGTCTTCAGTGCTATTTGAAAATGTAGTTTTGTGTTTGGAAATTGGATTGAAAGAGATCGTGTTGTGACTTAGTTGCACATTTTAAACCTTTGTTGTGCTTTGGGCACAAAGTTGCTAATACAGCAAATGCAGTGCATTTATTGCATTTCATACTTTACTGTGCATTTAAAGTCAGTATGATAAAGTGTGTATCAAACTAACTGTCATTTTTCTTTTTGTTGCAGGTAGATGACATTAATGCGGCAATAGCCGACCTGAAAGCAAAGAACATCAGGACTCTGTCAGCAGAGCCCAGAATAGGTGCTCATGGGAAACCAGTGATGTTTCTCCATCCTAAAGACTGTGATGGTGTGCTGGTGGAGCTTGAAGAAGCGTGAAAGCCTCAGTGCGACTGGGTTAATTCACCTGTATATATCCTGCTGTTGGTCTCATAATTGTTATAACAAATGTTGATTATAGAACATTTCAAAAAGGATCTTCTTCCAGCTTGGTGTCAGCTCTGTTCTCACACAGATAGTAGGGTGACTGCATAGATTATCACTACACTTTTTCTAAACAGTAGTATTTAATACTAAAGACTGCCACACTTTTTTTATGCAATCAAGAACTTGTGCATGTTTTGATGACACTATATTGCAGCAGATTCAAAATCAAAAGAATTTAATGAAAACAATTACTTTTTCAGATTTTATTGATAAGTTTAATTTTTATAAGCCAAAAGTGATGGCACACTACTTTGACTCCTACAAAAAGGTATAAAAATTAAAAACATATGTGGGTTTAGGTAAAACCCAAATTGGAAACAGGACACTATGTTTGGAGTGCAGTAAAGCTGCCCAAAATCATCCATGTGTAACAGGACATTCATTCAATAACTATATAAAATTTCTTATATGCAATATCTTATTTATAATTGTTATGTATGATATATCATGTTAAACACATTTTTATTGTTAATGGCTTACTCATACATCACCACTATGAGAAAGATCTGTCTGCAGATACTATTGACCACTAGAGGGACTGACACTACCACCAGTGTCTTGCTTTGTATCCATGAACAAAAACGTGTCTTATTAGGGAAGTCGATGATTCACATCTACTCCCAAACATTTCATTGCTACTTTAAAAGGCTTGTGTTGAAATCCCATGGTTGCACAACTTTCACATATTGAAATTCTTAGAAGTTGTGTTTAAATTGAAGACGACAACAGTTTGGGACTACTGTGGTGATATAGGGGATATTTTAGTGACCACAAGCTCAGTGGAAAAACACACTCATGTTCTTCATATCCAGATGAGCACTTTATACTTTCACAGAATTTGTTCTGCACTGTTTTAAAAGAATTGCAATTGTTAGATCTTTAGTTTCTTTTGCTTAGATCAAAATACACACACACACACACACACACACCCCGATCCTCTGCTGTTCCACACTTCCTGTGTAATTATACGGCAGGTGTCAGCTGACGGCCTACTTATAGTTCCTCTAGTAACAGAAGTGAAACAAAACATTGGTACCATAATTATTAATTTTCCAAGCTCAATTTAGCCAAGTCAAAATTAATTCAGACAACTACTTGAATAGTGTGTAAAAAAAAAAAAAAAAAAAAAGACTGATCAGAATCCAGAGGGTTCGATTTATTTGGTTTGTTTAACAGCTCCTGGCATAAAACACAGCAAATATGTTAACGTGACATGGGCCACTAACAGAAAGCGAAGCGCAAAATACAAGATTGGGTTCTGAACACAATAGTTCACAGAAGTTAAGTTTACATAATATAAGAGGGTTAAATGACTAGCCAGTACCATGCAGATGGCTTCATAGTTTGAAAACATTTGGGAGCAAGATACAAATATACATATATAGAAGCATTGGTAAATGTAATCTGTAATCTGGAGGGATTTAGCTGCTCTCTTTGCCCAGGGTATGTTTATCAAACAAGTACTCGGCCATGCCATTCTGAGGAGCACCCATGCGACGCAGGTTGGACACCCAGTCTGCCAGTTCTTTGATGGACTTCACCTGCTCATCCAAGTAGTGAGTCTCAATGAAGTCACACAGCTGAAATAAAAAGTTAAATCAAGTTAGAACTAAAACACATGGTTACACATGAGTTGCACTGACAAAGACTAGCAGCCAGACGTGTTTTATTATATTCTGAAGGTGTTTTCCAAGTGTTTTGTGTGGTTTAGTCAGAAACCTGTTGAATAAGATCTCAGCAGTTCTGTTTAAATGCCATATAGGTCACATGAAACTGAGAGGTTTTCACATCTTGCAAAAAATTAAACCTGCAGAATTTGCTACGTGTTCTTTACAACTAGAATGTGACAACTGTCAAGCTACTGTTTAAGACTCACATGTGGATCATTGTGGTCAGAGCAGAGCTTGTGCAAGTCCAGCAGCGACTGGTTCACGCTCTTCTCAAGCTGCAGGGCACATTCAAGAGCCTCAACACCACTGCCCCACTCATCCCTCTCTGGCTTCTGCAATATAAAACAGGTCAGGAAAACACTTATTAATGAGAGGTAGTTGGTCAGTGACCTGGCCCAGATAGCAAACTTCCAATTATTTCAAAGTGGGTTTGCAGTTTAACGTTTTACCAAAGCTCTGGGGGTTGTGTTTGCATGTTTGTGAAAGATAAACAGCACAGCACACTCACACCCTCCGTATCTTTTGGCCCAATGATGCCCTCCCAACATGGGCCTCACGATAGCCCAGAAAAAAATCTCACACCCAGCGCTCAAGTAAAACACATTAAACTACAGGTTTATTTCCTCAAACACACATTAAATCATACCCTGATATCTTGTAGGAAGATCCTCCCGCCCCTCTGGTTCTGTAGTTTCATTAGCTTCTCAGCATGCTCACGCTCCTCGTGTGACTGATGACGGAAGAACTTGGCAAAGTTGGGCAATGCCTGATCATCCCGGTCAAAGTAGTACGACTGTTATGAGGGAAAAGGAGTTCTTCTAAATTAGCCATTTTCCTTCAGGTCAAACAAAAAACATGCTGAAATACCTACCAGCTACACACCACTGGTAGACACCACGTGGGTGAGTTCAATATGTACAGTACTGTGCAAAAGTCTTAGGCCACCGTTAGATTTGTTGTTTTTGCAATGCTATTATGACTATAAATGTTTTATTTCTTAGTCTCTTTATTAGAATACAACTAGAAAATATAGGAAATATGTAATATATTACATATTATATATAATATGAGTATTAGAAAACAAATATTTTTTAAAAGCTTCTTTAGGCTAAAGTGACAAATATTTAGTGTCATCACTGTAGAGGAATCTGTGGAGGTCAAGGACGAAAATAGGAGAGTAAGACCTGTCAATATCTGATGAGAAGCTTCTCAC
>JAUBNQ010000017.1:10287984-10310848 GCA_032353495.1 Ctenopoma kingsleyae | reverse complement strand
ACAATGATTAGTTCACTTTAGCCTGAACTTTAGAAATTTGCAATTTTAGTTCCAAGTATTAGGTAAAAATCATCACATCATCACAAAACTGCCTTTTTGTGGAAAAAAAAAATCCAATATGTCAACTATCTTTGCACCACTCATCATGTGTTTAGTACTTGAGTTCTTTGCAGTACTTTTAGTGGGGCACGGTAGACTGTTTTGATGACAAATGTCCACTTTAAGTATATTTAACTGTATGCAGAACAGCATATTTAGAAGAAAACAATATTATTTGAGAATTATTTCAGTAACCTGTCACGACAACACAGGCGAAGCACTTGCACTCAACTGGATATTAATTTAATGCTAAACTAATGTTCAGCATCTCTGGACAAATAGTATGAGACAAAGACAGACTGAAGCTACCCTGAAGGTAGTTTTCCTGTTTTTATACACTGCCATGTGCTTCTGCTACGTTATGCACCATCCATTTATTTTCTACACTAGTTAAATAAATCACAACTACCCTCATTGTTACTACCTTCCTGTCTCGACTGATGTGTTGATCCTGAGACTGGACAATAGTATGGCTTATGCAGCTAAATCCTGGTTTTACATTATGCCATATACATGATATTGCATCTACCATGTAAACAAACACTGCTGTGTATAATAAATCTTTGAAAATAAATTTATTATGGGGATCACTTTGCCTCGCCACACACTGACAGACTGGATGTTGAGGGGGTTCGAACCGTCAGTCACTATATAGAAATCAACATAATTTTTTTCATTAGCTGAAAAGCAACAAAAGTTGTTAAATAAGTTAAATAAAAACTTACTTTGTTATTTTATATCCAATATCAGAGTATTTTGAAGAATATAACTTGTAGACTGGCTTGATTGACATGTTGCATATAGGCATCAGGGTAGGATTTGGACCGTATATTAGCTGTCAACAATCTAAAACAATAAGTGACTAATAAGTGTAAATCCTACATATACAGTATTGGGGATATTGATATTAGTGGCTTCAAAACCATAACAAAACAAACTTGACTGTTTGTGGATTCCAGTAAAAATGTTCATCACTGTCACATTTAACATGCTGTGTATGATACATACAGAGTACATGGGTGCCACAGAAATGTTGGCTTTAGTTGAATGATTACTAATAATATTAACAATAAAAAAAATGGTTAAACATCTAGGTAAAATGTGGTAATAATGTCATGGTAGTAGATGTCAGAAAACGTTACAACTTATTGCTCTAATAAATTATTGAGATATTGTCACTTGTGCCTTTGAAACATTACAATGTAAAAATGAAAAGATTATTTAAATTTCAACACATTTTTCTATACATCGTTACTGTTAACTCTCATCCCAAACCTGGTATTATGAGTACAGTTAACCTTTAAGATCTCAGTGATAGCAGGATGTAAAAGTTCAGTAGTGTAGCGAATGTTCATTTAAGACACTTTTTTTTTTGTTCTGCAAACATTGAGTAACAAAATGTTAAAAACCCAACATACTCCCCTAAACACTGTGTAGTCTTCATGAATATGCAGTGATCATATACAGTATGAATGATATCAAAATCTACAGTTTGATGAGGAAAGCTCACATTAGTCATTACTGTTGCATGAAAAGACTGTTTGTACCTTTCTTCACTATGTGGTGCAAAAAATACTAACAAGCAGCTTCAAGCAAAGATGAAAGACAAATGTTAAGTAACTAACGTCTGATGAAGTACTGTACTGGCAAACATGATATATAGTACATTCCTGATTTTTGTCAAGACAAATTAATCAGAAGGTGAACAGCTTTCTTCTCATGTCAGGCTGATTGCTGAGTTTCTGAAGGTTTATTATTTTGATTACAGAGGCAGGAATTTAGTTCATGATGCTCAGACCTCATTAGATCACATACAGCATCTGCTGCACTCGTCAAACCCCACGGTACCTGCTGAGCTTTTTATAGTGTGGTATGACATTAAAGAAAACGTAGAAAGCCAGAGATGAACTACTACTTTTGTTTTGAAGTGTCTTTTTTTTAGCATTTTCCCTTATTATCAAACATAACTATCTCATTTTCAACTAATTGAAACTATCATCAACTCCTCCAAATCCCCTAGCATCCCAGACAAACATGTGGCCATTAATATAAAACTGCATTTTAAAGATTGCACAATTAAAGGGTTTTACTTAGTTAACTATGCATTCTTTTAATCAAATCTAACCATCTTTTTAGAATAACAATTGCAAAGTATGTAGTAATTTCTTCCACAACAATTCAATTACTAGTATTTGTCTTTAAATCGATAAATTGAGAAAAAAAAAGAAGAAAAAAGTGAAGAGTGAACACAGTACATAAGATAAACGTGTTTGCCCTGAGGCACTTGGCAGTGGCTGTGATAAAAGAATCGCCACTACCTTTCCAGTAAAAGGAGCTCTGAAGTTGGTCTCAGTTGCATTCAAACTGTCAGTTCAAAAATAATGCACACGTGTGAGTGACCACCTACACTGACAATCACGCTCAATCTAGTGTTCATCTAGAGTCGTAGTGTCTTATACAGTAACAATGATGAATATTAAAAATGCTACAGAAAAGAACAGAAGCACAATATGCAGTATGTGTGGGTGGGAACTGAAACTAAACCCTGGGTATGTTTATGTTTTTTTCCTTTTTTTGGGCAGGGAGTTAAGAAAGAGACCAGAACAGATGGCCAGAAGGCTCGAGGAGGAGACACATGGGAGCTGGGCATCAACATGGATCCTACTTGGGAAAGTTGTTCTGTTGGCGGCGTTTTGCTGACCTCATTTTCTCAAAGCGTGACTCCATCTCCTCTAGAACTTTGGGTGTGTACCTTACTACCAGCTTCACTGTGCCCTGAGCTGCTTTGAGGAGTTCCACAGCTTTCTCATGGTGCTCACCTTCCACACTCTGGGAGAAAAACACAGAAAGTAGTGTTAAGATTTTGTCACAAAAACTGCCTATAAAGCTTTTTTATAGGTTTATAACCCAAAACCAATCCACTGTGGGCAATTGTTAAAAACAAGTTAAACAACGTATTTTGTAACTTTGGATGAAACAATGACCTTAGTATGTTTGTCTGGTTTAACTTGCTATATAAAAGAGAAAAGTCTGTAATTTGGATATTTTCACTAGAGAACAAGCTGAGCAATAAACAAAGTCAATTGGATGATTGTCTTTGGCTGAACCTGGAAGTTTAAACTACATAAGCAGAGCAGCAATCACAAATGCAGAACAATGATTTTTTTAAAAACTTTTTAAAAAAATATATTGACATTTACCGTTCTCACAAAAATACACTGTGTATCCTTGAGGTATAAAAAAGGTGTTTTTCCTTCCTCTTAAACACTTTCAGAGCCAATTTTGTGAAGTATTTAAAACCTACATCATTTACATACATCCATATTATTCTCCCCCTCCCTTTGATGGCACATTGATTTATTTATCTGTGTGTGTGGAATAGCATTAAACCATCTGTAGTTCTGAATATGCATCACCTACGTGCAGGAGTGCATGCTTCAGCGCCCCCCGTGACAAATTGAGGATAACTCTTAAAAACGCTGCTCTATAGCACTACTGGTGTAGTTCTTCTGATAGCTGCTTTGTGACAGCTCAGCTGCAAGGGGACTTAAACTGGCAAATGGGCATTTGTTTATCAGCCTGCAAGATGACAATGACAATATTTTTCTGTTAACTCATTTCTGGAGACATCTCTGACACATCTGAGAAATACATGAAAATTACAAAGTGAGATTTTATGTTGTTTCAGGATTTCATGGTGGAGTGAAGATCATGTGGCTCGAGTTCTATCTGTTCATATATATCTATCAATAATTTTGACATACTGATTGTCCATACTGCAATTTTCTTTCTTTTTTTTTTTTAAACTGAGGGCGGCTGTAACAAGGCAAAACAATTTCCCTCTGGGATTAATAAAGTTTTTTGATTCTTGAATCTAATCTAAACATGAAATCTATTAAACGTTTTTCACGGTCAAGTAGGTATTTGTCTTCTTTGCAATATTGCACTGTATAACTTGTTTTGAAGTGAACATACAAGTTAGCGAGGTTGTGTTTATCACCTGGAGCATAATTAATGAGTTTATAAAACATTAGCTTTGTCTTTTTGCTTTGTATTTTATTATATTTAGAAATAAATTAACTGTGTTCAAAATACGTATGTCTTACTGAAATGTGTGCAATGGCAAAACTCTGAATCTAACATTATAAATCCATGTGTAAGTCTTGATTGTGTGAATTGAGCGTACCACCCCATTAACAGAGAGAAGCTGGTCGCCTCTCTTCAGGCCGCCATGTCGATCTGCGATGCCTCCTGGGATTATCCGTGAGATGTAAATTGGTGAGTTTTGCTCCTTTCCACCCATTATGTTGAATCCCAGGCCTTCTTCAGTCTTTGGCAGTTCCACAACACGTGGATGTGAGTGTCCCTCACTTGCTGCAAAAGCTGCCACAGTAGCCTACAGATAAAGTGTTGCTGTTTAGTCTTTCTGAATATACCACTTTATTACGATCAAGCAATGTGTTCAACTAGAGAGCATGTAATAAAGAAATACAGAATACATAAATGTGCATAAGCCAAATGTTTGTGTTACATGGTATTTGACTAGGGTCTACCTTAGCTGTAGCGTTGGCCCTGACCTCAGGGCTGCTGTTAATGTCCACTGTTTCATACACATGTTCATAAACCTGAAGAGATATTGTTAGACAATATACCATTACACCTCAGCAACGGATGGCTACAATTTGAAAAGGTGAACAAACAGTAATCAAACCACAGTCAAATTTTACATATTTAACATCAGAAGAGAAAAGATAAACTAAAGCCATCTCAGTTAAACGTTTTAAAAATAACAAAATGTCTCACTTCTCTGACAGCATTACAGAATTCACTCTGTAAGACCCTCTGCAGTGCCTGCAGCTTCTGGGGAGGCACTTCCCCTGTCCTCTGGAGCTTATCAAGCAGTTCAATAGCACGGTTAATGTCTGTCAACAAGAACACATACACCAACATCAACATTTTCACTGATAATTGGTAATGGAAGCATCCACACCTTTGCGAATGTCAGTCCCAAGCTGCCCTAAAATAACGTTAAAATGAAACGCTTGGCATATGTTTGATATTAAGCTATTATTGTTTAAGAATCATTCACATAGGAATCACTTTTCGTCTAATTAGTCTGAGATTAAATTTACCTGGGCTGAACTTACATGGTATGTATTATGATTGTAAATACTTGGTCCCAGTGGAGAAGATTTTACTGACTTAGAACACTATGTGTCTGACATAAATAAAAATTCTACAAGAAAGCTGCATAAGTCAATAAAGCAACTTCCATAATATCTATGTCAAGAACAGATCAGTGCTAATGATATACTACCCAAAATAAATTTCAGTGCCAACATTTCATTAACTGGCAGGTCGCTAATTACTTCTGCCAACACGGAAGGGATGGGACAAACATGAACAATTACTGTGTCAAGATAAATAAGACGTTTTTCCACCAGCATTTATGTTTATACCTTTGTATTTATAGATTAATATTTGTGGTATTGACCGAAAATGATATAAGTCGTTATTCTCTTACTCTATTAATTGTCATCGTTAGTGTAGCGTTAGCTGACTTTAATTAGTTAAACAATTAACACTGAGGTCAGTTTTGTTAAAAGAAAGACTGAGATAGAAGAAATATATGTAATTCAACGTAAAACAAACAAATATTTCCTCCTTCTTATCCTTGATGCTAATATCGAGGTAGCTGGTGTAACATCAGCTAATGAAGTGTAATGAATTTTTTTATGCTAACATATGCTGAGGAAGCAAGCTGTGCTGTCAATTACATTAGCTAGCTAGGAACGGTAATACGGTAGTTATTATAGCTCAGTGCAAAAAAAATATATACACAATTTATACTTCTACATCCAACCCACAACAATTATCTGTATGCAAGGTTTTGTTAATGCAACGTTGGTCGACTAAACATGAAACTATGGAGTCAAAAACAATCACCGGTTCTGTTTCGCTAACGCCAGCTAGGCTAGGTTAATGTCTTCCGCACACCATAGATATCTATGTGGCATCACAACAAATATTTCTAAGCTAACGCTAGCTAGCCATTTAACTTTACCTCTTTCCAGTCGCACAGGCTCTCCAAGTGATGCCATTCTTGAAATGAGTGGCTATTCGACGTGCGATCGACACTGTGTTACACGCTAGATATGGAAAAACTAAATTTAGTAATCCTGGCTAACGTTACGTCTGCTTAAGCGAGACGGTAAATCAGATTAGCAAAGTTAGCTGGCTAGGCTAGCTGCCAGTGTCATGGTGCGTTCAGGTGATGCTCGTACAGTGGAAAAACACGAATTCGTCCATTAATTCAGCATGTAGTCTTGCCAAACAGTGTTGTGAATTGCTTTTGCAATGTTATCTGAAAATAATTTTAAAATACTAAAACAAAAAACAAAACAAAACAACCAAAAAAAAAACTGAATTAATAAAGTATTTATTTATTATCTTACAAATTATATATTGTATATTGTATAGACAACCACGCATATCAATATATATCGACCATGGTATAGTGGGCGATGGAAACCATTGCCTAATTCTTGGCACCTACGTGCCAAGTGCATATTCGACTTCTGGTACTGATTCAAACTCTAAATACGGGGTAGGTTACATCTGTGACTTACCTTTAACTGTAAGTATAAGTCATGGGCTGTATACGTTGTGTTTGTTGTTGACATGATATATGGAGACTCACTTTGTACCTTTTGTTCAGCCCAGTGGTGGTCTCGCTGGCCAGCATCCAAGAAAAAATACGAGGGAAGGTTCCACCCAAATCATTATCTGACAGTCACGCAATCAGCAGTAATCTGCGGGGTAGAACTTCGTTTATTTTAAACGAATACTCATAGCGAACGCATTTGTTACTTTATGTCCTGTGACAGGTGACAGGAGTCAGGAGACCACCCAGAAACGTCTTACGCTGACACCTGGGAGGTACGCTCTTTACCGCCCTCTGCTGGTCGGTCGCAGCACATCTTGAGACTCTGCAGAAAACCGCTCAAACTTTCATGCACTATTCACTTTGTGGCCACACCCCAGCTGGTGATGAAACACAAAATATATGACAACTGATGAAATATACCTGCTCTGACATCACTGATTGGAGTGTGATACACATGAGGATAGTGGATCATTTAGTGGATCAGCACTCATTTTCGTCTTTTAGGTGCATTGCTTGTGTAAGAATTTTAACTTGTTTCCTTATTGTTTTTTTTCTCTCCCTTTGTTTTTGTTTTTAGGCTTCAGCCACAGATCTGGGTTAAACAAAATACTTTCACAAGCATGATTTACGATCAGAAACGACAATATTGGCTTTTCTGCAAACATGGTCTGGCTCACACTGACTCTAATCAAAGACATCTGGTGATTCAGAGTCACATTATCCAATCCTTAAACTGTGTGATTGGCGGATGGAAGTTTTCTATTACTTAAGCTTTGTTAAACATAAAAAGCCCAAGGCCGGTGATAAATGGAGCAGTTCAGAATACCTTGTCTAAAATGTATCCCAGAAGGTTTGATTCATTCCCCTGTATGCTGAGGATGTGCTGGTGCTCAGGCACGTTCATTAAATCTTACTAAATCCTTCCAATTCAATATTAAGGTGGATTTTCTTATAAGAGCAAAGCAGAACAATTGCTTTTCTTTGCATGACACAAGATACTTTTCATAATCTTATTTCTTACTTGTTTTGACAAGAAACCTTAGTAGATCTACCTTTTGCTGTAGATTCATGACAGTGGATAATTTGAGAGACAACACTTTATGCTTCCCATCTTTGTCAGATGTGATGTAAAAGTAACTCAGCATCGTCTGGACCACCAGAATATGAAGAGAAGAAAGTGAAGCATCAGTTCGCTGTTTATGAAAAGGTTTCTCCATTCAGCGAAACGTTTCTTGAATCTCAAAATGCCAGATCCGGTTCTCTTTAGAGGCAACACTTACCTTCAGGTTGATGAAGAACAAGTAAGGTGGTTTGGATCCAATGTAACACAAACATAAGATGTAATTGAAGCTTTTGATGAAGCTTTGTACCTGGTTTTTATATGAATACCTTCTCTTGAGAAATATGTGATTATATGAGTGCTTTATGGTGTTCAGATAAAAAGTCGAACAAATTTTATTGGTATCCTACTACAACCTTAAATTATGGCATCTAGAATTGGCATGCAAGGAGACTTAAAATGTGTAATGCATTGAGTTATAGTCTGCTGGAGGGAGAACTGATATGAAGCTGCATCAGACTTTTCACCCAAATACCAAACCAGTTACCTACACCAGATTCTTTTTGATCTCAATGAATGAACAACTTCAAAATAATAAAATCTGCAATGATTGAGGATTCAAAGATGGGATTACTCAGAGCTAATATGAAAATGTTGGGTGTAAATAATGTTAATGTACACAACAGTATGGGTGGGTGTATCCATCACTGTCAAACTCAGGCATGTATCATGTGCGTCTGTAGCCTAGTTGTACTAGTCTACACTTGTATGTGTAGGCGATTTCCTTGCAATGTTAAGTTCTAGTAATTGTGAAATATCACATGTGCAGCTGGAGTAATAATTAAGTAAATAACACCTGTGTACCCTGTCATTATTTCTTTCACTGTGTATTATCCAATGCATTGACTTCTCTGTTACTGGAAATATATTATTTACCTGCAGCCTGTAAAAACAACTCAATATTTTTAATGGAGTGGAGTTTGCACACATGCATGTATGTGTGTATGTGTGTGTCTGCCTTCCTCCCTGCCTGTCCATATAATAAAGTCTATACTGCCTGAAAGTGCACTGTTGAAACTTTATCGACATTGATTTTGTTTTCAGTTGCCTATAGTCATTTTTATTTCTTGAAATATTTCAGTTTAATATTGCAAACAACTTCACAACATACAAAATGAATAATATTAACCCAGAAACATGTCAATGAATAAATTATATATATATATATATATATATATATACATATACACACATATATATAGATATATATATATATATATGTATACTTTTTTATATATATCTTGTCCTCTGGTGGGGATAAAAAAATAAACAGCAAAGCTTTGACAACAGCACCTTGACATAGTATGTAATTCCAACATTACCTTGAGAAGTTTAGAACAGTAAACAGATAAATTACTTGAGAGGAAAATTGTTTTCTGCTGAATATGTAAATGGAATGTTTTTTGGTCAGCATCATTTTCTTTTTTGTAAGTGGAGAATTTCTCATTTCACAATTGAAGCAGCATGCAAGCTTTTGAAGATGGAGCTGTCCTCTCTCATTCCTTGCCTGTTTTTTTTTTCCCTTCATGTTCTAATTCTTGGCAACGTAAACAAATCCCAACGTCTTGAGGAATGTGATATAGTAATTTAAACTGGGCGCAAATGACTGATCAGATTTTTAATTGTTTACAAGGTCATGAATATGTTCAATAAATAGACTGTAATATCACTTTTACTGTATAAACTTCATCTTTTTTTACATGCAGTCCATAAAATTTTCATTTGACGGAATAATTTACCCTGTTATGTATATATACAAATAGATATTTTCTCTTTATTCTCTTTTTAAACTCTTCAATAAAATCTATACATTTTATACACTATCTCCCTCTTTTAATGGTCAATGTGCATACACATGAAGTGTCTATCCTTATAAACCGCCAGCCAATCTTCTTTTTGCTATCCATGGTAAGTGCTCGCACGTAGGACTGAGTTGTCCTGCATTGGGAATTATAATGCCGCTTGTCTATTCCTCTGCAGCCCTCCTTTGTGTACCCCATGGGGTTGCATTTGGTCTCATAAAAGTATTGCTTCAGTTGGCCATTGGGGACAGGGACCTTTTCCATGACGGTAACTGTCTGCCCAGACATGTCTATTGCCGTCTTTTTATCCACAGCTGTCACCCACTGACTAATACTGTCACACACACTGAGCTCTCCACGCCGCGAGGGATCGGAGTGTCGCCGCACTCTCATGGACATATTAGCGGCATCCAGATAGTTTTTGTATTCCTCCAGAAGAAAGAGCAACGGCGGCTCCAAAGGCACTTGGTTGCTGATCATCACCCGTGAGTCGTACAGGTCAACATCCTTGGTCTCTGTGGTGACTACTGAGGATGGGCCCCCACCTCCCTGGCTCTTATCAGCCCCCTGTCCCAGCTGTGCCACCTCTCCATCCACTTCCAGCAGCTCCTCTATCACCTGCTCAAATGTGTCTGTGAGTGAGGGCAGTTCCCCGCGCTGGCCTGGCCCACCACCACTCTGTGGAGTCCCATGGCCTCGTGGAGCCGTCGCAGCAGCGCCCAAGTAGCCTTCCGTCCGATGGCCCCGCATGCCCGGGGCGTCTCTCAGGGGCGCAGCTCTCATGCAACTGAAGTATGAAATAACCATAGTAAGGAACAGGATGGTCATCACTCTTCTAACCTGGTGGAACTGGAGTGGGAGAGAAAGACAAAAAACAAGAGGGAAGGAAGGGGGAGAGCGAACCAGACAGTTAGTCAAAGAGCATATTCAACTACGTTAGCTTATTCTTGATCCATAATGCACCATCTAAGCCTCTGCTCTTGCTTGTGCCCTCTACTCATTATTTGCAAGGGAAAAAGAGAGCCAGTAGCTTTGGAATAATCATCACTAAATGTTTTTATTCAAGTGATACTGGCACTGTGTCATCAGTGTTTTCAAATTGTTTGCAAACTGTAATCATTCTGTTCTTATGTGAGGTCTGGCTTAGATTTTTATTTGCTGGCAGTAATGCACAAAAGCTGTGCTGAGCATCAGAGAGATCACTTATTACATGAGATACGATTACACAAGTAGATGTCACTACATCCGTACAGGCTTGTTATTATTTATGAGCATTCTTTTTCTGTTAGTCTTTACAGTTTATTTCTAGAGTGTGCAAAGATGCGACGTATTTGAGTGGTTGAAACTGTCATTCATCCCTCACTGCCTGAATCATTGTGTTATACAGTTTTCAAAGCTCATTCCTTCCCCCAATTGTTTAAGCTTCATGACGGACATGTTGTCTTATTATATTCTTAAACTTTGTGTTAATTAGGGCAAGTAGTTACCTTAACTTTTACAACAGTTAGAACAGGTGGCAAATAATAGATGTCTATTGGGCTCCAGCCACGTGAGGGTCTATTGTAAACGGACAAAATTATGAAACGCTCTGTAGCTGATGTGTTGACATAAGGCTATGGTGTTGTTTGTTTTGTTTGTTTGAAGAGTGCATGTATTATATTTGGACTTGGACATTACCCAACTCGGAAAATCACCATTATCAACACTCAGGAAACCTTCAACATGGACATCACCTACTGACTGATTGAGTGGGAAAGGTTGTGTTTGTCTCAGCTCTGACAAACACAGGTGCTGCAGTATCATTTGTTAAATAGAAAAATCTGGCCTGTAACATAGGTCTTATACTAAACCTTATGAATGGGAAGCAGGAGTTTGTTGGACACTGTTTGTTTTTGGCAGGTGGATGGAAAGAGCACTGCAGGATGAATTAACAGGACGTCATACGGAAGCTGAATGACAGAAAGATGTGTCATCCTCCCTGCACTGTAAAGTACCAATCTCAAGGCTCCAGAGAGCAGCTTGCGAGATAAGCAAAGCACTACTGGGGGAGGAGGAGGGGGGAGCCACATCCAAAAGGTGCATCCAAAATACCGTACATACATCCAGTGAATCGCCTGACCACGTATCTCTTACCTTTGAGAAGCTCTATGGTGCACAGCAAATCAATGACTTGGTGGGCATCCAACAGCCAGAGATATAAAAGCAACCATAATGAAAAGAAAATCTAGATCTTGCTTTCCACAGGGGCTCATTTATAAATAGCCTGGCCAAGGCTTTGACTGCACTCTGCATGTCCCAACCTGATACAGGAAAACACGCCGCGCAAACCCACTCCTGCCTGCACTCAGAATGGACCTTTATAGTAGGAAGGAGCAAAACCCCACCTTAAAAGCATTTGTTTCATTCTTAATTGGTATCTGGGGCCATGGCTGCAATTAACCAACACCACCGTGACTGCCATAGAGATATCTTGTCTAAAAATAGATGTGCTGGGAGTCTCACAGTCTCTATTCAGAATATCACATCCTTCTTCTTAATGAGCCACTCATTCCCCAAGCTCAGTGACGTGCTCCTCAAGAGTGTGTGAGTGTGTGTGTTAGGGGGAGGGCATGGGGAGGGGCTGGCTTGCATGTGTTTGCGGGGAGATGAGGGTATTTTTCCTTGCAGCTAAAACAACAATTAGGACAAAGCCAAAAATAGGGAGCTAATTTAAAATTTTCATTAAATATTGTTAATAAAAGCATATTTAACAGACAAATTTAAGATTCGTAAGGTTCAATATTGTTAAGGTTTAGGTTCCAATAATAAGAATTATCTGTGAAGCTTCCCAGCACAGCAAATCGTGTAGGTTTACGGGATTGAGGCCAGTCACGAGCTTTATGTGTAGGATGCATTTAGGCTGATATTATTATCAGCATCGCACTCAAATGGTTCCACTTTTCCACTTCCACATAAGGGAAATGAAGGCAGAGGGCTGATTACTGTTAGGCGTCAAACTTCATGCTGGAAATGGTGCAGACGAAGAGTGCTGCATCTTCTGTAACAGACCACAGGGGTAATATTGCAGTAGCAGGGGGTGGAGAGAGTGCCAGCGTCATTTCGCAGCATAACAACCACAGATGACGTCTCTTCCAGGTCTCCATAGGGGAGAGAATGGAGGGGAGGAGGTTGCTGGGGGTAATGCCACTCAACAGTGCGCCATTGCATGCCGTTCCCCTGGGTATCCTCACACCGGGAACAACAAATGATTTTATTTCTATCTCCATGATTTCCTGTTTCCATCAGGACAATCAATATGGCTTATGCTCTCAATCAACATCCTGTTAAAATGCGATAAAGCCAATGAATCATTTAATTGCTATGGGACTGGCGGAGAATCTCTGACTTATATCTACTACAGGCTAAATGTGACAACCGATTGGTTTGCTCTTGTTTTATACATGTGCACGGCTTGATTTCGCAGTTAATAAAAAAGCTGCTTGCTAGTTACCATAATGAGCATGAATAATAAAGCAGGAGAGGAAGTACATGTGGGGGAATGTTTGAAATAAAATCAACTTGTAGGATGAGCTCTGTGATTTACTCTGCTCAGGAGATGAGTCAAGTGCAATTCCAACACAAATTGTTTAATATAATGATTTTACATGAAATCCAGCTACACTCCACTGATGCAGCTGTGTCACAATATAAACTAAGTGCTGTATAACGCATGGCTATCTAAATATGACAGTTCTTTTGACCAAAAAAGTAAATCATTTCAGCACTGAGCTAATAACATTGAGTGGAGGGGCATAAAGCCCTCGATAACCATTGATCAAACACACCATTATTCATGACAACACATCTACAGCATGAAACACCCAGAACAATAGCAGCAGGTGACTGGGTGGACTCTATCTACTGTTTGGCTTTGGCGTCTCTGGATGACCACCTGTTCATCTGCTTTGAGTGCATAGCTGTATGGCAGGGATATGTAACTTACCCTCACATTTATTCTTTGAGCCAGGTGGGGATTAACGTGATAAATGTCTCCTTTGACAGATGCTGAAAAGTTTCTCCAAAGCATGAAAGGACTAGCATAGCTGGTTTTATTACACATTCAGTAATGTTCACTGGCCTCCCTGCACATGTCAGCATACTTTATGGCTTCATCTTTACCAAGAGCCAGCATGATATCTTAGGAACCGTTAGAAAGGAAAATAAACATCAAACGGGGGAGAAGAAAGAGGGAAATATGCCCACTACATTTGAATAGTAATGTATGACCTGTAGCAACATTTGTTCTCTGACTCTACCACGGCTCCCTTGTGGGCATCCGGCTTTGTTCAGTTCCTCAAGAACTGTGTCCACTATAGAACTATTTACTTAGCAACATGTTTTGTCAAGTTCAACATGTAATACACATAATGCCAAATACTCAGGTGGAAAAAAACAAAAAACAAAACCCCTTGTGTGCCACAATGCAGCACTTAAAAAAAGGCAATTAGACCTGTCTGCAGTAATGGCTGACACATGTGGAAGCTTGCTTCCTCGAGATCTGTTTTCAATCTGACACAGTTTCAGAGCATGTTTAGTAATAGATGAGCATCACTAAGGGATTATACCTGGCCTCCAGGCCAAACCCGGCCACTGCAATAGAAAGCCCGCCATTCAAATAGCTGCTGAGTGATCTATGCTCTCCAAATGAGTTGCTGCCTCCCTCCCACAATGTGAGCAACAGTGGACAACTGAACAGAACAGAGCAGCAGCAAATACAGTACTGTAAAACATAGCAATGTGGCAACGGAGGCTACGTGTTCATTTTTTAAATTCTACTTTTAAGTGATCTTAAGAGGAAAATCGTGCGTAATTTTAACTCATGAATCACCAAATCTGAACTCTCTAACCAAATAACTACAGCTCCAAATGAGCAGCGTTGGAGTTCCCCACTGTGTGCGCTAGATGGCGTGTGAGACCGTGAAATAGTAAAAGCTCCATCTCTTTCTCCCTCTCGCTACCTTCCTCCCATCTCCTTTTCCCTTCGTCCTGTGAAACACGATAGATAGATAGATAGATAGATAGATAGATAGATAGATATGTTTATAATTACGCACACCACTTTTTGTGGTGCGCAATTGTAAATGAACTATACTTCTTCACTTCTGTGCTATTTAGTCACAACTCTGACAATACATGTGGCTCTATTATGCCTTTTTTTTGGAAAGTACATCATTAATTAGTAAATTCAACAATCTTCCATCAAGCTCTTGTACTACTGTGACCCTCGGATAAGCTCTTGGATAAGACATTTTCACATGAAGCTGTCACAAACGAGCCAGTTTTCCACCACTCTATAAATAGGACTAATCCGCGTTGATTCTGGCCAGTAATTTGGAGTTATTCTGTGCGAGCACACAACACGAAGACGCAGACCCAACAGTGTATGTTGGCCGACGTAGCAGGGCGTTTAGGTCTCGGGTTTCCTATAAAGTCTTAATGAGTTCATCAAAGTTTTTTCCCCTCCAAAACAACAATACTAAACCTGCCTATAGTTTTTTTTCCATCTTTCGTCTGCTCACAGTGAAGGAGGTCCGAGGTTTGAATGTAGTCAAACATCTAGAGTAAAGACTTTATTGAGCTATTTACGAGCATAAAGTTGCCGATAAATGTTCAAACGTGGCTGATTTTAAACAGACACTTTGGTTTGTTTCCACTTTCTTACGAGAAATACTAATAACCAGTCACACTGCACAGGCTGCTCTGATCATGATGAAACAACAGCCTTTTTCTCGAGATTACATCTGATCAGCCTGTGTTCTCCATGTGAAACCCAATCAACATAATAACTCCGTTTTTTATTAATGAACGAGAGGATATGGTTACACATATCCCCTCTCGGGCTGCGGCGCTGTCTGTTCGCAGGATAACCGGACTTGATAGAGCTACTTTTAGACCCCCCTCCTCCTCCTACCTCCACCCCCGCACGCACACACGCACACACACGCACACACACACACACACACACACACCTCTATCTTTTTCTCAAGCAGCATCAAACAAAGCGAAAGTGCTTAAAGCAACTTATCGAAAAATAAACAGACACATACCTTTTACTGCCCAGTCGTAAAACAGACCATTCAACAGCACAGTAGTGTCATCTGGGATGTTTTGGACAACTCCCTGAGTAAATTACTTAAGCGATATTTTCCTCTCTGTATTCTCCCGACAAGCTTCAGGATATCTCTTCAGCTTTGGAGCAAATAGATTAAATTATTGATGGTGGAAATTGCATGGATGAGGTAATGCACTCCCATGTCTGCGCGGCTTCTTTGGAGATAGTGTGAATTTGAAGTTGTCGCATGCTGAAACGCCGCAACAGCACCGCGGGATGAGAGACCTCTGGAGCTGAAATGAGGAGCGTCTTTGCAACTACAGTAACTTTACTACACAATGACGCTGCAACATGTGACCTGCCGCTGGCTCGCCACCGAACTCCTGTTTAAACAGCCTCGAGGCGGAACTATTAATGCGCTTCCAGTGTGCATTATGTGCTTTTGTTTGTCCGCATGCTGTGCAGCCTGCATCAACACCATAACGTCTGCTAAATCTAAAGCGCAACCGAAGTTTCTCCTCTTCCGTATTTTGTTCGGTGCAGCCAAAGAGGTGGCATATTTTCTTTTGAAGGTTTTGCGTAACAGCGCGTCTTCAGCACTTCGTGATTCACTGCATTCCAGCCAGCGGTGGCCTGTTAATGTAAAATTAGATTTTCATATAAATAAAAATAAGAACTTCTTGTGCTGGTCTGCAGACAGTGGGGAGAGTGGGCTGTTTCTATCAAAATAAGCTTTAAGCAAGAACGTATTTAAACCTAAAGTACACAGCTGCTTCAGAAAGTAGTCAGAGCCCTTCACGCTCTGCATTTTATTGTTTTATAGGTTTAATTATAAATGGATTCACTCAGTAACTTGATTGGCAAAGTGAATTGACTGGACACAGTTTAGAAAGGTACACATTTGCACAATTGCAAAAAACAACTCATTATCATTTTAAAATTATGGTGGTGCACAGTCAAGTGTATATAATCATTTCTAAAACTCTGGTTTTCCCAGGAGCACTCAATAATCTTTCAAGAGTTGGTCGTCCAGCTATACTGACTAAGAAGGGAGATGACCAAGCACCCAGCGGTCACTCTAACAGAGCTTCAGAAGTCAACTGCAGAAATGTGTGAACCTGACAGATGGATGAACATCTCAGTAACACTCCATCAATCAGGCCAATATAGTAGAGTGGTTAGATGGAAGCCACAGTCTGTTTGGAGTTTGCCAAACGGTATTTAACAAACTCTGAAAGCATGAGGGAAAAGGTTCTCTGGTTAGATGAGACAAAATTAACCTCTTTGGGCAGAACTCCAGGCTCTATGGCTGGTGAACAGGCAGCACTCATCACCTGCTAATACCACACATTGAGGCATGGTGGCGGCTGCATCAGTGACCAGAAGCATAGATTTAAGACAACGCTGGAGTGGCTTTGGGACAAGTCTCTGAATTCCCACGAGTGACCCAGTGAAACCCAGACTTACATTTTATTGAACATGTGTGAAGAGGCCTGAAGGTGGCAGTTCACAGACACTCTCTGTCTAGTCTGATGGGGCTGGAGAGGATCTGCCAGGAAGAATTGGATAAACTACCTAAGTCCAAGTGTGTTGTAGAGACGTACTCAAAAAGACTCAAAGCTGTTGTTGCTGCCAAAGATGTTTCTACAAATTACTGACTTAAGTGTCTGAAATACTTATAATAATTAGCAAGAATTAAGAAAACACATTTTCACTTCGCCATTATGGATTTTTATGTGGAGATTTCTGGGCCAAAGTGTCAATTTTATCTATTTACAATCAAATATGTAACACTGTGGGAGAAATCTAAAGGGGACTGAAAACTTTTGGAAGTAACTTTCAATTTTTGAATGCATTTTTCACCTTTTAATCTATGTAAAATCTATCTTGTACATGCTTGACGCTTGATTCTCACCATATTCTCATACAATGTAATCTGTATAATACTGAGTCATTTCCATTATAAAGTCCTGAATATAAGCTTAGAGAAGACTTACAGTTTTGCTGTCGTGAAATGTTAGTTGTGTTGCCAACAGTCACTGGAGGCTAACGAAGATGTGAACTTATTGGAAACAATTCTGCTTCTTCTTGCTTTCAAAGAGAGTCATCTCCACAACAGATGGATGACTCCCCTGCAAGTGCTCTGCAGTGTAGTAACCAGCTTTCACAGGTTATTATTACCAAATGTCAGCTAAACAAACGTGTTTAAATTATATACACACAGCAAACTCTGAGAATGAAACTGCTTTGCTTTCTGATACTCCGTTTCCCCTCACTAGGAACAAACAGGGAACAATTCATTTCCTTTATAATACAGAATCCAAATAAAGATGTCAGTGGAGCCACAACCTTTCAATGGGTGATGAACGTTTGGAAACTCCACCTCTGATGAATACACGAGTGAGCATAATGGGGAAATAGCAGCTCATTATCTTTGTGACTTGGACCTGGTCCAGTGCAAAGATTTATTGTGATGTGTTTGCTATATTACCATCATGATTCTTCCCTGCACGAGCTTATGAGTTGGAGAGCTCTTGTTTGGCATGTAGCAGTATGGGAGTGGATGCTCACACCTGCTTAATGAGTCAGTCCCACCTCCAACACACCCGGGGACATGCCAAGATAGATATAGCCCTCCCTGAAGGCTCACAGGAGGTGAGGGCAAACTCTGGATGACAAAGAGTTGCATCAGCAATCACTGAGCGACATGACTCCAGAGAGGATAAAAAAATGTACACTGCACAAGGGGGCTGTTCCAAACAAGTAATTCATAAATAAATCACTTGGCATCTCATTAGAAGAGCGAAAACAACAACATGGTCTCTCTCATTCTGCAAATGCAGCACAACTGAAAGTGGTGTATCAAGAGAAGTCTTTTGGCTTGCATGTGCCTGAGGCTTTAAGGACTGAATTTCTGAATGAAATTAATAAAATGCTTAATAACCAGGAGCAAAAAAGAGTTGTGAGCAGTGGTAGGCCTGGTATCTTTTTGATTCATCTGGTCAAACTGAGGCATGACTACACTGGCCCGTTAGAAGGCACCAGGAGTATTTCTGATAACTGCTAAAGCACTATTTCACTGGAACTGAAGGTGTAAGATTTCTTCAGGTTTAAGATTTCTCAATACGGCGCCGGGAACAATGACTTCAAACTGTCTGAGGTGTTCGGATGAAACCCTTTGTCTTTGCGTGGTATCTGGCAAATTTCTACAGATCTTGATCAACCCATATGATTTGCAGTAACAGTTGAGCAGTTCTCTCCTCACATCTTCCCCGCTCACAACCTTTTGCCTGTTTGTGCAGCAGAAAGAAGAAACAACCACAGGAGCTAACAACACGACACACTTGTATAACCTTTCAAGGCTTCTCTTGCCAAATGCAGCACAACGCTGACAGGTCCGCACTGCCGAAAGCTTCGCTTAACAAGTAGAATTATGCCTCCTTGCACAAGACAGGAACCATGTAACACGGACGAAATGACATTTTGTGAAATGTCATTTTCACTGGGGATAAAGGAAGGCGATGAGTGTATTTTGATCACAGTGAAATTTCATTCCTCCTCGAGAAGGAAGCACGTCAGCTGAGAAAACGTTTTGTATGAGGTTGGATGACGTCAAACAAGATGACGGTGAGCTGGAGAGAACAGTTGAGAAAACTCCAGACTGGTAAACAGGTAAAGTCGGCACAGGCCTTTTATAATCAGATGCTGGAGTGAGGAGTTAATGTCAGCCCCCCTGTGATGACATTAACCTTTATTGTAATCATCAGGCAGACACAGAAGACCAGTCTTCTAAGCTTCATATCCACATCCTCATGCAGCTGATACATTATTTCCATAGTGGTACAGACTGTAAATCACTCTATAGCCTATTAAGCTTCTCTCTGTCTCTGTCTGTCTCTTTTCTTCATTTATGCCTCCCCCCTCCTCCCTCTCCCTCCTCTTACTTCCCCACAATCCAATATCAGCTCAGCATCAATAACCTTTGCATGGTTTACTGCTGAATGAAAACACACTAATCATGCTACAAAATTACTTGGAAATGCTGAAATATTTGTTACGAGAGTCGAACTCCAAAAGCAGACATTTTTCATTTGCTACACAAATGAGGCTGTAGAAAACTAAATCAATGGCTTGAATATGACTCCTGCTTGGTTTAATATGACATATCCTGTCACCACATCCAACTACAGATACATCTTTTACATAATAAGGGACAGAAATTAGATATTTTCCTTCACAGAAATAAAAAATAAACCCATAGGTTAGTTCAAGCCTTACTCACTGAGGAAATGCAAGTAGGTATGCTTTATTATTTGGGGAAGTTGCTTGAATTCAGCCATGTGCTACATGTTCACATGCTGAGAGACACCCTTGAATGGTTTGCCGGCATGATCGAACATTTCCTCACACACACACGCCCGCGCGCGCGCACACACACACACACACACACACAGCATCATGAGTCCTTGCAGTCCCGCAGTGGTCCGTCCATCCAGCCCAAAGATGTCTTTACTGCCAGGATAACTATATCCACTGTGTATTAATAACTAATCGTGGGCTTCATCACTGTAAAACCACAATCACACCACTGTGACGAATGAGTGACAATTAAAGAACTTGTTTAAACAAGCCTGTTAATTGGATGAAGGTGTTGGTGATGAAGATGATGGTGGTGGTGACTAAAGCAGCTGCAGCGACGGCGGCGGCGGGCGGTGTAGCCTACATTTCCATAATGATTAAGATGATTAATTTTCGCTCTAAATATATCGTGACGTCCGCCGAGCCGTGAGTCGAGATTTCCGCCAAATATAACCCCAAATAATCAATAGCCTATTTATAATCTATATCAGACATCAGCTTGGATAAATAGACAGATTATTAGATTTCATGAATGAAAGCGCCGTGGTAAAGTGGACCAGCACAATCCGAAATCGAGTTTTATTAAAAGTAAATACCTATTATTTATATTAAAAGACAAATCAACGTCGTTAATTGAAAACCAGATTTCGCCAAATCCTTTTAACCCCCAAAGTGCATTAATTGACCGCAACGGAAAAAAAACGACACACAAAGGCCAATATTTGCGTTAGCTGTACGAAACAATCTGTTATTAATGTTATCTTTATTTCAGCAGAAATAATGTTTTTTTTTAATCGTAGGCCTACCGAAAGAATTTGATCTGATTTTTTTGCAATGAAACCTACCATCGGGTTTGTTATTGACGCCCACCCCAACTCTGCAGAGCTGAGAGTGCAGAGAGGGAGAGAGAAAGAGAGAGAGAGAGAGAGAGAGAGAGAGAGAGAGAGAGAGAGAGAGAGAGGGGAGATTCTCGGTAAAGATAACACACGCGGAGACGCACGCACACAGGCGCGAGCGCACGCAGACGCACGCCCGCACACAAACACACGCAGCCCCATTTATGGACTGATCCGCTGACGTACATTGCAGAAAAGTGCTATAAAAAAACCTTCATACATACAAAGTGTGTCGTGCCACCCCACAGACCCCTCCTAACCCGCCTCCGCTCATCCCTCCTCCTCCACCCAACACGCCCACGCCCACACCATAATCCCACGTCTCAGTAGAAAAAAAAAAAAATAATAAAAATATTGCTACATGGCCAGAAAATAGACATTCTGCAAATACAACATAATATTTATAAACAAATACAGCCGGAAAAGATGCTGCAACAAAAAAGAATCCAACTCCCTTATATCATCTGTGAATAAAAGGCCGAATATTTCTTTAAAGTATCACAATTTTCTTGAGCTTATATCAACAACAAACCTTTGTCGGTTCGTTAGATAAATTACGGATTGCTCGTAATTTGTGCAATAAACGGGTTTTGTGGTATTGATAAGCCTGAAGCGTGGCTATTATAGTTGCGACGCAGCTTTTATTAAAGTAGCATTTTTATGAATGTCCTAATAAGTAACATGATCTATTCTGGTTTCACTGTCATATAAAATGAGGAGTAATAGGCTGTAATATGTAGCAACCCATCTGCGCACATTGTATTGCCGGGCAAAAATGACCGAAGTCACATAATTCAAATGCAATTGGGAATTATTTGATATATTCGTTTTGGAGTATTTTTTTTTAATACAACATGCAAGAGAAGCCTTGATGAGTTAAAGGAATAGGACTGCCAGTGGGCGTTGGGGCTTTTCTCTTCCCTTGCTGTTGTTTTGCCATGCAGTTGCTTCGTCTTGGATCACAAATCTTAAATCTTTGACCAGAGGGGAGAAAAGGAAGACGGGAGAGAGAGGAGTGAGTGAGAGATGGAGATAGAGGGGGGGTGGGGGGCAATAGACAATATCCACCGCTTCTGCATCGGTGCGAGACGGATTTTTAGGCTACAAGTCCTTTAAGGGAGCAGAGAAATAAAATCCCAGAACAATTTTGTGTGATTATCACCTGAGTCTAACAAGTTCACGTCATAGATTTTACGCGTGCCTGAATTTTAAACAACAACAAAAAAAAATTAAGAGAAAGAAAGAAAAATCGATGCCTCCCGAACAATTGCATATCAAGCCATCTTATCTCTCTCATCACATTCAGCCATAACATCTGTCAGTGGATGCACTTTGACCACGCCCATCTGTATTATAATTTCACACAGGAATTATATCACAAATTGTGTACTGTAAAACAGCCTCGCTATGGCAAACCCGGAAAAATACACGATTACGAATTAATTCATCATTTTCCTCCTTTTTTTCTATCATTCATTCGTAGCCTGCGTATGACAGGTCGACACAGAGCCGTGTATGGACAAAAGAGGGGGTAGGGTAGCAGGTGAAGTGAAAAGCACCTTATGAATGAAACCGTGGAGCGGTCGTAGTAAAAACACAAGTGATTTGATGGCGATGACGGGAGGGGGGGCGACGGAGGGAGGGAGGGGGTGGAGGGGTAAAGAGTAGGGCTATTTTTGGTCGATAACAAAATCCAGAGGGTTTGACATCAAGACAAAACATGAATGCAGCAGACCAAACAAGAAAAATAAGCATAGATAGATAGATAGATAGATAGATAGATAGATAGATAGATAGATAGATAGATAGATCTTTTTCCAGACAGTTGTA
>JAUBNQ010000017.1:10248061-10287977 GCA_032353495.1 Ctenopoma kingsleyae | reverse complement strand
ATAGATAGATAGATAGATAGATAGATAGATAGATAGATAGATAGATAGATAGATAGATCTTTTTCCAGACAGTTGTATGATCTGCACCAGCATCAGTACTCCAGTTCGTGCAGACTGGAAGGATCACTGCAGCGTCTTAGTCCCATATTGGGAGCATGATTAGGCACAACGCAACGATTACGCAAATTATGTTGCAGCAGGCAGTGTTCGGAAACTCCGAAAACGCTTCAAAAAAAAGGTCTGTTTTTTTAAATCCCAAGCACAAACGAGTCCCAGCTGAAACGTTTCACATGACTTAGAGATTCTACGAATGTGGACATACCAATATTTTATAAAAACAAGTTCATTTTTTTAAAGAAAAATGTCATCCTACGAGATGTTGGTCACCTGGATCGGATTTTATTTCGGTCACTGATGCCCACATTTGACACAGTGCCAAGGCGAAGGCTTTTTTTTTTTAAAGGCGAAGTTCATTTGAGAAAAGCCAGAAGAAGCCCGCAAAGACGACAGGAACAAAAGAGTGACATGAAAACAATGGATTGTGCTCTTACCTTTACAAGGGCTGACAACCACAATGTGCGTGGTTAGATCTCCGCGACCAAGACTTGCATGTCCCAAAGTTTAACGCAGTGTGGGGGGGCTTATAGGTACCGAGTATGTGGTGTGCAAAAAAACCAGACGCCCTAACATTTAAACTTTCACAGTGCCCTACAAAAACACATCCCAAAGCACAAGCTCCTAATGGTGAGCGCTTTTCTTTTTCCTTTTTTTTTAAATAGCTCTTTTTTTCTTTAGAATCCCGTTTATTTTCCGTTTACAGACCACAGGCTCCCTCTGAATAAGCTTACCAAAAGTTGAAAAAACAATCCCAGGTTTGGCAAAGGGGGGCTGGGAAAAGAGAGAAAGAGAGTTGGCGTCCACTCGGCGTTTTAGTCCATGCACGACTCCGGTGCCTCTGTCCAACGTGCTGAAAGCATAACACAGCCAGGGTAACTATGATGGGCCAAGGAATATCTATATACTTTTGTTTGAGTGCCCACTTAAAACTGCTTTTTTTTTTTTACTCTGCTTGTCACGTGTAATTTCCTCCCCTTGCCAAACCAGTCCTGTTAATATTTGATCACATGTTGGTCGGACATTTCCTTCCAGATAACAGCACCTATAGCACAAACGCCGGTTCAATTCAGTGTATAGTCGCCTCTAAAAGGCTTCACTCTTACGCGAAATTACTACATGTTCAACGCAGGGGTTGATCCCTATTGTTCGTAATGTCATGCTTATGGCAAGTGTGACAGATAAGTGGCACATGTTGCTTTTTTTAAACATGGGCACCGCACTCAAAAAGAACATACATACATGCATAAAATATAAAGCCCTCACTGCCAACACACACAGCTCTCCAAGACAGTCAATAGCCTAGATCACATCCACACATTGCGCGCAGACACAATGTAATATTTCCTTACCTCTCTCACTGTACCGGCATATCCTGAGCCGAGAAATGCCACACAGTCTGTTTTCACACAAGCTTTGTCAACATCAGCCTCATCAAACATGGGTCTCGATACTGAGTTTCTCAAGTAGCCACTGAGTCCAACCCTTCCAGCAATGCGTTGCCAGACTAAATAGCAAGCACGACTATTTACTGGTAATCATCCCTCATATGTTGTTTCCATTGAACTTACCATTTTCCCCTACGCTGTCCTGGAGATAGAAGTGTCTTAATATCCACTCACTCCAACAGATGCTGGTAGGTAATGTGTCTTGTTTGAAGTCATCATATGAGAACTTCTGCTGTGCTCAGTAGATCGCCCACCACTTCGCTGACTTATGAATCTAATAACCCTTTGCAATATCGGCGTGCTTAAACTCTCTTAGGCAACACCTTGGTGGCTCTACAGTAAAGACAAATATCAACAAGCCTGGGTTGTCAGTAAAGCCTTTACAGATATACGTAACACCCTCGCCCGGACAACGCCATTAGGGGTCTTACGTGATTGAAATAAGCGACGGCAATCCAAGTTTATGGGGATACTAGTTCCTGACTGATCGCTCGTTCACTGCCTCAAATCTTTAAATCCGCATCGTGCAACAGTGACAGAGACATAAAACTTCTGAGACATATCCATATGTGTTATAGACTGTTAACTCCCTCTTTGGCGAAGGGCCAAAGGCCTGTTACGCATACGCACAACTGGTCATTTAGATTTTTCGAACACGGATGATGCACAGACAAGTCGGTTTTACAAAACAAATACCACATTAATAGCGCCCCTGTGTCTGCCTGTCAAGTTCTTGAGGAACTTGTTGCTGCTCAAAAAGAACCCCCCCCTCCGCTTTTTGCTGGACCACACACTCACACAGAGGCTACTTACATTGTCAAATCCTGTTAAAGTGCTGCGTTTTTTTCGGACAGATAACAGAAATCAAAAAAGTTAATCCACGTCCTCCAGAAGTGTAATTGAACAGAGAGACGCGACCACAGCGTTTAAAGCCAGGAATGGTACTTTTCGATCAGGGATATCTGTAAGTTCAAAGGCGAAATCTGTTTTCAGTAAAATTCCATCAGTTGCACTGCCAACACTCAGCCATCTGATTGTTATGCAGTGACGAAGCGCTGTGCTTGCAAGTGAAGCCCCAAATGTACTAAGTAACATGAGTAATAGGTGATATTTGCCTGACTCTCTGCCAACATCCCAAACTTTATAGAGTGTTTGTAAGAAAAGAGTGTCGTTCTTGTGGTATAAATTACTTTTTTGTCATAGTTTATGGAAATCACGCTGCATGGGTGGTGCGTTATTGGAACCTGTAGGCGTGCGTCTGAAAGGAGACAATAACACCAATCTGACAAATCCTTGGACTTCTCCCACAAAATAAAAAGCTGCTCATCAAAGTCGATAGGTAAGTCAATGCCATTCAGACGTGCCGCTCTGGCACACAGCTTGCCTTCCACTTGTATATATATGAATCATGGGTTTAAAGGAGGCAACACTACCTTTTGACCAGTACTGACAGATGCAGTGTTTTGATATTTTAATCTGGTGCTTTATGATTGAAGAGAGGAAAAAAGATCCAACTTTCTGTGTTGTCAGTGCCACTTGTCAATATTGTACCACCATACATCTGACACATTCAAAAGTCTTTTTTTTTTGTGTGGCAAATATAGTTATTTCTAACCTGGTCTGACTACGCATGTACTGTGTCATCTTGCTTGTAGAGTCAGTAGCCAAAAAAAAACTAATTTTATTTGCAGTTTGTGTCAATACATTTCTATCCCAAAGACACAAGATGGCATAATCAGATAAAATTAGAAGAATTTTTATTATAACTAGTATTTGCCAAGGGAGATGTACTTTTTCATGTACAGGCAACAAGTACAGGATTTGAGAGTTACCCATAGCTTATTACCCTTGAACTCACTTTTCTAAATGTAGGCTTTTCGCAAAGTGGCTACTCATTACTGGCTACTAATAAAAGGCACTGACGTAAAGACAGAGGTAACACATATCAGCTCGGCGTGGACTGCATGCTGTGGATGAACAATTCCCTTCATTCACTTCACATGATTAAATGATTAGGATGTATGAGTCCCATCACCTCTCGGGCTCCTACCATCAGCCTACTCTCGGTCCTTTTTGCTTCCTGACGTGGTAACTTGACTTGCTCCTACTTGTGATGTTGTTAACACTTCCTCTGCTCCCACAGCTTTTCACAGACTCTGTTACTGACTCATGCTCGTCCCTTTTCCACTATCCATGCCCTCCCCCGCACTCTTCACCACAATATCTTATGGCTGAGTCCGAGGTCACAGATCAATCACTTCATCCCCTGGGCTGCATATGACTGTATGGCATTTTGCTCTATGGTCTGCCAAGATACTTCACCTCTTTTGAGCTTACTCTTGGAAGTTTTAAGTGTTTGAGTGGAATATGTTTTGGCAGAGGGAGTGTTATTAAAATGTGTAGCCAACGGGCTGCACTGTGGGATAAATATGGAGATATATGGACACCATTATAGATCTTAGGGGTCTGTAAAGAAAGCCTGAGATTGGTATAGGCGACGCTAGAGTAACTACAACACAGGAGATGTATGACGCAAGAATAATAGCAGGAACAGTCACAGATCGCTCTTTAGTGACTGGCTCACTACCACTTGAGATTACTTGTTGTTTTGTGAAACAGTACTTACTTCTAAAGCAGCATCCTGCCTTTAAGATGTGCCCTTGTGTGATTTAATCCAACCTTTTTCTGAGTAGCTGCCAGCGGTCTGCCTATAGATGCCTGAAAATTAACCCCAGCTCCTCCTTATCAAACAATAACTGCACAAGATTAATCACAGATGAAGTATTGTTAAAGCAATTTTAACACTGCAGTCGTCACGTTTTCTGTTTACATCTGCTAATCACATTTGGGTCCTGTCTGGCCTCTTGAATCATTACTAAAATGTAGAGTGCCAGCCTAAAATTTTGAGTCTATCAGCACTTTCCACCCCTTTGCCGTAATGACAACTATTAAGCGAGGATGGATCCAGTTGGGGCTGTGTGTATCATTACTCTGTCTTAATCTTTGTTCCATAAATATTGATAACAAGAGCCCCACGTCATGTGTTACTAGTACCTGCTGTTAAAAATAGAAGGCTCGCTGATGGCAGGTTATCTCTTACTGTCAGATCCCTTTGTATTGCCCCCCTACCCCCCACCTCTTGTATCTACAGGAAGTTGAGCTCTGGGACAAACAAAGAGCAGACAATAAACAACAAATACTCTGATTACACACCAGCAAATAAAACTACTGTGCTGCATGTCTTTTTTTATTTACTTGCAAACAAAGTGCAGTGTGTAAAAAGTAAACTGCCACTTATATAAAATCTTTCTTCATTTACATAAAAGTATATTTTAAAGAAATCTTTCATAATGAAGGAGTCAAAATAGCTTAATCCAGTCACCTTGTTGACAATGTGCTTCATGCTGTACATCTGTCATTCTGTCGTGCAGCTTCATAATATTTCTGTAGAGTGTGGAATTAATTATCAGGCTCGGTCGGTGACTCAGAGCTCAGGTCTTCAGAAAGTAATGTAGCCCGTAAATAATCGCCCTACTGCCACCATACTTCACACTGATGGTGAGCGCAGCATTTGTGCTAATTCTGCCGTTCCGTGTATAGTGTGATGGACAGTGTCGGGATAGATGATATTTGGGTTGCCCTGGTGGCTTAACAGACTGAAATTGAGCTAAATGTGCTGCTGGGATATTGAGGGTTTCTATCTGGCTTTGTTGCATCCAAGTCATCCATCTCCAGCTGACCACCTTTTACCAGTTAAACACCAGGTGACTATGTAAACTCCATCTTTAGTGCCTGAGGGGTGAAATCTAGAGCTCTGGGTGTGACATATAAGTGCATTGATCTCCTAACTCTGACTAACCTCTTTCTGCTCGACAGCCTGGAGTGGAGGATGCTGCCTGTCTGCCATTAGCTTTATGACTGCCTGGGTGAGACAGGTAATCTGGGCCTGCCACTGGACTGAGAGGCTGACAAACTACAGTGAACAACAAGGAGGATAAACACACACACACACGCAAAGAATTTAAATGACCTAGAATATCTTAGATAAGTTTAATTTCTCAGAAAACAAGAAAAGTGAATAAAGAAATATCGATCCAAACTTGTCTCAGTTCAAATATTACCCCAGGACAGTGATTTATTCAAGATTGAAATTAATGCATTTGTATTTTAATTCTGCAGCGTGATACACTGAAACAAGATTGTGTGTGTGTGTGTGTTTGTGTAAGCTTGAATGTGTATGGAGTGGTGTAAATTTGAATAGATGTATTTGCATGTTGTTGCTTAGCCAAAGGCATTGTTGGTTCCCAGTGGTAGTGACCTGAAATTTTGCATGCACGGCAACCCTGCAAATGGTAGCCCCTTTATGATCTGCCAAATATTGCACCGTTGAATTGTGAGACACTGACCTTCAATGCAGCACATATATGTAATACATGTTGACAGAGATGTTCACATTTCATGATTGTCTCTCCCTCCCAGTTTTTCTGCTGAGCTCTATAAGGAAAGGAAAAACAATAAAATGTATTTAAGTGTATTTGCATTTGGAGTGCAATGGCTCAGATTGATTTGGTGGCTTTGGTCATTAATATTCAGTCCTATTTGCATGCCAACCTGCCTTCAAGTGAGTTTAATGCACTGCAAGGTAACAAAAAATGATTTAAAAGATGACAACGACAGTAAAAGACCAAATGTCTGGTTATTTTTACAGCTGATAGATGCACAGCAATACTATATGCATACTCCGGAGGTATGGTGGTAGATTGTGAGTTCAGATATTCATTTTGTGTAATTCATTCTGACACCAGTGAAGTGGACTGAAGTACCCCACTATGTTGATCTTATGAGGGATTTATGAACTGGACATTGAGCTCACATCTTCTTTTACTTTGCATATGAAAACATAAGTTTTCTTACTATAGTAAAGTTTGCCAGGATATTTAGTCAGCATGTATGTTTCCTGTGTAACCACCAACTGTGGTTACACCTACCTTGCTGTGTAATCCTATATAAGCCAACTTAAAATATATCAAGGTCAACAACCCTGTAAAACTCATATCAGCATTACTCAGGCATTAAAACAAAACTGTTTTTATATAAAAGCCCCATTTCTGACCCCCATACTAAAATACCAATGTGATAAAAACAATCTTTATCTGCTTAAACACTTGCGGGCGCCCAGGAATGATGGGGTCAAGAGTTTTAGCTCTTTTACTGATCGTCTGATAAAAAAGACAGTAGCAGCAGCCTGCAGAGGAGGTGGAGGCTCGTGACTTGGAAGCTCGCAGTTCAAATCCCTGGACTGACAGACGAAAGCTCTGTAGCTGTGCTCTGCCTCAGCAGCAACTGTCAAAGTGCTGTTGCACAGAGTCACCGGAGTCCCAGATGTTCAGTAACAACAGTGTCAGATTGTTGCAGTATACTGGGCAGGTCCCACGTGTGAGTGTGTAAACTTTATCTCCATTTTGTCAGGTTTTTAATCAAATGTATGTTTTCAATTACACTCAGAGATAATAGTTTGCTAATTTGAAGCTAAATGTGGTTGTTAAAATGTAAAGTTCAGTCCAAAATTGAAAAAGTAAAACTCCTTAATAATAGTTTGAGATACAAAGTTAATGCTGGAACTAAACTTGTAAACATCAGTGGTTGGATAATACTGGACAATATTAAGACTATTACAGATACTCTATATTGGTATAGCAGCCAATACTTAACAAGACATTGGTGTGCAGAAGATTTGTTTGAGGTAATTACAAACAGTGTCACCATTGCATGGTTTGTCCACCAGTTAGCACTGACAAGTCTTTTTTTTTTTACTATAAAGGCGAGACAGGCTATTCACAATTAAAAAAACAAACTCCTTACTCAAAAGGTTTGTTTGGAACCAGCTTCTAAATGATATTTGGAGTTTACTGCACATACGTTCTAAAAGACATTGAATAGAAATAAGGTCATAAACTAACTGTTTTAAATGTCAAGATATAATGTGCTAATTAGTGAACTAGAGGTGCTTGTAGGTGGATTTTGCTATGTTTTTCTTTTATAACTGGCTGTAGATTCATATTTACTGCACAGATATATTCCCAAATGTCAAACTATTCAAAGCAAAATTGAAATTCAAACTTCTATAATTTCATTACAAGGATGCAAACTTCATCTGCTGAAGAAGATTTTGTGATGTGCGTAAAAGCTACATAAAAGCTACTAAATAAACCTAATGGTGAGAATGTTTGGTCTCCTATTATAATATTTCATTTTCACATATATATGTCCAAAAAGTACTGAAATAATATGAAGTTCAGTTCCTCATAAACGTCATATGGTCAGGTGAGGGTTTTTTTTCTGTCTGAACTACATGCCCCCAACTCCCTGTCAACCCCCTCTGCACAATAACGCCAAACCAGATTCCCCATTACAGTTGACAGACAGACAGTAGGCACAAAGTTTAAAATAAAGGCCTTAAAGGGGATAAAAGGTCTGCAGTGAATGGTGATGGAATTGTTTAAGATAATAAAAAGGAGTGGGATTTCTCATGCATTTGTCTGCAAGGGTATCCTAGCCAAAGTTTCTCTATACATCAAAGGGCTTCCACAAATAAAAGCACACTTGTCAGGGGCGAACAAACTGCCTCCTTTGTGCTTTCTACCAGCCAAATTCAGGCGCACAAAGCCTTTGGATGTGCAACACTGCAAAGACATACTATTCAGATGACATGCTCTGCTCTCTGGTGGTTTGCTGTGTGCTTTTGTCTGCCTTGACCAGAACAGATACATAATATCACTGGATCAAAATCCTTTCTGTCCCTTTTAGTCCCTGTTAAAGACTCCCATTACACACCCTCCCCCATACACTCCACTATTCTTTCTTTTCTTAAACAAAGTAAACTTGATGCAGCCAGATAACACTTGCAGCCCTCAGGCCTAATGCCCAAAAATGAGTCTCAGGTTCATTCATTTTTTTTTTTTTTACCAAAAACCTTCGTACAGGTGGTGGTTAGACAGACTGGACATGTTTCATCATTGCCTCAGGAAGTGTTTGTCCGTTTTGGTTTTCCATTTCTTTAAACATCTGTCACCTGCGTTTTCCATTTCTGTAAAATAAATCACTATACCACTAAATGAAGTTTTTCCATGTTTCCATGCCAAGAAAATAAAAGAAGCAGAAAGCAGAAGAAGAAAGTAGTCTTACCGCCCGCACACACTCTGACACGACTCACAATCACACACACCAACACACACACACACACCTGAATCTCATACAGCTCCTTTTCTTGTTCCTATCAACCAATGTCCATCTAAGTTCAAATGAAAACAAATTAAACAGACATCAACAGTATTTATAAGATGCTCTAGTTTATATGATGCTCTCGTTTTCTTTGTTAAATATTATAAGCATTTAAATAATTAGGTAAATAGGGCTGCAACTACTTATGGTAATTTTTTTAACTTTATCATTTGAGAAATATACTGGTAGCACAAGTTGATGTCTTGAGATTGCTCGTGATGTCTGATCAGTAGCACAAAACCCAAAGACATTAATTTAGTTGCAACAGAAAACATTTGCTTTCAACAGAAAACAATGAAAAGCAGCTGGAGCCAATCAATTTTGATGAGAATAATTTTTGTCAGTTAACAGCCTGCTGTTCAAATAACTTAGCCATGATTTCAATTTAATGTATGCACTATTGTAGTCATACAAATGTCTTAATAGTGTTCATTTTAATGCATTTCCCCCAAATTAAGTATTTCCTAACAATAATTTGTAAGAAGTGTGATACATTAACACCACCCCTAGTGGTCTTGAGATAATCAAAAAGACAAAATACAATACAAAGCACAAAATAAACAACTTTAGAAAGACTGCACACTATGTGCAACAAGTATTATTAGTAGACATTGCTTAATTTAAAAATGTCATATTGAATTATTTGCAAAACATTATAAGTCTATATCAGTTGTTTATGGAAGCAATTTGTGATTTATAATTTATGTTCATAATTGAATGGTAAGTTACTGAGAATTCCTAGTTGAACAAAAGAAGAAATGTAGGAGAGAATTTTAATATTTTTGTAAATGCAATGAAGGCAATAAAATACAGTTGCCATTGTTGACATAATTGTTATCACAGCAGAGTTAAAGTAACAATTAAATTAAAGTAACCCGCCAATTTAAATTCTTTTCATTAGAAGGACATATTTTCTCCAAAAAATAATTTCTGAGAAACAACGAATTATTTATTAATTGAAAAATATTTTATAAAGCCCAGGGTGATGACAGCATAAGGGAGACCTTATTCATTGTGGAAAATCATAGTCTCATTTCACTGCAGTTTATTGATGTTATGTGCTTTTCTTACAATTTTTTTCTTTGCATTTGTGAAAAACATCAAGGCACACCTGAGCTTACTCAGAGGCACAATGGCGAGAACCACTGTTTCACTCTTGAGGAGATTTCAGTGTGCTGAATAAAGCAAGTAAATCTCTGAGTGAATGCAATGACTCATCACCAGGGTCATTTGCCTTTCACTGCAAATGAGTGTGGGTGTCTGACTAACTTGCAGTTATAAGCTGGATATTGTTTTTTAATCATTGGAGAGAGAGAAAGGATGAGAAAAAGAGACGTAGTGTTTGTGATTGTGTTCGTGTGTACAGAATGCAGGAAAGACTGTGTGCAGTGTGTGTCACAGAGACAAAGACTGAGGGCCACATTTTGAGTCTTTGAGATGCATTGTGTGCCTGGAGCCACGCGTGTTATTTATCAAGCAGGCGCTTCAGCCTGGAAGTTCAGTTTCCTGTCATCTGACAGAGAAGTCCTCTGTGTGTCAGCAGTGAAGTATGCCTCTCTCCCACATGGATTTGACGGAGAGGCGCGCAAAAAGTGGGAGGAGATATGATAAGTGTGCTTGGTTGCACATTGTGCTTGATTTCTGAAAGTTCAAACACTTCATGAAGACTGGTTTTAAATTGAAAAGTTTCATCTCTCCAAAGCAGATGCACATTTTTGTAGGTTTATAAAAATTAAAGGCTAAAGTAGGCAGGAGAAAATTTAATTAAGCTCTATCTGCAGAAATTCAACCTGTAGGTACTACAATATCCATGGTAACACTTTATTTGAAAGGGTGCACATACAACTAGCTGCATACTATCATGAAAACTGATATTATCATTAATTGAATCTTCATGATTATTTATAATGTTGTCATTAAGCATCACTTAATTCATAATTGTCCCACCCAAAGGTGTCAAACTCTGAAAAGAAGTTGTGAAACCTTTTAGAAGCATTATTATGTGATTCAACATCATGTCATTATATGTTCATAAAATGTTAAACTCTGCACCATACGAGAAAATAATTCACAAAATGTCATAAGAGCATTGCAAGGGCAATCACACTTTATCTTTTGAAAGCCTGACATGAGACTTGAGGCTTCACTACTTGCTTATAGCATAACAAACCGAAATCTCTAACTGAATTGTCAATGATCAAGTTGCAGTGTGGGTAATGTAGGTAGGTAGGTATTTGTTTTGACAAAATAATGCAGGTAATAAAAAAGTACGTCTCTGGTTTTGCTGCATCGGTTTTGATACATACCTTTTTTAAAACTGCCCATTGTGAATCCAACTCTTAGTGAAGACTTTATATATGATGTATGGTAGATGTAAGCAGAAAGGCAACAGGTTACAAATAAATCGTAATCAAAACATACCAGAAATTTACAATGATGAATTTGATTGTTTTTGTGATTATTGGCAGTACAGGCTGAGCTAACCACATTACCTTAAAGCAAGGTGCATAGTTAGCCAACTATAAACAAAACAGTTAAACCTGTTAAAGGAGGTCTAGTGGAAAATATACTATATTCAAGTACTGATGATGGCTTATTGTTCATGTTTATGAACAAGAAACAAGAAGCAAGAAAACACAAATTAATGAAAACTCAGCTCTCAATCATCAAGACAACGGCCTTAATTGCTGTTGGTATCTTTGTAATGAGTTTATTGATCACAGAATTCTAGAAAAATTCTACATAAAAAAGAAAATCTACATATTTTGTAATAATTCAACAATTCAACATAGAAAAAAAAACTTTTCACACTAACAGTTTTCAAGCTTGTCCTCCCAGGAAGAATAATAATAATTAATATTTTATAATCCAACTGGGTAAATTGTTGTGGACTGGCAGCCACAGGGTACTGGGAGCTGAATTGCCAACTCCAGAATTTGTAGACAACTTCCCTACGAACTCAGCCACACAGGGGGAAATATTGATCAAGACAAGTAACTGAGATGACCAAACTATGCACGACCTACTAATTTGTGCTACCTTAACAGCTACAATACAACAAACAGCAGAGCTATGCGCATGTAAATCAAGCAGTCTGTGCACACCTACACAGTCCTAAGAGGAGGTCTAATCAGGCAAAACACCGTTGTAGATGTAATATGAATGTATAGTGGCAGACTCGGCATGAATTAAAAGTTGTTCAGTTGTAGAATAAAAAGGATAACATCTAAGGTGCTATGTTGCAGTTACACAAATATTGGGAGGTTTTTCTTCCCGTATTTGCTTTTCATTGTACATTACTGGTAAATTTGACAATTCTAATCCACTAAACTTGATACATTTTTAAGTTACAATAAATAGTATTGATCCTCATTGTTTAGAATAGGAGAGATGCAAAAGACAATTTTTGGTACAGGGATTATTAAAGTCTAACATAACTAAATTTAAGTAGACATAGCTGTCATAGTTGTATTCATAAAGCTACATCATCATTAGAGGGATAATTTCCGCAAAAGTCACAAACTTTATACTAGAAAACGCACATGCTAATACGTCAGAAGAACAGAAATCTTCAAGCAAAATATCTGAAGGGAACAGGTGTGAATGGCTGCTGAGAAACAAACATTTGAATATTCACATATTCCCTAACCATCCTAAAGATGTGGACTCATCCATCCACTCACCGTGCAGTGTTTCCTAGAAGTTGCGGTAAAGAGTAATGAGCAAACACTCATGTACTGTATAATACCAAGGTAGGTTTGGGACTTAACCATGTCTCCATGGCAATTGCTGCAATGGTGACAAATTTGCTTTTTCAATAAACAAAATGACTAAAAATTCTGGAGCTTAACTGAGGTTTCATTGTTGTGTTGTTTTAGTTATACAATCCTTACATGTGTGACACAGAAGGGACATAATAAACCAGGAGGATCATTTACACTGAGCTTTATAGACACAATAAAACAGAATTGGTTTGTCAGAGTATGTATTTGCAGTCTGTGGGTTCAGATTTAAGTCAGCAAAGCACTTCAAGACACTCTGCAAATTGTGAAATGTTTATTTGCAAGGCTACCTGCACCATACAGCTCATTCTCCTGAGGATGAGTCATCCACAGGCTACATACAGTACATTTGAGGTGGGCTTTAGATAATCTCCTGGAGGAGAATGTAGAGGGGCAAAGAACACTGCTGAGCCATCACAGCTGTACTGATTTTCTGTCACATTGTTTCACAACAGGAGACATTACCTGGTAAAGGAAACCTTAACTCTTACCCATCCCCCGCTATAACCACTGCACAAGATCCTGTCAACAGTCAGCTGTGTATTGATAAAGGGAACCAGGTATTTGTGGCCATAATGTCCCCTCACAAAATGCAAAATGTGTAATACTTAGTGGGATATTATAACATGAAACGGTTCTGAGGAAAATGACAAACACAACCTCATAAACATGTTATTAGATAAAGTTCTGTAGGAGCTGTCATGCAAAATAACCCATGTTCGTAACATTTTATTTATAGTAGAACCGAAGCTTTTTTCTGTTTTCTGAGAGGCAGTATACATATAATGGCCTCAAGGACTGATGCTAGTGACTTACATCTACAGGGGTGCATTTTCCAAAAGTCAGCCAAACTACTTCTTTGTTGCCTTTCTCTTTTTTCTCAGACGTAAATAGGCACTCCTGTTAAAAATGTCATGTTTTCATGTAAACAAATCACCTAAAGCTACCAATGCTTATGCAAAATTTGTTCCTATGGTTAAAAAAAAAGAAAAAAAAAGACATAAAGCTACAGCTTTACAGCAACAATTAATTTCATTATTGATTTGTTTATTCAATTAGTGCATAAAATATCATAAAAGGAGTAAAAAAAAAAAAAGCCCACCACCATCAATTTGAACTGTCACAAAAAGTTTTGTCTACAAGGAGGAAAACTGAGAAAAGCACCACATGTTATTATCTGGGTAAAGGGAATCAACCATTTTTGCTATATAAACAACTAAAACAAACATATTATCAAAACTATTGGTGATTGGTTTCTGATGCCTAAGTAATTGTTAAAGCATCAGTTTAAATCTCTGTAAAGGTGTAAGCTATAAGGCTTACCTTTATCCAGAATCACTGTGTTTGACCTGAAGCCTTTTGAACTGAAGTATCTCCCAAATGTGCTCCAATTTGGCGATTTTATTTTATAATTATATGTCTATTCCTTTGCCTCCTGCAGAGGGATTTACTGGACACAAATGTACATGGTGTAAACAACATCTTCATAGCCCTGCTTTACATGCCAAATCCATGGTGTATTCCAGGAATTTCCATAACCCCCATATAAATATTTGCATTAAGGATCACGGGACAGGGCAATGAGCAAAAGCCGCTCTTTGGAGCCTTGCTTATGATGCTATATTTTTGAGTGAAAAAAAAAAAAAAATTCTGGTAGTGAAAAATATTTTTGTCTTTTTTTGTCTCATGTTTTATTTACTTGAAATATTCACAAATGCACAGGATGCTAGGAAAAGTGGATGAGCATAAAATAACATAAACCAAGGCTGCTCTTGACAAGTATTCAAGTCTGAAATATTAATCTTTATGTTTCAGTGTGCTCACGTCAATGACGACACAATATCTGTTTACAAGCATCAAGCATGTATGTCTATTTTCATGTGACTTAGCTCTGGCTAACGGGTGTAAGACAAAAACTAACAAGCAACATTATTAGTGGTAAAAGGACAGACAGTGCCGGTGGTTAGCTCTTGATGAGTGATTCCACTGTGACATATTGCTTTAAGATATGAGGTCATCTAATTAGATGGGATGAAAAGTTCACAGCTGTGACGTTCTACCTTGTTCGAGTCAGAAATATTGTAGAAGGCATCATATGCTCATATTTGTATGTGATGTGCTGTCTCTCTCTTCCTGGCCTTGCAAAAATATAAAGGATTGTTTCAAACACTGGATTCACTTAAACACATTTAAAATTTTATTTAGGACAAAATTATAATTAACTGCACCAGTGTTTATGTGTTAGTGTGAAGGTATGTGGGAGGCGTGGAAGGTTAAATATCGTAAATGCTTCAAAATCAACTGCTGTTTCATCATGTCAAATCTTTGTTTTTAGCAGCATTGCCTGTTGTCTGTTTACATCCACTAATCTCCAACTGTGCAAGAGGAAAGCATATTATCTCTGTAATCAGGAGCAAAACCTAAAACAATAAAATAAAAATTTCCCTTTATGTATGTGGGCTTGAGACTTAATGAAAATAAGACGGCAGATGTAGTAACATAATGACAATCAATTAAAAGTGCTCTGTCTGTCTTGAGGGTGAAAAGCCATTAAAATCATTGTGATCTTTGTTTAACAATACAAAAATAGAGTTAACAACTTTGTGACGCATTTGCACAGAGGTGTTTTTTACTAACAAATCACAACACATAGCATGTAATGTCTCTCAGGGAGGCAAGATAAAACAATGGGTCCGACATGATCTGAGATTCTACCTGCAGTTGCTAAGCAACACCCACCTCCAACCTCTCAATCTGTCCCATTGGTCAGCAGGAAAAACGCAAAAGGCGCCCCATTGGCTAAGAGAAAGTTAATAAACTTTAGCCAAGACCTGCCTCCCTGTGTGCGCACACACTCTCTCCCTCTCTCACACACACAATGAAGAGATTCTTGTGAATGAGAGCATAAGAGGGTGTCAGTGCTTGCGCAGTACAGTGCTGATATATGCATTGAGCTCCTGAGCTAAAAATAAAGATCACACTGAATGCTGTGCCACTGAAAGTTGCAAGACTGAATTCAAAGTGACAAGTCTAGTTCTCTCCAGACAGAGCAATGAGGTCCCACCCTCATCACAAATCCAGGAGGTATTTTTTGACATTCGTTTTTTTGTATTGAATTCTAATAAAAGCTCACACAGTAGTTCTTCACATTTGATCAGGCTAAAAATGCACAATAGGAAAGCCGAAAATATCTTTGAAATACGATTCAAAAGTAGTATTTAGCAGTGGTTTCCATCCTTTTTTTGTCTAACGTACCCAACAACCCTTTTAGATGAGCTCAAGTACCCTTTCGTTGTGAATGCAGTCATGTTCTTGTGAATGAATGTTATTTAACTCAGCTTATGATGGAACACTTTTTTTCATGCCACTGAATTACCATTGTTTGGATTAGTTTGTCAAGTTTGGATTGATGTTACTATAACTTATAATCACAGAGACTGGATGCTTGAAAAATTTCTGAGCTTTTTTGGCCATTTCAAGTGTTTATGTGTTATTTAGCTATATATTTAAACTATGCATTGCCTTTATCTAAATTCCTCTAGGTGTTTGTCCAATATGAGCACTCAAAAAATCTCTGGTGTTTGCATACAATACTCTGTAATAAGAAACAAACAAGTGACTTGAACCAGGTAATTATAGCCAATCTGCACAAGGACCACTCTTCCTCATGAACAACAGATGGTGGGTGGGATGAAAGGGCCAATGTATCTGGTATGTTAGAGTTCTGAAATGTACATTACTGCACAGACAGATGCATCTGTGTGGGGACATTCAGCTAAATTTGATTTTAGCTAGAGCAACCGGAGAATGCTGTGATTTTTAAGCTGGGGTGCCTCTGAATGCTACGGTTAGGTCTCTAGCAGCAGCAATTCTTCTTAGGTAACCCATGGCCTCTCATTTGGTCACAGATAATTTTAGTACATCGTACGCTGGTTTATTTTTAGCTTATACGTTTTATCTGCTTCCGTTCGGTTTTTATAACAAGATTTTATATGATAATCCACATCTGTTGGATTAGCTGTTGCACGAGTAGTCAGTACTGTTACTATGGGAATGCACATGAATAAGGTTTGGGTACCATATGTAGTGAAAGAGATACTTATCCAGAGGGGTCATTTTGTTTGTCTCTTGAGTTCAAATAGCAACAATCTTTAGCCAGCATCAACTAATCTTATATTTTTTAATCAAATCAAAATGTGTGTTTTTATAACTTTCTAAACCTAACTGCAGAGGTAATATAGTGCAAATTGTAACAGAAAACCAGTAGAAGACAAAGTGAAAATGTAATGAAAATGTAAAATACAGAATCCCTACACAGCATGGATAGACAGTGTCCCACGGGCCACTGCACTCAAAGTTCACCATTTTTCCTAAAGATCTATCAAACAGTTGCTTATTTGATAAGATGATAAGACAGCTATATTTAAGAGTTCCTTCTAGATCAGTTTATTTTTCTTGACATTATAATTTTCACCTTCTCTGGGACTGTCCTACATCACTATTTCAGTGGAACATCTTGTAACCTAAACTCAATAGAAAACCACCTGTGGACATATTTTTTTAAAATTTATTTATCACAAAATAGGCACAGTCTATGTTAGGAGTTTTATTATGAAGTGTCTATAGTCTAACATCATGTTGTTAACTGTACAAGAGAGCTTTAAAAAAAATAAAACAGTTCAGTATAGAGCAGTTTTTTTCTTTTTTGCAGCCATAGGTCATATATAGCCTCAGTGATTTTAGCTGCCCTGGTTGCCTGCTAGTCCACTGAATAGAAGAACAGCTACAGTATATAATGTTCAACAGCACATTCACACATTTTATTTCTTCCTGTCAGTGCTCACATGAATGTTTTTAAACATCTAAAGGTAGGATTAGAAATGATAAAAATTTGTCTTTAAACCATGAAAGGAATAATCAAAAACACAAATCACTATAACTATACAATGTTTATATACAGTCAAGTACAATTTCACTTCAGTGCAAGGCTGAATTGAAAAGCATAAGAAAATAATGCAACTTACATTACTTTTCATCAGATTACTTGAGAATTTATGTTGGGAAGCCCACATAACATACACTTTTTTAAGGATTTGGTAAAGATAAATACAGACAGAAAAGAGTGGATAATGAAAATGTCTATAAAGGCCAAGGGTTTAAACACAGTGCTGTTACATCTGCTTGGCCACTCGTTTCAACTGTTGGGTCGTTTTATAGAAAATCGACTTAGATTTCTGAGGTTCGAGGAGTGTGAGATTTCCTTCAGAAATGCTCCTCACAACTCTCCGAGGCTTGTTCTCCTCTGACCCTGAGAACAGACACCAAACACGGAACATCAAAAAATGAACACACCTACTCCTCATTTCTGGTAGTTCTGAGTAAATGTATGAATTTCCAATTTTATTTAAAAAAAAAATACTGCTAGCTTTGTACCTCACAGATCCTTGAAACCATATATGATGTTTTGTGCAAACGTAAATTTATCTCAATATAACATGAAGGTATCTTTCACCACAATAACATGACTAAAACTTAACTAAATAGTAGCCATTGAAAACAACAATGTCAAACTGTCAAAAAACATATTTAAGTAAAAAGTTATTTTCATCATAATACTAAGACAAGCTAAATGCACAGATTTTTAGGATTGTATAGATATTTTTTTATTTCCTTAATATGTATATGTGTTCTCTGCCAACACTTACCAGCAAACCGATGCACTCTGAGTGGTCTCCGGGCCGCTGAGGGGTCTCTCTTTATACGTTTCGGTGCAGAGAGACCCTGTGTTAAGTCTTCTTTGATGCTATGAATAAATTAGACAGGGGGAATCAAAAAAAGTCATCAAACAAGCCATCAAAAGCTCCTAATCTATAACTGGACTCTTCAGCGATAACAATAAATTTTGTTATTTTTGTGACAATTCTGCACTGCTTTCTTCCAGCCTTAAATAGTCATAAATATGTTGAAGCAGAGTATTTAATTCACCATTATTAAAAAAACAAGATGATATAGATGAGTAGGGGAGAAAAAGCCAGTGGCACATTACCGGCTCAATTTACGCTTTCCTTGTGCAGCAGACGTCATGTCCATATAGGTCGGGTTGACTCGTCTCACTTCTTGTAAAGATGGGATCTGTTGTCTATAGAGCAAAGGTTCAAGTTACTACAACATCTCTGCTGTGTGTAGACGTGAGTTTTTGTTTACAAAATCAGATTAAAATAAAATAGCTTATAACTGATCACAATGTGTATAAAATTTAATTATTTTAAGGCACCTTCATTAAGGAATTTGGTTGTGAAAATGTATTTCTGTTGATGAGCGATGAGATTGCATCATCCTGATTTCAGCATCTTTACATTAATTATCGATAAGCACATAATTGACCAGTAAGCTATACCTAAGAACACTATGTCACCAGGTCATTTGAAAATGACCATGTGACTGAGTGAGCTCAGCAAGCTGCTGGCAACATCTAAGACCAAAAAGAGACAACATGTCTGCAAATCAACATGGTGAAATAAAACATTTCCTTGTATGTAATCAATTAACTTTCCAGATTTATCACTCAGACAGGTCTTTGTCATTTGTTGTATTGGTATTGATTGTAAATGTCTTCTAAATATAAGTTAAGATTGTCAACATCACTGTCGTTGACCCTCTAGTGTCCCTGTCTGCTAAACTTTACATGAAACACATTTAGGGAACTGACACTCACCAATCTTGCAATTCCAAAATTACTTTTTGTAGTTAATTTGTCAAGTCATTGAGGCTCTTCAATAAGTTTACATTCTTAGAACCAACCGTACAATGTTTTTGAATTGAGAAATAATATAATATAATATAAATACATAATATAATAATACACACTGTATTAATGTGAAGATTCTTGTGCTGGGAGCATCATTCACTGACAAAAAACCCTTTCTGCTGATATAGTTTCAAATCGTTCCTATTTTACTATTTTTTGACACTTCCAACCGAAGACACCAAGACGCCGCTCAGCTCAGCTGACTTAAGCTCTCGGCCCAATGTTCCAGTCTGGAAACATGCTGCTGGCAAGAATACTTATACTATTTGCATTCTAGCCTCTGTCTTGTTTTGAATAGGTTTTGAGAGATTTACCACTTCTGAATGGTTTAGTTACCATCCTCAGAGGTCTTTTACACAGAATACCTTAGTTGCAGTCAGAGGTATATTTTTTAAGACAGTTATAAACAATAAATTGTTTTTATGGAACTAATTTGAGTGATGCATTTTGCTTTAGTGACTCTGAACTATTTAAAAAAAAAAATACAATACAGCTTTTTGAATAAGTAAACTTTTTCCTTTCGTGTTTCTTAAATGATAATGAATGCGTTTGTAGAGAAATATTTAACTCAAGCTGTGTGGTACCTCCCTGGTTTAAAAAGCATAAATATGGAATCCTTGCTGAATGATTGTGGTTTTGTTGCAATTTGAATTCTACCAAGATTAGCACTGGTGACAGACTCCTAATGAGTTCAAGAAGTAATGGCAAAAATGTATTAGCAGAAAGGCGTAATAACAACAACAACAACAACAATAACAATAACAACAACAGAATATGAAAAAGAAGAATTACATCTATGCTGTCAATGCTAAGCACCCTTACCCACCTTCACTTTTGTCACTGAATAAGAAGATCTAAGTGAAAAAATCTGCTATTAGAGTATTGGCTACTGACTGACCATTTGCTAGCTTGGAAAGGCACTAACAATATTGTATCAAATTAATCACTGATGCATGAGACATCTGGGTGTTGTAGGTTCCATTTAGAGAAAAGATTAAGAAGCACGTGAAATACAGAAGAATAGAGGCAAATGTCACCTGCTACATCAAGTAACGCAGTCTAAGAATCAATAGCAAATTTCAAGGAGAATATGAAACTTGGTTTTGTTACTAACTGCTCTGTCATAGATTTTATCTGTAATGATGCCAAAACTACTCACTGATATAATTATGCTTAAATTGAAAGGGACAGTTAGAAGCACTTACTAACTCTTCACAGCTGAAAAGTACATGTTGAGGTAACTTGTTGGTGAACAGAACAGAAGAAATTGATACTGATAACCTGTGACAGCTATTGTAGTTTTTCCCCAGGAGTTGATTTATAAAAATGTATGTCTACAGTTAGACTGTTATGTTACATGACCTCTGGTTTATGCCGTCACAGCAGGATTTTCTTTGGTATTTCAGTTCCCATTAAGAGGAGGGATTCCTGAAGTCTCTTACTACATTTCCGGTTTATGTGGAGAGAAGTGGACACAACTGTGGCAGTAAATATTAGAGTGACCACAGGTAGGTAGTATGCAAGTGTACTGATGCATTTGCTTTCGGCTGCTTCAACATGTAAAACGACTGCGACATACGGACTGCTAGGAGGATGTAAAGAGTCTTACTTATACTTTTATCTATCAACATTTTTCTATACTGTAACTTTCTGATGGTATACAATATGAAAACATATGAATTGTGTTCACTTTAAATTCACTGAAAACATAAAAAAAGACTAGGTCATAAACAGAACTTCAAAATGAATTTACACATCACTTAAAATCTTAAAATCAAAAGAAAAGTTAAAACAACAATTTTTCACCTTTTGGTAGGAATCTGGTTCCCCTCGTTTGTTTTGGGAGGGTGCAGTTGTTGGTTGGAACACAAGACATCTGTGGACTTTGACGCCTGACAGGGACTACCACTGCTTATTATGATGGTTGCATTACTTGCAACTTTATCATCAATATCCAGAACTTCAAAGGTCATGTTGGGATCCACAGCGCTGGAGGAGTTCAGCGACAGTACCTGAACAGTTTTTTGAGGAGGTTCTGGTGTACACTGTAGTGGAAACATGCCCTCCTCAAAGACTTGCGTCTTAGCAATGGTACGAGGGCTTTGTGGTGGCAGTGACGCAGACAGATTTCTCCTGATGGGCATTCTTGGAGGTGGTTCCTGTTTCATACTGGTCTTATTTCCTTTACCTAAAAAACATTTAATAAAAATTAAACAAATAAAGCAGCAATAAAATGCAATTAATACAATATATGCACAATATAAAGAACTCATGGAAAATAAACAGAAACATTTTAACCGTGAATGCCAAAGAAAGCTAATGTTAGCTAATTTGACAGAGGAAAGGCCCATAAAACACTTTTTCCTCAATTAATGTCTTAGTATCTGCACGTCCTTTTCTGTCCTTTTCCAGCAAAAGTTCGTTTTGGTTATTTTCATACTAAAGATGTCAGTGTTACTCTTTTTTTCGGTCAGAAAGACGTGATGCCACGCACTTTAATGCATCAGTGTTCAGCAGTACGTCCCTGTGTTGTACGATATGCACTGTATGTTCACTTAGTATTAATTCTTTCTACAAACTAATACGTGAATCCAGTTTTTAGGGGTCCAAATTATAGTGTGTTATGCAGTTGATGGTCAAAATGTTACCCGTTACTTTATAACTACAACTATACACCTTTTCATAACCCATACCCATAATAAAAAGGTGCATGGAAAGGCCGTGTCACCTCAATTCATCATCAAATTAATAGACACTGTAAATGTCTATTTGACAGTCACCATGTTTGTTGTTGTTTTGTCTGGCTAGAGTCAAGCATTTGGCCTACTTCAACTTTGGTTCTTCAAAACAATTAAGAACAAGTCATAATATATTTTTTGCAGATGTCAGCATCTGTAACAAACTATGTTTGAAATGCATTTATCAGTGCTTTGTTTACTATTAATAGCACTGAAAGTAAGAACAGATTAAACCACTTTAAAAAGTAAGCTGGGCGACAAACACATTGCACCCCAAATGATAATGCCCCCTGTACTCAATCAGTAATCAGTAATAAGCACTGCAGTGCCAGCCTTAGGCTAAACAGTGCAATTTAAAAAGCGTCATGATAGAGAAATGAGATGAATTGTTCCCTTAAGTTACATCAAAGTGTGTTAGAGAAATTATGCATGGCACAAGGCAATTAAACATTACAGTGCCCTCTATGCACATACGAACCTAAATATAACAATTCCAGAATGGAGTTGTGACATGCATTATCCCGCCCCCCACCCAAAAAAACAAAACAGAATTTCATAATTAGACTAGAACTTGTTCGAGGATTTTATCTGCCAACAGCCCTATGTGACCTCTGCTTTGGAAATGAGAACACATAGGTGCTGTAGTTATGTAGTATGTTACTTAAAAAAGGTTTTCTTCATATATCATAGGGTACATAGGGTTGTTCTTAGTTTGCCTCTCACATTATGTTACAATGTGTCCAGTGTGCAAATAATAGCTAGTAGTTATGGTAATGTGCACACATAACTGTTTGGGGACTTGTTTGAAAGTTTTCGAAGTTCAGCTGTATTGTATTGTAACAGGGTTGTAAATTTAATAGTTTTATGTGGAAAAGGGGCACTGATTGGCAACATGTGTAAACATTCTTACAGTTGTTTTTCTGAGATACTGTAAGAATTAGATAAAATGACAATGACACTCAAGTGTGCTATCCCAATACAAACCCCCATAAATTCCATAAGCAAGTTTCAAATTTTTAAAATTCATGAGATGTATGTTGCAACATACATCTCTGAACACTCAGCCAAAAATACTTTGTTAGAAAGAGAAACACAACTAAAAGATCTAGTGTTAGCCGAGTGAGGGAGTAATTTTTCAGCCTTGCATTTTGTAGCTATGCAGACAAGTGTTGATAGACAGCTAACAGTGACCTATTCTGAATGCACTGCACTCTGTAAACAACATATGGATTTGTGGAACTTCCATTAATTAAAAGCAATTATGGTTCATTTGTAAGACAGCTTACATAGTTAAATTCTTTACAAAGAAAGTTAAATGTGTATACCCACACACATACACACAAAGAAAAAAATACCATCACATAAAAAAGGGAGATTGCTAAATGCAAAAGTGAATGACTGCCATTATCCTAAATATGAAAAAGCAATATTTAGCAAATATGAGTCAGATGGTGATGAATATTCCTTTTCTGTGGCAGAGGAGTTGTCCCTAGCAATAAATGGCAGCACAGTTCCTTCAATCACATATTTTTGGCTTGTAGGGGATTAATACATGCATGAGTTGCTATTTCTGGTGGAGGCTGCACTGAATTAGGGTCGCCTGGTTGCTGCTGCCTGTTTTTTATAGTGCGCCTTTTCTGGTTGGTGGAGCAGGAGAGTTTACGTCTGTTGACGTTTTTTCCTGCCCCGGTGTGGATCTGCATTTTCATGAATGAAGCTCAAGAGGGATTGGGAAGGTTAGATGCTAGACAGAGAAAAACAATTGAAGGTAGGAGGGAAAGAAAGGTAGACTGGGGGGACAAAGCAGAATAACAAGCACAGAAGCAAACGGGATAGCTATGTTGGAAAAAGAGGGCTAAAGACTGAACTGCAATATAAAAAGAACAGTATAAATAACAGAATGATATAAATAGGGCAGTGGTAGGCAGCTGAATGAAGAATCTTGAAGGGGTTAAATGGTGAATAAATGCATGTGTGGAAATGTTATAATCAACACTGAATTGTGGGATGAAAAAAAAAATTCCTTCAAAGTGATCATTTTTGTGTGATTTGTTTTTATTAAACAGTCCATGAAGAGTTAATTCTCTTTCAAAAACCCCAACCCTCTCTAAAACCTGTGAAATCTGATTGGCTTTCCAAAGTACGGGGTGGAGCTATTTCTCATAACATGATGCAGTGACTACCATTAAGAGCTGAGAAGGCAGTAAGGGACTGACAAACAGTGTCAGAATAAGATCAGTGCAGTTTTTCTGAATGTCAAATGAAAGCAGTATTCCAAACAAATGTGGAATTTATCATTAATTAACCAGTAAGTTAGTTGAAATGCTGTAAAAGGTTGTACCTATTGTGTGTGAGTGTGTGCGCATACATACATATTATGTATTATACTGTATATGGGAAAGATGGTTTGCAAGGATTCAGGTGAAAATGAGTGAATGCATAATTGAAGAGGATGCACAGTGTTATGAATTTATTAGAGAGCTTCCAAGAATTGTAAAATTTGATTCATTGATCCATAGATAATTATTTCAAGGCTGAATAAATTATACTGATTATAATATTTGGTATTTCACTATTAATCCTCAAAAGGCTTGCATGTACACTGTACTAAAATGTGAGGCATACCTCTCATAAGGTGCTGCTGCAAGATTAGGCTATGACTATCAATCATCCCATGTCTGTGCATTCCGATGCACAGGCACAAATTAATAAGATGATATTTACAAAAATATTATTGTAGTACATTTAGCTATATTTTACAGCTGAGTCAAAAAGTGTTGAAGGTACATTTTTGTATGTAGATGTATAGAAACTCTAAGTTTAAAAAAGGTAGCAGATTACTACATTATCTTATTGTCCTTGGTTACTTTTGCTGTCAGTAACAGGTTTTGATGTATTTGTTACTTAAAGTATTTTTCCTATTACTGAAATGAAATTTTTTTTATTAGCTTTGTGTGTGTGTTAAGTTAAAATTTGCTCAGTTAAGTTTTTGTCAAAATATAAAAGTTCAGTACAGTAATAAATTAGAGCATATGCTGGTGCTGACACATGTGGATAACTAACGTATTGGCAAAGAAAAGCACAATTTTGAGCGAATAACAATAAATCACCAAATGGAAAAAGCAGTCAAACAACTGATATAAAGAAGGCTGGGCACACGTACCATACAGAAAGTAGGGTTTTTTTTAATATTAGAAAAAATAAATACTCACTTATCATAATGGGTTTCTGGGAAATTTAATAGCAGTGGTGACAATCTCCCTGGTGCTTTCATATTTCATTTCTACTCAAGGAACTCTGGTCATCTGGCAGAAGCATTTTCTTCAAAAGTTACATTTCCCACAATATGTTTCAATGAAATGTAGACCACCTGCAGTAAATATCATTATCGCCAATTTGAACGGCAATATTTCACAAAGGTTTTTGTGTTACATTTCCCCAATGGCTCCCCATGTACAGTTTTTCCTCTATAAAACTGGTTGTGAGTACTCACATCATTTCATTATTAGGTTTTGGCTGGGCCAAAATGTCTGCAACACAACTATAAATCTAATTATATTATATGTCCGATCTTTATTGTGTATTTTACTACTCTGAACAAGTCATTTTTGGCTTAACTGATAAAAACATGTTCAGCAAATAAAATGCAACATGGCTAAGTGAAAATACAGTCTTACGCAGAACAATTTGAAAGTTATATGGTACATTAAAAACTATTTCATGATTGGTGTGGTCTGCTTCTCTTAAAGTGTGTTTGTGAAAATATGATGGACTGAGTAAAAGGTGACAAGGTGAATGACCTAGTGGTAGGAGGGATTAACAAGTATGCAGGGTAAGATGGGCAGAATAGATTTACCTTTTGGTGATGGAACTGCTTTACACAATGATGTTCTCTTTGTGCGCCCCTCTGCACCTGAATATTATAAAATCATAAAGAGATTCAAGAAGCAGCAATATTATCACAAGTACAACAACACAAAGTGTTACAGTAAATTGTTATATTACCATTGAATTTTTAAACGGTGTTAGTTTATTTTTTTTGGTTTCTCATTTTACTGAATCTGAGTTTTAAAGTCAGAAAACACCTTTATGCTACACTTAGAGAGCTAAATTGAAAGTAGTTTTCACTACTGAGACATCGAACCAGCTAAACCAATTGTGATTTTATCTTATTTAATGGAATAATCTGGCTAATTCAAAATGAAATCTCAAACTGAAGCCAAAGCATGACACACAGTGATTGAGAGATGTGAAGTCAGAAAAAAATACTGAAATTCAACAATAAACACTTGTAAATAAGTACTAAATGTAAAAGAATTTCAAATAAGCCAGCAGTGGAACAGATGGGCAGGTGCAGGGTTTACGCTATGACACCATCATAGCAATTGAGTATTGGCCAGCTTTGGTTCATGCTCCACAGTCTGTCATGTCTTATATGTCATGAGGGACTGGTGCTGCTAGGTCATGCAGAGATGACAGTAAAAAATGAACTGAGCCGTTTCATGGGTCTCACAATACACACTCCCCTGGACTAATGCCAAACTCTGAGTCTTACTACGTTAAAGAACTACTTTACAGGACACCTGGTGAATATTTTTTTACATGGTTGTAAAACTGATGTTACAGATTTCACATTCAATCTCACATTATAGGTCTGCAACATTACGGACTTTTAAGTTTGTACAACCTGCCAAGTTTTCAAGACACTAATTATAATCATTGCTTTCATCACAAGTAGCATTACGATTTATGTGTGCAACACACACAATGTAGCTGATATAATGAATGTAACCTCTTAGCACAACCTAATATCCTGAAAACTGGATTGGGAAAATGGTTGTGCTGTGATTGACAATGGTCATCAGTAAAAAAAAAAAAAAAAAAAAATCAGTTGTATCACGCATAGTATAGATATAAAGATATAATGTTGGCTTGGTAACCTCCTACATACCCTGCCTTATACATGTAGCCATTTAATTCTTAGCTGGTTGCCCAGTAAAATCGAAACACTAAAAAAATAATGTTTCTGTTTTTTCTGATAGATTACTGTTATTAGTTTAATCTTTGCCTAGTTGTAGTGCATCATGCCTGATGGCTGAATTCAACTTCATGTAACTATATTAAAATAAAACTCTTAGCAGGCTATTTCACAAGCATTATCTAGCTATAATCAACTACATTCTACACAAGAGGGATAAATGGGTGATTCATTCACTGCAAAACAACTGCTGTACTGATGATTGATAATGTAAACATTATAATATTAAATAAGATCAGCAGCCAAACCTTCCCATCATTCAGTAGTTTTGCAATTAAACCAAGCATCTAAAGATGTGCTGAATAAAAAAACAACAGAGAAATAAATGATAAGGCTAAGGATGATAAAGAGTATGATGACTTACTGCAGGGACTACTCTGGTGGTATAGCAAATGTGAGAAAGAGAGGACAGGTGCCAACTCGCTGCGGAGCCCAATGTTTTCCGCATGATTGATCTCCTGTGATTCCACTCCAATCCCTTCACCTTTTAGCTGCTGCTCCGCCCCTTCCTGGTCAGCCCAGACCACTCCTCTCTCCCTCAACACAAGGTGTTCCAGCTCATGGTTCTCCATCTCATCTGCTGCTGTTACTAACCCAGCCCCACGCAATGCAGAGTACTGCCGACTATAAGCTGGCAACAAGATGTTCACCATTCTGGAATGCAACAGAAAAATAATATGAAGATGTTTTCCACAAAACCCATGAGTTGTTGTAGCTTCGTCAACTGCACTTCATTCAATGGGAATATATATTTTTTCTCAACCTACTTCTGCATGCGCTTGTTCTCCTGATCCTGGAGTGCAGTGAGCTCGACCATTTGCTTGATGTGTTGTTTGAGATCATTTACCTGCAGCTCCAGTCTGTGGCGTTGCATGTCCTTCTCTAACACCTGACAAAGGGGCAGAAGTTAGGTCAGAGAACAGCAATGATAAGATAGTAGCTTCTAACATAACAGTTTATTGAATTAGAACTCTGATGGGCAGAATTAGAAGAAACTAAATGTGGTTGGGGTTGGGATACTGGAGATAACATGCAAAGTTGTGTTTTCATCCATGTTTCATCAGAAAAGCTGCCTGCCCAGGGTAAAGGAAAGGAGGAAAAAAAAAAAAAACTCTGACGTAAAGATACTACGAAACAACAGCAGAGAGAACATTTGACCGGTGGGTGCGTCACAGTTCTGGGTCAGTTCCTGGAAGAAAGGATAAAGAAGAAAAAAAAATAACATGGACATGGTTTTAGGTAACTGGCTGCTGTGTGAGGGATGAGTAAAGAGTATTGATTTATTCTCTTCAGTGATGCACAAGTGAGCTGGAGAAATAAAATGAGCACGGTTCTAATTACTGGGAGAACAGATGGGAAGAAAACAAAGACAGTCACGACACCAGTAGAGACACAGCCTACCTTCCAAAATAAACAAACAAAAAACACCAAGCAATGAGTTTTGAAGGATGTAACCCACATTGTAAAGTTTTTCTCCATAGCTACTCATTGCTTATTCGCTTATTTGCCTTCTTACATGAACTCAAACTATTCAACCTATTTCATCCTGTCTACAAGTTATGTAATTATTTAGTTTTACTCATTGTTTGCCTCTGCTGATCTTTTGTCCAAAGTACTCCAAAAATTTCTCTACTCAAATGTCATTGTGCATCATTCAATTAGGTGACATCATTAGCAATGTCATTAGAATTTGAATAACACGTACATGCTGTTGCTAAATTAGAAGGAAGAAGAAAACAAAAATACAAAACAATATGGGATTAAGGTAAGCAATATATTTGCTTTAATAAATGTGAAAGGGTCAATAAGTTCTACTTACTTCTGAGGTTTGATCGTTTGACTTGAGCAACTTAATCTCATTTTCAACACGATGAAGCCAGCCATCATTTTCCAGGAAACGAGTTTCTGCCTCCTTCAAACGGTTGCAAATGTGTTGCTGCTGGGTGCATAAGCTGGCAATCTTTCGCTCATGTTTACATGTGGCCTATTGGAAGCAACAACAACAACAAAATGTGATTTAAGTGAGTATTATGAATTGTCCATTCATACTATTACTGTTGCATATTGTTAATGGTAGATACTATCTAGTGTGCATAACAATAATTAAAGCTGGATACAACAATATGGCTACCAGGATTCAGTTTAGCAACGCAAATTAATTTTGAATCTTAAGCATTTGTTAAGAATTCATTTAGGGTGGCTGTGCCTCAGTGGGTAGAGTAACTCCACCTGTCCATAGACACACTGAACCACCTAAAAGACCAAATTAAAGCCACTGAAGTTGCCAAATTATGAAAAAATGTTAAGAATTCATCAATTTATCTCATAACTTAAAATATATTTTTTAAATAAAACACTGGAACTCAACTAGCAGATAAAAGCCAGGAACTGGGGAGCAGTGACCCTGTCCTGTAGTGGCGTAAATGAAAGCCTAAGACAACTATAGAGAACAGAGAAGTGAAATGATGACTCAGCAGCTGTTTTTCTGCAGGGATGATGGAATCTGTGGATAGCAGCGTAAGCATCAGCTACCTTCTCAGTCTTTTCCTTGGCACAGAAATATTGGACCTGCAGGTTGTCCTCCTCACTATAGCGCTGGCGCAGCTCATTCTCCTTCAGTTGTCTCTCCAGATCCAGCTGTTCTCTCCTGATTTGGGCCCGGCTTGAGAAGATTTGCTGCAGAGCTTCTGACATCCTAGGGAGACAGAAAGAGAAAAGAGTGATGTTTAAAAGTTACAAACTCTACCTTAAAAATACTGTATTATACCCAACTCAATTACATTTAACCAAAGGACTTGTTTTTGTGGTCCCAACTTTTGTGGAATTAAATAGAACAATCACTGAGTAAAATGTAAACCAAAAAGTTTACATACATTTTCTTTGTAATACTTATGGTCAAAATGAAAGGGTCCGTTAAAATAAAACAGCTACACACATTTAGCCTAACATCATCAATTACAAAAGCCTTACAATAAATAATATCTTTGTGAGGCTGTGATACTCAGTTTTTGCTCATATTGTGAAACGTGTTACTTCATCTCTGGCCACTGTATTATGCCAAATATTTTTTTATTCATGGTTTTTAGGTTATGTTTTCTCTGGCTCACATACATGAGGGAGACAGAATATTAGAAACACCTCTTAGTATAATGCAATTCAATAAAACATCACCACAGGGATTCAAGCCAGATGTGATTAGAAGCTGCTGTGCCACATGTAAGGACCAAATTTAATTTACTGCTGTGCCAAGAGCTCTTACAACCCACTTGGTCAAGTATTTAACACATCCTGGAAAGGTCATGAGGCATTTAATAGTTTGATCAACACATTTAAACCAGTTTAAAAATATTTCTATCCAATAATACCACTAACAATGACAAAGTAAAAGTATATCAATTAATTACATAAAATGTTTACATGATTGATTATCACAATTAACAGTGCTTTAGCTAGACTTAATTTTTAAGTAAATTAGTTAGCCTTTTAATATACTGTATTCTACAAATTCTACAAGATGCCAATTTAGTTTGGGCTGCACTAGAAAGATATTCTTAGCTATATGATGTACTACATCATGATGTATATGATGATATACGTATTCCTGGAACAGAGTAAGGTGGCCGTGTTGAGTTAAAGCAGGAGGAGAGACACAAGAGGCGTGCAGGTAAATAAGACTGGAGAGCCGTCGCTGAAATGTGACTGCACTCTTCAATGTAACTCCAGTGACGTAGGAGACGTCATGGCCTTGCTAGACTGCTGAATTTTTAATAGTGTGAGAAGCGTGCAGGCTCTATTCAGAGCCTCTCACTGTGCGAGTTGTGAATTCTGATGCTAGTGAATGAAATGTGTGGGAGTGAGATTCATTCAGCTTTTCTGTATACCCCGCCCTCAACCCAAATACCCCAAACAAGATGCCACTGTATGACTTAAAGACAACTATATGATGTGTGTTTAATCTGATTTATGTAAAATAAATATGTATATATTATTTGATAAAGGATAAGGTCCCTATGAAAATAAAAACATAATAAATGAAATAAATAAATGTAGAAAAATAAGATATTGCTGAGTATAGGAAACATTAGAAAACCTTCATATATATACAGTATATGTATATATGTAAAGCTTTTATTACCAATTTAGCAGCACTAGCTCTGAATTATCAATATGGACACTTTGTGTTCAGTATACTGAGTGGATCACCTATCAAAAACTCTAATTATACACTGTCTTGTTAGTGCATGGCAGCAGAAACAAACAGTTGCTGACATTTCCAACTAATGATATCCACTCTGACACCGTGAGTTACCAATCAAAGCATGTAGAACTGCTTTAGGTAAAAAAGAGTTGCTTTGTTTCTACTCTACTTCTATTTTTGTAACAGTTTTCCAGTGCGCCACACCTTGAAAGTGTTGCTCATGATTGCAAACTACATTTGAACTTTGGGTGGGATGTTGTAAATGCAAAAAGTGAAGATTGGGTATCCAGACACTATCCAGATAGAAAACTTCCATCTAATAGTTTTCAGTCACTGGAATCAGTGAAAAATTGCAGGCACTATTTTTAGGTGCAGTGAACATACTTTGGTGACATCATACTTGGCTTCAGCCAATTAAGTAGTTTTGCTAGCTGCGTCAAACTGACCTCCACGATTATTTAGCAGCATAGCCTGAAGCCACTGCATTCAATAGTGATTATATCAAGTCACCTATTATTAAAAATATTATCTCCATGTTATGATTCTCTGTGGGAATCTATGTAGATTTCAACAGGTTTTAGTAAATGTTTTGGTCTGCATGGTTTATTCACAAGAGCTCTCTCCAAAGTGCTTCATAGAAGCCAGCAGAAGTCAGCATATAAAATCTGTGTCCACTGGATATACAAGTAAACAGTTGTTATTTTACTTTATACTCTCTAGTACTACACTTGCTACAGGGACTGGCTGAGCTGGTACAATAAACATTAATTTCTGAAAGTTATTTTGTAATTGTAACTGTCACTATATGACACATAATTAATAATAAAGATTACAAATTTTAAAAAAAGTTGTCTATAGGAATAGTATTCTTGATTTTACAACCTAGACCAACATAAATACTTACAACTTACACTGCCTAATCAACTATTAAAGTATTTAATATTATGTGAAGCCACTGGAATCACTTGGAAACCACAGTATCACCAGTGAATAATAAATTGCCAAATGCAGGCTACACACACTTTGCGCTTTCAGTGTCATTCTCCAATTACAATATTTATATTTTATAAGTAAAACCATTTTATGACATAAAGAAATAATGACTGATATATCTGAGGCTACACTCAGAATCACCCCTATGTACATGCTTACCTCTTGAACTCCGCTTGTTTGTGGGAAGAAACCATGTTAAAACCAGCCCCAGGCACCACGTTCTTCTCCTCATATTCTTTTAGTTTCTGCTTCAGCTGTAGAATCTTTAGAAATGTAACAGAACATTCAAATGACAGTCACAACAAATGTTATGTATGATAATAATGTATGAGATTTTCTGGATTGTTAAGTTTTGTATGGTGGTGTTGACTGTTTCATGGTACCTCTTGCCGTTGCTTCTCACATATCACCGCATACTGGCCAATGTGACTGTCAAGGCTAACAACATTACTCTTTAGCTAGTGAGAGAGGAAAAAAAAATGATGAAAGGAATTCATACAATGGTAGTGTAGGAATTACATTACAATTAACAATCATAAAAATATAACAGTTCTAGTACAAACCGAAGACTTGATCTCCTTGGCCCTGTTGGCATATTTGAGTGTGTTGTGGGTGTCATCATATGACTTTGATGAGGGGCTAACATTGGCAATCATAACAGTCCTGCAGTTGCCTCCCAGTGAGTCTTTAAGCAGTCGTGTCAGCTTGCTGTCTCTGTATGGTATATGAGCTTTCTTACTCTGAAACAAATAAGAAAAGTGAACATTGGCAAAAGATGAAATAAAGCTCATTACTTTATTTATAATGATTTCGTTTTTGGATTCACTTAAATATTGACAAACTATTTTTACATCACATGCTGAAGTTGCCTAAAACAAATCTTTCCAATCCAATCAGTCAGAATGCACAGAATAAGGCCAAAGGCAGCTTTTATGTGGTTGCAGGTTTCAAGAGAGTTATAAGAGTGACTGACTATACAAATATACAATTTGTCCCCACCACAAAGACTAAGCACGTGTACAGGAATCGTAAGCGTGCACATCCTTGTGTGCAGATCACTGAGACTCCAATGGCACCACACCCAATGTTGTGGCCAAATGCTTTGGGTCAGTACATGATTTAAGCACGCTGTGGTTATACCACTGATTAAGAAGCCTGGCCTTGACTCCTCTGTACTTTCAAATTTTAGGCCAATCTCTAAGCTCCCTTTCCTCTCTAAAGTCTTGGAGAAAATAGTTTATTGCCAGTTGAAATCATTTTTAGATGAGTATAATATTCTTGATGTGTTTCAATCTTGTTTTTAAAGCTGTCACAGTACTGAATCAGTGGCACTGATAACTTTTAAATGACATTCTTTTAGCTACAGATTCTGGTCACTGTGTTGTTCTGGTACTGTTGGACCAAACAGCTGCCTTCGACACAGTGGACCATCAGATCCTCCTGTCTCGCTTGCGCAACTGGGTTGGCATTCAGGGTGGTGTTTTAGAGTGGTTTAGGTCTTACTTAACTGAGAGAAGTTTTTGTGTCCGTATTGGTGCCACTGAGTCTTCTCCAGTGCCTCTCACGTGTGGAGTGCCTCAAGGTTGTATTCTTGGGCCTCTTCTCTTCTCACATTACTCCAGTTCTAGCATTGCTGCACTGGCTTTGGCTTGATTTTAAAATTCTTTTCTTTGTTTTTAAATGTCTTCATGGCCTTGTCCCACAGTATCTGTCCGAACTGCTTCAGCAGTACACTACTCCACGTGCTCTCAGGTGGGCAGATCACTCATTATTAGTTGTCCCTAAGACAAGGAGGAAGCTTAGGGGTGACCGAGGTTTTTTTTTCGCTGCTCCAAAATTATGGAATGAATTGCCCTTGAACATCAGGGAGGCCGACTCCCTTCCTGTTTTTAAGACCTCTCTTAAAACACATTTTTTCTCTTTGGCTTTTAAATCTGTCTGAGATGTTGGCTTTTATTGTTTTTTTTTCAAATCGTTTTGTTATTTCTCTTTTTTCTTTACATTTTAAAGTGTTTTATAAATAAATTAAAGTTAAAGTTATGATTTATTCTGAGGAAATCCCCCCCCCCTATTAAAGGAAGGTGAGAGTAAATATGTCTAGCATATAGATGAGTCATTATAAAAAATTTTAAAATCATCACATGCATTAAAGAAAGAAGCACATATGTATGGTCATTCTCCAAACTCTCCATAGCCAACACAAGTGAAACATGCAAAATCCCTATTTAAATATAACTGCCTCCACAGTGTTTACACCTGGTGTCAATTTTACAATTTGTATTAGTAGATCCTCCACAAAATGACCACAAACAAAACTTGGTACTCGCTAATTGGGATTTTAGTAAATTAGGCCCTATATCTAATGAGCAGTTTTTAAGAAAAGTGTGATTTAACATTGTTGTTATTACTGTACACCACAACCACTGAATCTGAGAATGCATTATGTAACATGTATGAAACATAAAACAAATCAAAATTAAAAAACAAAAAAATGTCTTATTGCTGTAGCATGCAGAGGAAATGTGAGGTGTGCATTAAAATGGATTCTCAATCTGGACAAGCTCCAAGTCACATTACAGTATTTGGTGGAGACCAGTAAAATTCAGTATGGAATGTTCATTTTAGAGTTACAACAGGGACATCCATCCACAACACTTGCCTGAATTTTTTCTGCAGCTGGTCTGTGAAAACAGCTCAGTCTGTAATAATGGTATTAGATAAACTACAGCTGCTTAGGTGGGTCACAATTTTGTGGACATTGGGATTACAGAAAGTCACATTAAAGTTAATTTACAGAGGACTGTAAAATTATCTTTTTTGGGGTTCACAGCTGTGCCTCCCCTTCTCCCTGGAAAACCCTTAAGCCTACATATGGATCCAAAAATATAGCTCATGTCAGGTTCAGGGAGTTTCAAGATAATTGTGCCAAATTGGAAACTATTTTAAATTAGAGAGCACATAACATAAGTATTATTTCAGTAACATCTGTATGTAAATGTAAAGAACACAATACTCCACTAATCTGACATGTTTCTGTTAATTCCCTTGATTTGGAGCTGCAACAGATTCAGTATTAAATGACCACCTACAATTTATAGTTGCAATTGCTGTTAACCAAGGTTAACATTCATACATATAATCTTTTGTGAAGCTACACATAGTCAGAGGCCCAAAGCTTGATGCGAACATATTGCATGCTTGCTGGTAGTGCAACGTCCAGGTGTCAGTCTGGGCAATTCACTTTGCTCTCAAGAGCTTTTTCAAAATGCTGAATCAGATGATGTCAAGCGGTGTGGAAATCTATAACTCGCTCTGTGCTCTTACACCTATCACGTTTTGCCGACCTGCTAAGGTTAGCTGCCGTGGCTCTGCTCTTGGCAGTTCGAGTGTTTGTGCAAAACTCAACATGTCTCACAAAAAGTGATTTTTGGCTGTGACGAAAAATTAACTTCACTGCAAGTTAAAATCACTGGAGCCCCAGAATAAAATACAAACCCTAAATTAAGCATAATATGACCACCACTTTAAATACAAATGGAGCAACCAGACAGTTATATCTTCAGGGATGACAGGAATGTGCTGGAACAAACATGATTATTTCTGAAAATGTAATCAACTCATCAGCATTTTCTTTTTTTCTCCCCCTCTCTTCACACCTTTCAGAAAGACTGGGGCTCACATTGTACATCAGATCATATATATATTTACTACTTACAACTTTTTCAAGTCTCATATTCATGGATGAGAAACGCTGGCTTTGTGTGGATTGAAGGCTAACACAGAGAGAAAGGATGTGTCATAAAATGTATCTGCATTAGTTTGCACATTGCCTAAGGCAAACAACTTACAACAAAAACCTCTGTGCAGCATAGCATGACGATGACATACTGAACAGCCCAAAACAGAAGCAGCAGACATTCTTCTCACTCAAACAAATGGCATGTCAGCACAGACACAAGTGGGGACATTCTTTCCTGTAAACAACGGCCACAACATGAATTCCTTGTCTGCCAACAATAAACACTGGAGCACCATAACCATGAGGATAGGGTGGGGAAGGAGTGGGGATTAGTGGTGGGTGTTGAAGCCCAAGGAGATCAAACTATTCCAGAGTCTGCAACGGCAACACTCAGAAACGGTGGGCAGGGTATAATACTAAATGGGCAGTATCCATCAAAGAACAGCTTTAAGCCAAGAATGAAGTAACATGTTGAAGTAGGATCACATTTCAACATGGCTGCGGTACACTTGCACAGTACTTCCTAAATGCATGTGGCCTGCTTGCACCTCATCCCTTGAGACTGGTGTGTAAAATGAGAAGACTGCTTGACAGGTTAATGTATGCAACTGGAATGAAATAATACCCAAATACTCAGTTGACTCTCCACTTCCCAGGCTCTCTGTTTCATGTGGAGGCTAGCAGTTAACACCATTTATCTATAACCATGATAACCATAAACTCATTAAGTATGTGATTAAAAACAATACAAAGGCAAATCATTTTGCTCACTAGCAGTTTGTGATGTGTGTAAAGCTGTGAAATTGCTGTTTTGTGTGCTGTGTTTACAAGTCAATGTCTCAGTGCATATCTCTGGACATATCTGCAAAAACTAAATTTTTTAAAGCTTAGTGGTCGACTGATATTGGTATGGAGCCAGATGGGGGCCATATGTTTTGTCAGTTTAAAAAACACAATTGTAAATAAAAAGCAAAAACCTACTAATAAATAAACATTTATTTTATTATTATTATAAATAATAACAAACCAAACTATAAACAACTGTATTAAAAGTTGTATTTCCATTCAAATTCAAGTTGGGGCGTGGGGTGGGGGCTCGATGGAAAAGCAGATTGCGTCTCAAACATACTTTTAAGGCCACCATCATTTGCAATCTCCAGCAATTGATCCTCTTCCAGCACGAACATGCTCAATCCACACCAGGAATGTTTACAAATATTAACAAACATCAAGAGAAGCTGATGGCAGAGAATCTGGTTTTTCAAAATAAAAGACTGATTGTGAGTAATTGTCAATCTTTTTTTTAATTAAAGAATTTAATTAATTCTGCCTGTGCCTTGGGACAGGGCTGCCTCTGGACACTTCGGTCGCCCTATCTAACTTTTGGTGCACTCAGGCAGTTTTTCATCTGTGTCATGCCATCAACACTATCTTTCAAGTAGCATTGTGACATGCACACTAGTCCCTGTTATAAATGATACAGATTTTAATCATGTGCATGATATAGAACATAATCTGATTATTCATATACATGTTCACCTGTGCAGGACCAGGTGTCTCCACATCTTTATACACATTACAGTGCAAAGTTTAGTCAATAAAGTGATTTAGATCAGTCATACAAAATGTAACACAGATGACACCGGTTGTCAGGTAGGAATGTCTTCTGATGCTGACAATCAGAGAGCAGGGAGGCTGAGAGCCAATGTGTAATGCTGACCTGCTCTCTAAAAGATTTTATACAATTTGCTGGCATCAGGGAGCCACTATTAAAATGTGGGAGAATTTCCCAGAGGAATGGGATGTTTGTTATTCTGAGAGTATGTGTTTTTCTAACAAGTGTATTGATGAACTACACTGCTCAAAAAAAATTGAAGGAACACTTTGAAAACACATCTGATCTCAATTGGAAAACGGATATTCAATGTGTAATGTGTTAGGAACAAAAGGGTGCCACATCATTGGATGAAAATGAAAATTATCAACCTACAGAGAGCTTAATTCAAAGTCATCAAGAAATTAAAAGTGAAAAACTGATGCAAATAATTTTTCACATTCATACTCGTAATTTACAGTTGTACATGTGTTTGGCTAGTCCAATTTGCTGAAATGTCATTGCAGCAACTCAAAATTGTACTCAGTAGTTTGTATGGCCCCCATATGCTTATATGCATGCCTGACAACATTGTAATTTACAGTTGTGTACTTGTGTGGCTAGTCCAATATGCTGAAATCGCGATTTGACACGTATCTTTTGCTGCTCCTGCTTGTTGGGTTTGATTTACAAATTAATTTCTAAATTCAACGAGTGTTTTAAGAGTTAAATCAGATGCTTGTATTACTCAAGCACTTGTTTCAAAACTCCTGATAACTGTGTATTATTTTGTTTTCTTAGCTCCACTAGCTTATACTTGTACTGTTTGCTATGGCTTTCTGTCTCCCCCTCTCTGTCCTGCTCAGTGTTCCATATGTTTAGCTTCTCCTCTGCCTCCTATAGCGATAATGGTATCTGTACTAAGTGTAGCTTATTCGTAGCTTTGGAGGTGAGGTTGGCTGAACTGGAAGCCCGGTTTTGCACCATGGAAAACAAACCAGATAGTCAGGCCCCGGTAGCCTGTGCGGAACCACATAGTAGTCTAGCCACCATCAGTGGCCCTCTGGCAGGTCCTAAGCAGCAGGGAAATCAGGCTGGCTGGGTGACGGTCTGGAGGAGGCATAGCAAGAAACCCTCGCCCAAGGTTCAGCACCAGTCTGTTTACGTTTCCAATAGCTTTTCTCCGCACAGCGACACATCCGCTGAGAAACCCACTGTTGTCATTGGCTGCTCTATAGTCAGAAACGTGAAGCTGGAGACTCCAGTGACCATAGTGAAGTGTATCCCCGGGGCCAGAGCAGGCGACATCGAGTCCTATTTAAAACTCCTGTCTAAGGATATGCATAAGTATAGTACAGTAAGGTCATAATTCACGCAGGAGGTAATGACATCCGACTACGCCAGTTGGAGGCCACTAAAATTAATGTTGCATTGGTGTGTAACTTTGCCAAAACGATGTCGGACCCCACAGTGTTCCCTGGACCCCTTCCTAATCTGATCAGTAATGACATGTTTAACTGCATGTTGTCATTTAATCGGTGGTTGTCTAGGTGGTGTCCCAATACAACGTGGACTGCATAGATAATTGGAAAACAATTTGGAGAAAACCTGGGCTGATTAGAAGAGACAACATCCATCCCACTTTGGATGGTGCAGCTCTTACTTCTAGAAATATGACCGAGTTTATTAGAGTGGAGCCCAGGACGCAGAGTCGCAGTCTTACACGCCTCTCTGCAGCTTCCTTACAGCCAAAAACTTAGAAATAAATATATATGGACATCAAAGCATTGCTGAAAAACTAATCCAATAGTCGCCTAAGACTTTTGCACAGTACTGCATATAAATCAAAAATTAACACTAGAGGAGTGAAATAATAATAAAAATAAAAACTACTGCTCTTACAGAACAAAATAAAAATAGAACAATCAAATGTGGTTTATTAAATATTAGATCTCTCTCGTCTAAATGGTTGTTAGTAAATGACTTGATAAGTGACCATCAGATAGATTTATTTTTACTGAAACCTGGCTGCAGCATGAGGATTATGTTAGTTTGAATGAGTCACGAGCACCCCCCCCATATTAATTATCATATTCTTAGAATCATGGGTAGGGGTGGAGGAGTCGCAGCAATCTACAACTCCAGCTTAATAATCAACCCCAGACCTAAACATAGTTATAATT
>JAUBNQ010000017.1:10236475-10247961 GCA_032353495.1 Ctenopoma kingsleyae | reverse complement strand
GAGAGCTCATATTTCTCCTACATCAGCTTCTCTCCATTGGCTCCATGTAAAATCTAAAATAGAGTTTAAAATCCTTCTCCTCACCTGTAAAGCACGAAATGATCAGGCTCCTTATAGAACCTTATTATCCCAGCAGAGAACTCCGCTCTCAGAGTGCTGGTCTACTTGTGGTTCCTAGAATTTCCAAATGTAGAGTGGGAGACAAAGGCTTTACCTATCAAGCTTCTCTCCTGTGGAACCAGCTCCTAATCCAGGTTCGGGAGGCAGACACCCTCTCTACTTTTAAGACTAGGCTTTCCTTTTAAATAAAGCTTATATTTAGAATTGGCTCAGGTGACTCTGAACCATCTCTTAGTTATGCTGCTATAGATTTAGTCTGCTGGGGGACCTCACACATTACACTGAGCTCCTCTCCTCCCTTTCTCTTTCTGTCCACCTCATTGTATGTCATTAACTTTGTGTCTTCTCTCTCCCCTAGCTGTGCTTCATCCTTTCTCTCTCTCGGTACCTTCTGCAGGTATTCTCGGCCTCAGAGCTGTAGTTACTGTTCCTGCCAACCTGCCCAGTGCATCATCTGCTGCGCCTTGTTTTGATCTCTGTTGCCTGATGGTCTTTTCTCTCTCTCCTCTTTCCATTCACCCCAAACGGTCGTGGCAGATGACCACCCACCTAGAGCCTGGTTCTGAGCAGTGTATTTTATTTGCTTTTCACTCGCTTTTGTCAAGTGTATAGTAACAAGTTAAGTGTGACAATATAGCATCTTAAACTAGTAAGATGTCACCTCACCTGGACTCCCTCTGGCTGGTCTCTGTCTGTATGAAGGAGCTGAGCCCCACCCTCAGTCACAGAGAGCAGACACAGAGGGAGAGGCTGCAGCATAAACACTGTAACTGTTAATCTCACTCACTGTTCTCTTCAAGTGCTAATAAAAAACATTTCGAGAGTGACTTACACTGTTGCTGACAAATAATTTTTCACATTCATATGCTGTAATTTGTAGTTGTACATATGTGTGAAACTCTCGCAGCATAGATTGCTGATTTGTCTGCAGACATTTTTAGTAATCGGCCAGTCATTGGTCGATGCCAATTAATAAGAAATGGCAAGGGTTGGCCTGATTAATCGGCCACTTGGTCGACAACTATTAAGATGACAACATTATGCTTAATTAAGGATTTATTTTATTTTCTGAAGCTCTGGTTATGTGCAACATGAGCAGCCAGCTTCACAAAAGTATATATATAACTTCAGAACACAAAAAGCATATGACCCCTTTAAAGTTGTTGTGATAATGTGAATGATATCACGTTAGTGCCACATGCTAACTTCATTCCATTTTAATCAACTCTTATTGATTTAAACGGTTCAGTCTTGCTTGGTTTTGCCTTGTTTGCAAAGCACTGTGTAATAGTATCAAAAGTTGCACAATAAATCACTTTTGAGTCTTACTAGGCTGTAAATAAAAATTTTTTTGTTAGGGTTCATGCCATGGGGGTCACTAGAACGGCTCTTGGTCCCATTCATTTGGCTCAGGCTTTTATTTTAATGGCGGATGCTGAGCTTGGAACCTGTACCCAGAGTGTACTGGCTAGTACAACCTCAGCAGCTAGAGTTTTTTGGACAGCTTGAGGGTTCAATGTCTTGTCAAGGGACACTTCGACATATGGGCACAAAGAGTCAGGACTCGAACTGTTGACCCTAAAGTCAATGGGTTAACGCTTTACCAAATGAGTCACTCCCACCCCGCTTGTGCGAATCCAAATGTAGCATTTTATTTTTTTTCTAAGCTAACCAAAGACTTTGTTCAATTCCTGGAGTCTGACAGGTGCTGCTGTGTGTAGCCGTCATCACTAACCACGAGATGTTTTCTGTGCATTAAAAATTCTGAGTGTTGCAACGGCAAACATACAACACTATGTAAACAGATCACTAATTTAAACGTCCAGCTGTCTTTGCCACATGAGAGAGACTGCTCCCACCAAACACAAAATGTGTTAAATATTTAAAGGGAGGCCACATTTTCCAACTTCTCCATTTCCATGATTTTTCTACTAGTAGTAAAGTGAGTCCTGCAGAAGAGCTCCCTCCCACGTGTTTGGAAGAAAAAAAGAAAGTTCCAATTTTTTTTTTCTTCTGAGAACAAATAGGAACCTTTGTACTGGGCCATGATCATCTTAGGAAATATAAACTGTATTTGCAGCATTGGCTGGCTGACATATATCCTTTGAACATTGTATGATGAAAGCATTCAATCGACCTAATGCCAAACTTAAAAATATATAAATACCATAATCAACATTATCCAGGTTAATTTGATCTTGGGCTTTATTTTCTGTATTTTGGGTTAACTTAAAGGAAAACAATAAAAAGAGTGGTGCCATTTTCAAATTGATCAAAAAAAAAAAAATCTCCTTTGTGTAGCTATATTATTTTTAAGTGACTTGGCACGTTATCTAAGTGTATACAGTACATGTAGTAGTATAATCTCACCTTTGGATCAGCCAGAGCGTTGATAACGTTTCCTAGGGCAAGCAGTGAGCGATTAATGTTAGCACCTTCTCGCAAACGTGCCCCCTTGGCATTGGTTGCGCTGGCTCTCTCTGAGCCTGCCAAATCAATCAGGCTCATTTTGGCAACACAGACATTAGGATTGAGGCTAGCAGTTTTGTCCTGTTGTCTCAAATATATCTACAGGAAACAATGAAAACAAGAAGCAAATTGTAAAGTCCTGTTAGATGTTTGTACTGAAACAACACATTGCTAAAGTAGATACATGTTGATATTATACATTTCTTGTTTTGTTAATTATCTTTTTCTTTCTCAATTCAAATAATGAAAACATGCAACAGCCTAATTTTCTCTCCCTATGGTTTCAATATGACTGGGCTTAAATACCTGAAACACAGCATGAGACCGGGAAGAGGTGGCATTCATATCGGTGGGGTGCTGTGTCCTGTTTCGATTGCCAGAATCCAAAGCCTCAAGAATGTGCTCTGCTGATTTCGGCTGTATAGAAAAAACAAAAGGAAAGAATATAAATGTTGTGTGATCCAGTAGTGGCCCCAGTTTGAACCACGACAGTGAATTTACAGCCCCACATTATAACGTACACCTATGTAACCCAGTTATATTCAACAGTATTTGGACAACATTAAAACTATAAGCATTACTTTATCTACTGGACCCCATTTCTACTTGTACCTCTTGAATCGCTACGGACTTAAAAATTACAAATTACATTAGTAACAGCAAAACCAGCTGAGGTAAATCTAAACTAGACCAACTATAATAAATTAACTGTTAGACCAGTGTTTACCTTTAATATACTCTATGATGCTACTGGGGAGTGTATATGGCACATGTTCCTACTTACCTGGTGCAGTGTTAGGCCCTGAACAACCACTCCTTTAGAACTATCTTCTCTTACTGCAAGAGGGCCTGCATTAGCCAACAGGTCTCTAATCTGTTCATTGTAAACCTGTAAACAATCAAAAATAACACTGTAGTACAAATGGATGTATGGTAAAGTGTACTTAAGTGTCATTAGGAAAATGACATGCTATATATAAAACAGAACAACTTCTGCACTAATACAGAAAGAAAGAAACAAAATAATAAAGATTCGAATATTCACCTCAAGGTACGAGAATGCAACAGCAAACTCCTTCTCCTCCTTGGCATCATCCATGCGTTTGAAGAGCTCTGTCATGGTTCGATACATGACCCCAGGGTCATTTTGTGAACCTAACATAGTATGTGTCTTCCCTGCTCCAGTAGCACCATAGGCAAACACTGCAATTGAAAGATTAAAATAAAAAATGTATATATGGGCTTACTGAATACTTTACACTGTACAATCTAATGCAATCCAATACAGCAGCTCTGTGGTGAATTCTAGATTAAGGTTGAAATTTCTGTTTTTGTTGAAACCATGAATATGTAAATAGGGTGGTAAAAACATTAGAACCAGCTCATATGATGTACTCCAGGTGCAGGTATACGTAATAAAGTGGCCAGTGAGCGTACAGTCTGTTGAAATAAATTCTACCTGAATTACCTGATATAACTGATATCATTGAGGGTAAGCTAAATTGCTAGTAGATTGACAGTGTTGAGAGCTAGCTAGTCAGTTACTGCAATCTGTTGTTGTCATACTGTTATGGCTAATTCTGACATGCAGGGAAAGCAAAGGTTTTGTAAGATAATGCAGAAGTATGGCAAGTGAACTCAAAAGGTGGATCAGAGAAAGAAAAATACCACCAAGACCCTTTAGGAATCTCTACATTAAATATAATGAAAACTATATCATGTGAAGTATGATTGATGTAATATGATCTTAATGAAGAGTTATTCAGGTGCTTAATGCATTTAAAATGGTTTACTAAATTAAATGCGGGCCTTCTTTACACTTAGGGTATATGGTACATTTGTACTATGAAACTGCAGTAGGACGTTTTGGTCAAAGATACAAACACAACATATTGTTGCCTTTCAAATTTATATTATGAATGTATTAGCAAACAACTGTTGCCAGTCACATGTTTTGTGTGTTCTGGTGTAGCTTTAACACACAGTTTATATGTATTTGTTACCTGTGCAGTTAAATCCATTCATCACACCATCCAACACTGCTTTAGTTGTATTCTCAAAGATGTCAACTTGAGTGGAGTTCTCACCGAAGACATGGTCAAAAACAAACTTAAGGTCTTTGTTAGCCCTCTTGTTGATATTTCTGTTCCGGACCCTTTGTGACCCAAAACATGATGTGTCTTCTTCTTTGGGGTCAAATATGAGCATGTGGTTATCAACAACCTGGACCACATTTCGACAGTTTTCACGCTTCTCGCTGTCGTTGGCTGGCCTCACTCGAACAACCACCTTTACATGGCTGCACACATGATTTGCCATTGTGGTCCCTCTACAGTGACTCAAGTGTTCCTGAAAAACAAAAACACAGGATTAGCGATTTTAATAATATGCTGATGTTAACACTGTGAAAGCTAGCAGAAGTTGTACCATTTTAAGATCGATGCAAATTGATTGCACTTGGTTCAGATTAGTCAGTACTACTAATATTGCCCTCTCAGGGGCTATAACATCTTGTTTTTGAATTAGTGTCATCTTCTGTAAAGTAACACACCAAACACAAAAGTCAAATATCCTATGTGAGGTGTGACATCACCAGTGAGCTTTCAGAACTTAAATATTATCTCCATTGTACCGTCATCTGTTAGATTAAACAAACTGTCTCATGCTTGAGACTGTTAAAAATGTGAAACTTCTCCACGTCTGGTTAATTTTAAATGAAAACAGAACTGGTAATGCAAAGTTTGTGATTGGATTGATTACACTATATGGCAAATTAAATGCCCACAAGTAAATTGGACTAATTTGAAGCCAAGCTGTGTTCTGTTCTAAAATGTAGAGAGATAATAGCTTGTGCAGGATCAAGTTGAGGATCTAAGGATAGAGGCATATACTCTACAGACTGTAAAGCCCACTGATTATAGCCCTTTTTTGGACAATTAAATGAACTTGACCAATTTAGGTAACCAGGAAGTTACTACAGCCTTTGTGAAATGTTTTCTCAGCACAACCTTGATGGTGCTGAAGTCAAAATCTCATTACTCATTACAAACAATAACATATCCTAGGAAACAACGTTTGCTTTTGGAACAGGCTGTGTAGAGCAGGGTTTCACACACTGTCATCACCACCAATGAACTCATAACATATATAATTATGACTGACGTTACAAGAAACAGATGCACTAACGTAGTAGCTGTGTGGCATTTTGTCTTCTATTAAAATCCAAAAAATAACTTAATAGAGGGTTAATAACTACATAATACATTAACATCTTGCCAGTTAATGCTAAATAGTTAATGTCAAATCAGAAAAACTCACGATATATTATTTTATACCATTACCTATTTACAATGTTAGTATAACATTATGGTAAATATTCGGATTCAAACACACGTCACGTTGCTATGTGGCGTTTCTAAAAGGCGAAAGCATTTAATGAAGCTAACCCTGCCTGTTAAACCCATTAAACAGTCATTACAAATGCACAAAAAGCTACACAACTTCAATTTAAACTGTTCTCTATAAACATTTTCAAATATAACACATGCTAAGCTATAGGCTATGGGGGAAATGCATGTAATATAAAGGACAAGAAACCTATTATATGAATACAAATAGTATCTAGGGTTTAAATATATTGATGCGTAAACACCATACAGCTTCGATAACGACTTATATATAATATATAACTCGTCAAATCGTGTATAATAAGATATTTACCTCTTCAATGTTACTTAAAGACAAACGTGACGGGAATCAACTTAAAGGCTGGCTAACGCTAGCTAACATTAACTCCATCAACGGTTAGCATTGTTCTCGTCACGTCGAGTGCGCTTTGAGCGATTAACTACGCCTTACCTTTTGTCATTAACGGCTGTCCTTCACTTCATTAAAGCGATAATGTGGTAAGAAACAAGGAGGCCATTTTATAAAAAACAAAGACGTCTGTACAGCTTATACGATCATAGCGACCACGACAAGCGCCAATATTTTCAAAAACAAGCCCTCTTCCTCTGTCGCAGCAGATTGGATGCGAGTCACTGGTCGTTGGGCGGAGCAGGGTGACGCATCGGGCATGCTGCCGCTGAAGGTGGAGCTATGCCCTGGTCTACTACGGTAAGCTACAGTTAATTTAATGAGACACGGGCGCGTTGCAGCGGAACAATTTATCTTGGTTAAACATTTTTAGCTGAATGTAATGGAGTGTTTTGTCCCCTTTGTGTATTCGTTGACAGCTAGCTTATTACGCCGGGTGGCACAGCAACAATATCTGCTGTGTCGTCAGGTGTAAGGTTAGCTAATATGCTCACTCACTACGATTCTGAATACGGTTATATCTTATACATATTCATGTATGAGCAACAGACTGTGTACTACTTAACACCTTATTCACTACTTTCGTTAAGGTTAGTGTGTACACGTGTAGCTCCACGCCTGTGATCCACATCCTCTTATGCACTCATCTGCTCCACGTTAGCTCTACGTCAGTGTTTTTAGCAATATATTTAGCGAACCTGCTTCAACGTTACACCAATAGAGTGCTTTTACGTGTTAAAGTTATTCCAGAAAAGACAGAAAACGTGACACATGATGTTTGCTGAAATGAAACCACGTTGTTAACAGCTACCAACATAACTAATGTTATGCTAATGTGACACCCTACCCACTGCTAGCTTTATGGCTAGTAGCTAAATAGTCGTGACAATGATAAGAGACGGAATGATAGGCCCTTGGGAAAATAATTTGTTTATGATCCTGTCCTTTGAATTATTCCCCAACCTTTCAGTCAACTTGTGGCACTGGGTAGGACACAACAGATATGACAAATTGTTATACAGACCTCTGTAACATAAGTCACTTTTAAGTTGAGATGATCTCCTCATATGACATCTGGAGGCAATGACATAACTAGATAAAAATAACCAAGTGATTCATAAGTTGTAGTATATGTACAGTGTCCTGAAAGTATGCCTTAATTAAGTTCATTTAAATGACAGCTTACCTTACATGCAATAGGCTATGTGATATTTTGATTTACACCTCGATGAACACAATAGTAATGTAATAACAGTGTATATGAAAAGTTAAGACTGCTGTCACAACCTGACAGCAGTTATGCATTCTCACTTTATTTTTATTGCCACCTCTCCAAATCTGTAATTCTCTGCTGCCATTGAACATTTGCTTTATTTTCACCAATGCCATAGGCAAACTTTTTGAATTCCTTCAGCTCCTGCACATATTTCAATTTTATTAGAATCACACATCACTAACTCAGCTCTAATTGTCAATACATCTTGTTGCCAGGAAACACATGAATATCTTTTTAAAAATGTGGCTCACTTTGTTGCCTGATGCGGGCAGTATTGTTCATGTAGAATGTCAAATGTTGAACTGATTACTTTCTCTGGTTATGGGTGTGGTGGCGATGTTGTATTATGCTTTAAATATGTGTACAGTATGAAGGGTTCAACTTCCAGGATGCTTTCATTTAGCTTGAAATGTTAAAACTGTGATATGCTTTTGTTTTCGTTGGGAAGCCCAGGTTGGAGACTAGCTACCTAAGTCAGTTAAAAATATTAAAGCTGCGTTGTAGGAATGCAACTCATGATTTCTATCAATTTGCACATATCATGGAGCCCTAACATTTTGGAACTACATTAGTAATTCGAACTGCACAAAGTTGCTACATAGTATTAACATGTGTAGCCATTTGATATACACTTTAAATTCATAAGAATATCCCCTTGTTCCTTTAAATTTCAAAATATTTTCATATTCAATAATGTAATATTCTTTGCCTGTCTCATACAATTTATGTTTCTACTTATACTACCATGTACCTTTGCTCTCATTTGCTCCATAGATCATTTATTAACATCATGATCTTCCACATGTCAGTGCGTTCCAACCTACTGTTACAGAAAGCACCTCTGACTGTGTGGAGGGCATGGAGGTCGTGGAAGTTACTGCACTCTTCGGTAGTTGGCGGATCTTCTGGCCCTGGTTCTCTGGGCAGATCAGAAGAGCTGTCTTCTGTTCCAACTGAAAAGCCTCTTCACACACCTGTCATGCTCAAAGAGGTGCTTCATTTTCTAGACATCCAGCCAGGTCAGGTATGTTTGCATCTTTTCTATTTGTGCAAACTTTTTGATGTTGTTAAGAAAGTTAATGTCAGTTTTTATGTCTTGTCATTTAGAACAGAATGTATTTAACCCCTGACATATTTCCACATTAAAATTCCTTCCTGGTTCCTAGAATGTGCTCAGATAGGCAAATCTGATGTATGACTAGGACTGTCCACACTGACATTTGCAAGTGATTAGGATGCATTTGTATTTTCAGGCATTGTTGTCCGGTCCACCTTGGTTGCTGTGGTAATGGCATAGGCATGCAAACTGAGAGGTGTTTCTCATATTATATCCCCTTAATGTGTATCAGAACATTTTAAACATTTATCAAAGTTATACAATGTGATACAACAATGCCACTAACTTCACTGTTAGAGTTGATTTGACAGCCCCTTGATAGCAATACATATTATGATCTTCAAAAAGATAAGATTTATTGCAGGACGGTTGTGTTAGCTTGGTTTTGAATGGGAAAGAATAAATAACACAAGTGTTACAGTAAGAAATTGTTTTCTAAATGTGTGCATCATGACACTTGATTAGCATCTCATCGCAGCTTGAAGATAACATTTAGAAGTGACCTCCTTACTCAGAATTATTCTCTTAACTGAGATGTTTGTTGCTAAGGTAAAAATTCTGTTCACACACCATATATTGATTTGTTGTTATAAAGGCACATTTGAGTTGGACAGGGTGCCAGTATCTTGGCTTTCACTTAATGTATGTACTACCAGGACAGATGGGCATGAGTCAAAAGCCTTCTGGTGTGGCAGGCAGCATAGGAGGGGAAGTGATGCCCCCCCCTACATAATGCATGGTCAAGGCAGGTGGGGGCCATGGGTCAACAACTTAGTCAGGAATTGCGCCACTGTAAGGCTGTTGGCAGGACACAGGGTGCTGCGTCGCTCCTGCCTGAACTTTAGCACCTCTAAACTCCTCCGCTGCCCGCCCATTTGCCAACTGTCCCAAGACAGCTTGGCAATCAGATGCTATTAAAAACAGTTTGATAGATTTTGTTTTTTTGTACAGTACATGCTGCAGACCTCACTTAGTGTCACGTTCTGTGGAAATGTTGTATGATTACATTCAGAAGTCGTGTTTTAAATTTTACCTCACTGCAGTTGTCTGTTAATTTATGTATTTATGTGATGATACGTAACATTGCAGTGTTACTGTTTTTATTATCCACAACATCATTACAACTCTATTAGGGTACTGGCACATTGTCATATTACACATTCATATAGCTAATAGTATCTCTGCAGAGATATCCACATGCTCTGTCAGTCTTAGTCAGGCAATCAAAAATCTGCATTCTGATATGACTGTCTGACAGATATGCCATTTAGACAGTCAGATTTTTGTTAGTAAGGTCACTGACAGGTCAGTTACTGTGGGGACAAAAACATAGCCTTATTATCAGACAATGTCCACTGAAATCACTGAGGTCAGTGAAATTTATAATTTGAATGGCTATTGTAAAATAATCACCAATATGTAATTGCTCTTGTCAGCCGAAGCAGAATATGTATGAATGGAGTACTTAAGCAATGATAGGTGTCAGAGCGAATACTGCAGTTAAAGTAAAGCGTGTAAATGGAGTCTTTTAGTGCCCTGCTGCCTCCCACACAGGACATCTAACTGTAAAAGTGTATGCAGGTAGCTAATTTGCACTGGTAACCTACACTATATTTTCACAGTTTTGCAAATGGCAGTCATGCTTGATGTAGCTTCACAGTATGTCATTTTTTCACTGAAAACATACATTATCTTAAAGTAATACACAGCTCACCACTAATTGATTTAAAGGTACCATGCAGTTTCTTTGGTTTTGTAAGATGCAACATCATGGAAAAAGAATTAAAATGTAAAGTGATAATGATTTCTAGCCACTCTAGCTGTACCCCCAGTGATGGTAATGTAAGTCAGATGTCAACCACTTTGGCTAAAATATCATCATGTAGATTCATTCATGTTGCTAACGGGATTCTGACTTCATTGTTCCCCTGATTTTTATTTGTCAGTGTCAGTGAAATATAACTCAAAAGCTATAGTAATATGTTAAGCATGATAAACATCATACCTGCTAAACCTCAACCTGTTAACACTGTTATTGTGAGCATGTATGGTGATGTTGGCATTTAAAGTTTAAAAGGCAGACAAGGCACACAAAAAATTAAGTAACAAATACAGGTTAGTTCAGCTTAGTTAAAATATAAAATGAAAGGCAATTCTAAAATTATGAACTAAACTGTTCATTGTAAACATACCTCATTTACAGACTGACATCTTGGTTGTCCTACTTGTCACAGTTGTGCAAACTCATAATGGTATTGTGCAGTGAGGGATTATTAGTATCAGGTGTGTTCACTTATTGTTTTGGTTAGGGCTGCACGATTTGGGAAAAAAGTTATATTGCGATTATTGAGATCAACATTGTGATATGCGATTGCGATATGATAAAGGGCACTTGCTTGCTAAATTACAGTAAACACATAGTTTACTTCAAGCTATAGAAGAATTTACACATGTTCAGATCTGCTGTTTAATTTCAGTTAGTAAGGATGTTAATTAACATAAACCACAGAAATGCAGGTTCAACTACATCATTAGGTCCTGTGTATTTTCTACTCTGTCAGTAGAGTTTTTGATGAACTGTTGAACTGTAGAAGATTTAATTTGATAGTGAAGACCAGAGTGTCACAATATTATGTTAAGAACAGTAAAGAGCATCTTATAATATTACTGCTCCTACACAGACCTCAT
>JAUBNQ010000017.1:10182436-10200756 GCA_032353495.1 Ctenopoma kingsleyae | reverse complement strand
ATGGTGTTTACAAATGTCTTAGAATGTATTTGTAACATGTTAAGATAACATTTCTTAATCACTTACAAACATTTATACATATTTTGTTCATGATTAGTTTATCATTACCTAATGGCTTATAGAGGCATTACTACTAAACATTATTATAAAGTGTTACCAAATTATTTTGTGAAGTTGTCCACACGCTGTGGTTGTGTGCTGCATGAGCAAGTCTGCATATTTAAAATACAAAATAACCGCTGCAAAACTACAAGCACTGAATCATAACCAAGAGAAGTAGTGAAAGTACAGAGGCAGACGCGTTTCTATCCAGATTGCAGGTTTGACGCTGGGGAAACAGAACAGGGGCTAATCCTGCAAATGGTTTGTCCCGCATCAAAAAAAAAAAAACGCGAAGGGGCGTGCAACCCCCCACCTCCCCACCCCCAACAGAGCAAACCTAGGGGAAACCTTGATGTTCCTTACTAAAGCTATTGGAAGTACTGATATGAGAAGAAATTTTTGTGACAAATATTTATGTTGCATTATTTAAAAGCTTAAAATGTGAAATTTCATGTCATTGCCTGTCAAATGAGTGACTAAATGAAACAGTTGACACTGGATACCCATAGCAGGAGTAGTTTTGAGCCATGAAGGCTGAATATCTTCTAAGACATGTAGCTCCAGAAAGTGTTCTCTCAGCACTCTTGCATTGTATCCCTCACCAGAGCTAATGATGACTAGAGCAGGAGTTCCCCTTTTGGTAGGTCCCATAGTGAGATCTTAAAACATAGCTTTTAAAAGTGATTAAAAATGCATGTTAACCTCATATTGATTAAACATTGTACTGAGTGCAATGTAAAGAGGAAGTAGTCAACATACGTCCATAATGTGCAAAAATTACTTATTTTTCACGTTGAAAAATTAAGTTATTTTGCTGACTTTTGTTTGGAGAGTAATAACCGCACCAGATAAATATTCTCATATCTGTGAACCAGTTTGGTTGAGAAAGATGCAGAAGACCTTTGGCTCCTAATGTATAGATGCTAACTCCTGTTGCTTTTCTCTGTCATCAACTTTGTTCACACAGTGTTAAAAGGTCACATGAAAAATGTATGAATGTGGCTGGAGTATCTCATCACTCATGAGGAAGTGAGTACACAGGGTCTTGCACTGGCTAGCTAAGAGGGTCTTCTAATTCCTGGTTTGTTTGTTTTTTAAAGTTGACTGAAAAGCTACTCAAGCAGTTGCTGGTTTCTGCTAAATTGTACTTCTTACTTGGTGTTGGTGTGAACCTGCTTAAAATTGCTTTGCTTGTGTAACTATATAATAAAAAAGAGAAATGAATAATAATGATAATAATAAGAAGAAATAGTAAATAAAAAGTAAGTAGATAAATAAAAACATACATATGAAAATAACACTAGAAATATAAGGTGCGGAGGACCTAGTTACACGTATTTAAATACACAGAAGTGTATGACGCCTTTGTTATTAATCTTGAGTCTAACACATTTTCTTTAAATAAATACAGTAGTGAGAATCTCTATTGGTGTAAGAAAATTAGAATATTTTGACTAATGGGTATGAAATATGCTCAATAATATTTGTTGACAGTGGGTTGTATTTTCCCATCTTCCCTAGTATAGTTTATTTTTTTGTAGAATTTTCTCCAGAATACTGGTGTGTAACAACATTTATAAAATAAACAAAACAAAACAAAAAAAGAATTAAATGTAACTGTAATTTTGAAAACAGTGGATGTCAGCAAAGTGAGGAAATATTTCTTGCCCTGTACCATCAATGTAGGGAGTTCACAGCAGTTGTGCCATATGCATCAATATACAAATACTTCATTGTGCCATTCCTTTCCCTAATCCTTTCTCCAGTGGTTGCGTCAAACCAATCCTTGGCCGATTCAGCGAGCTGGAGGGCCTGCTGTCTAATATGAACATTAAGCCAGGCAGCATTGATGCTGTCCTGTTGGACGCTGGCTGTTCCTCCATGCAGATGGATCAGGCTGAGAGAGGCTTCTCTTTCAGCAAGGATGGGCCCCTGGATATGAGAATGGATGGAAAGCGGTAAGAGATTTGTAAAATAATGTAGGTATGAATGGACCTGTGTTTCATTAACAAAACTGGACATAAAAACACCAAAAGTCATTTACCTAATATTTATAATAATAAGAAGGTGGTGAAGATGAGGTGCTGAATAATCATATATAGTCATATAATCATATATGTCCCAGCACATATTGAAATGTATGCATTTCTGACATGTGACCTTTTGTGGTAATTTCTTAGAAAAAGAAAGAAGAAGAAGAACAATGTTGCAGTAACTTAGGGAGACATCGGGTGCATGGTTGGCTGTACAATATGTATGAGTTTGACACCGAAGACCACAGGTGGTGTCCCAGCACTTAGCAACATTCTGGTTTCTGATGACTGTGAATATGATCTTTTCATGAATGTAACCATGACCACAATCTTTGTAACCACCTTTCCAAACACACTATAACCACTGGGGTGACAGATCAAAAAACCTTTATATCGATCACCTTGAACTTTTCGTTGTTAATGGTCCCATTAACTAGAAAGACTAAATTGCCAGGAAGACACCAAATTAACATTTGAATTTTGACAATGCGCAGCCACAAAAAATATTAAAAGTAGTTCCACTAAAGTTAATTTGTTCTTCCTGTTTAACGAAATTATAATTACATTGAAAACTGTTATAATTTCCTCTTTATTATGGACTGTGGAATTTACAGTAACTAAATCATCTTTAAGAAATTTGTTTATGGTTTATTTAAAGTGTGATTGCGTTACAATTTTACCTACACTTTTGGATCCCAGTGTGTAATTTTAATAATCAACAATGTAGCACAGACAGTTCAAAAAATCAACCAGCCAATATAGTAAGCATTTTGCGGATCAGTTGTTTTTTGTTTTTTATATGTTGCCTGGTAAGTAATATGACATTACAGTACATAATTACTGAAGATATAATAAGTTATTATGTACTGTAATAGGACATAACAGTGTCACCATTTATTTCATCTACTACAAAGCACTGACAAATTTATTTTTCAACTCTGAAAAATCCTACTCAGGATCCCTGTCACAAATCTATAATATAACATAATATTAATATAATAATAACCCAATTTAATGGCTTCCCAACAACTGTCATCTACAACCTCACTGTAAGCAGACTTGTTAAGCAGTCCTGTATACCTTTTTTATTTATATAAAGCCTAAATCTATCTATATCTTTGCAAATATGAGATATAACATATACATGTATATGTAGATATTATACTATATAGTATAAATAAAATTTTTGAGTTGTTTTCAGAAATATATATGAATAACTTCACAATCTTAGCATAATGTGCAAATATACTAGCAGAGACAACCCATTATAAACTTTTGTACAATCTGCATTTCTCTTTACTTTCACTCACAATCATGCTATTCATAACTGTCAGCCATAAAGGTTTTCAGCTGCATCTCACAGTTGTAAGGATTTGCCAGTGTCAGCAAGGACGTGACGTCAAGCAGCTTAATTGGGCTTCTTTTTGTGCGTAGGTACCCTGACATGCCCTGCGCTGCTGACGTTGTGAATACCTTAGATCAACAGGCTCTTGCATCCATCCTCACTGCATATGGGGAAGAAAGACACGCCAGGAAAATAGCTTCAGCCATTGTAGAGGCACGCCGTGTGAACCCCATCACCCGGACACAGCAGCTGGCCAGCGTGGTGGCAGGTAGCTACACACTATCATGATTAATACCCTGCAGCATTCTGGAGGCTGTGAGGGAAAATACAACACGAGTGGAGTTATTAAGGCTGTCTCCCGTTGGAACATATTTGTCTGAATATTACGTGGACTGTGTCTCTGTCGTCATCTCTCTCCTACCTCTGTTTTGGGTGCCTATCTTCCACATTTTTCTGTGAGAGATAAAGATGAAACAGACAGAGGTGGAGATGACTCGAACAATGTGGCTAATGCCTTTAAAACAAACAGTATTTCACATATAGTAACCCATCTCTCTATTTCCACAAGATGTTATTTTTCTTTATTTACCCCCCTTTTCCCACATTTCTCTGCTCACAAATGTGCACCCACACATGACATCCATGCATAAAGCTGGGATTACATTGTTTGTCTTCACTGATTGTTTTTTTTAGCTTTATGGCTCCAGATTTGAGCTACTGAACAAGTGAGATGTCTTTTCAGTAGTTATTGCACAGAGCAGTATGTGCGTCAGTGTCACCCTGGGAGAACAGGTGTGAGTAAGAGCAGCTGTTTGATCGTTTTTGAAGAGCAACGCAAGTCACCACTGATGTTTATTCGGAACAATCCAAAAGGTCTTGATTTAAGAAAGTTCCAGGTGGGGCTCTGGGACCAATTGTGACAGTGATGCTGACAGGAAAAATTTCCAGTCACACAGAGATGACGAGCACTTGTGTGTCTGGGGATAAGTTGAGACGAGCACTTTAGGGACTTGGTGGTATTGAGACGTCATGTGAGAAAGGTCTTTTGGTAACACTTCCTCTTCTCATTAATTTTATTATAGTTGAGGTTATAATGTTACACATAGCATTAACAACTTATGCATAATGATGAATTTTAAAGATGAAAAGAACAAATAATAAATATATGTGTGTGTGTGTATATATACACACACAGTGGAACCTTGGATTGCGAGCATAATTCACATATATACTCGTATATGAAAGCAAATTTCTCCATAAGAAATAATGGAAACTCAGATGATTCATTTCACAATGCAAAAATATTTGTATAAAAATGTTAATTAATACAAAAAAAATAAAGTAAAACCAGTCAAACCAACATTCACTTTCTGGACTGAAACGCTCCGGCCAGCGCACTTTGTTGCGACACCTGCAGAAATGCGCACAGACGTTCTCACTGTGGAAATGTTTTATATGGATCCTTTTACTGAGCGACATCTACAAATTGACAGGAGATAATTCTACATATAACTGGAAGCTACAGACAAACTTTAGTGACTTATTAATGTTAATTAATGTTCTGAAACAACTTGGATTACGCTGGAATGAGGAGACAATATAAGTGAGTCTCATTCATCTATTACGCTGCAGAGAAAAGCTGTGATCACATGAGGCTCGGTAGACAAAGCGTATACATACTGCTCGTATTGCGAGACATCGCTGGTTCATCAAGTTAAAATTTATTAAAAATTCTTGCTCGTCTTGCAAAACACTCGTAGACCAAGTTACTCACAATCCAAGGTTCCACTATACACATACACACACTTATACATATACAGTATATACTGTATAGATATATATATATATATATATATATCTATACAGTATATGTAGTACTTTTCCTGCATCAGCATTCACAATGTACCCTTACTGTTTCATTATTATTCTTTGTTCTAAATTGTACACAAATGTAACAATACTGCATTTAACCATACATAGAACCATGGCTTCTATGTGAGTCCCAACTAGAAAAGTCCCATGCACCATTTCTTACACATGAGCACACGTGCTGTGCTGTAAAAGTTTGCACAGCTTACACATGTTTTCAAACCATGTAGCAATCCATGTGTGATTTGTAAATGCTCAGTTTTGTTTGTTAAATCCAAACCTTCCTATATTTGCAGACTTTTAGCAACTCCTATAGTCACGTTCTGTCCCCAGTTGGAATTAATGCATATTTGGCACACACAGTTGAAAACACCAACCCCAATGTCCCAAGGAGTTCCGTTGATTTTGGACATTTCTGCAGGACACAGTTTGCATCCAGTGCCAATTTTCATTGCCAATGCTGAAGGCAGTGCGTTATTCATGATGTATTTGTAGGGGAGAGGATATGAAGGTTAGGGTAGTCAATGGATGTGATGTTTGTAAACACTATTTAACTTTTTATGTGTGTGTACTTAGTTTGTTATAAGCCTATAAACTACTGATGACTTTTCAAGATCTTTAACAATAATAAGTGAGATATTTATGCCGGTGGTTTATGAAAATATGCCGTGAACTCGGAATTCAGCCTATTTCACAAATTATTCAGATTCCTAAAGAGTAATGTACAGTATGTGCAGGTTTCTATCATTTTGTGTACACAGAGTAAAAGTCAAGTTTTATATTTATGGCATCTGGGCATTTCCTTTTATGTGAAAGATATGAAATCTATGTGGTGACAAAAATTATATCCATTAAGCTAAACATTTTGCATAAAAACATTCTTATGGCACAGTCAGCTATGAAGACACAGCCATGTCATACAGCCACAGAGGTGGCGAAAAAATCCCACTATAACAGCCTGAAGTGAATATACAGCAGAGCAGGTTCGCCAAATTCAACCCAACATTTTACTGAATGGAAGGATTGTTTACTTTGCTGAATGCTGACAGAGCAGGAAAGTGAGGAAAAAGCATACGCTTTAGCTACATTACAGCTCCAAATACATTCAACATAACTACCCAATAAATGGCATAATCACCCTGTATTTAACTGTGTGTGTGTATGTGTGTACATGTCTTTATTTTCTTGTGTGAACATTTTAGCTGGTCCTCACAAGTTCAAAGAGCATATTCGGGGTTAAGACTAGTTCTATTGTAAGGAAGCATTATGTTTATGAGTGTCCTCATTAGTATAGTGAGACATGACTGTGTGCGTGTGTGTATTTATGTTTGGGTAGCCAGAGGAAGTACATGATGGATTAATTTACACGCTGTTAATATTCACCCAGCGTACTAACTGTAACTAATTTGACAATCTACTTATTATTTAACGTGTATGCTATCACTGCCAATTTTAAATACATCCAGAAAAACTTCACAAACTGACAACAGTTGGTAACTTGTTTTGTTTTAAGTTCATTTGTATAGATTTGTGGCTAAAATGTTTGAATATAATTTTTGTCCATTGGACTGAGTGGTGTAGTAACAAGCTCATGTCACTCAGTATGATGAATTAATATAATTAGATTTATAGGTTTAAAGCATATTGTTTTGCTTTTTTAATCTTTAAAGGTGCATGGATGTGTTAAATACAACTCATTTCAGATTTGTTGTCCTACATAATACATCCACAAAGTTGTAGTTCCTTCTTAACTACCTGAGTTTCCCCTTATGTACATGTCTTAATCTCTCCTCTTCTCCATGGATCTGTTTGTAGGATCTTTGAAAGATGAATTAGAGAGAGAGCACATGGCTTGGTAAGACCAGACCAGGACTGTGCCTTGCTGTGCAGGCATTGTATTGATTGCAGTGTGAGTCACACCTTGGGCTGTTTAGTGCAGGAGGAGAGAAATGCCACATCACTCTTCTCTATTTATTGCAGTATCTTTGTAGGTTCATATAAGCATCTAATTGTTCCTTTGTCTTTTGTGAGGCAGCTACATGTTGGTCAAGTTGAACTCACATGTATTAAAAATAAAGCCAGCATTTCCCCAACTTTTATTTGTCTGATATTTTCCACACATTTATTGACATTTTGTGCCTAAATTCTGGTGCATTCTGCATGCATGTTATTTTATGAAACAGATGCACACACAGCTTGTAAGTGCAGTCCTCCTGCCATTTGATGCCTTCTTTGCATGTCTGCAGTGAGTAATGCCTTTCTCCTTACTGAAATAACTGGACGAGGTATGAAAAGTTTTGCATGGATAATTCTCTGCCTCTTAAAGGCAGGTTCAAATTGTCCAGGAACAGTGAAGAGAAAAGCAGTGGGTGAATAGAGAAACATAAATAATTTTTATGTGCAGTAACTACAAACTACAATATTTGGGTATTTCTTTTAAACAGTAATCAGGGCATGGGGAGTAGTTATATTGTGCTCAGTAAAATAAAAGCTGAACTTGGCATTCAGAGAAGTGAGATCATGGGAAGCATTTGGCTGCATTTACCTCAAAATTTTATTTACACATCAACCATATCAACACCATCTCCACCCTTCATCTGCTCCTCACAGAGCCTCTGATGAACCTGCCGCTCAGTCCTGCTGCAGCTTCTCTACACTGGCTACAGTGGCTTGTATATATATTTTTAGTAAGCTATTGTTTATGGTGCATCTTGCTATGTTAATTCATCTGTTTTTTTTATTTTCTCTGAACTGAATTTAATGACTCTTCTTGCATTAATGTATTAAGTGGTCTGCTATGTCTCAGTCCAACAGTAGCATACCTATAAGAATTCAAAGGTGTTTTCATTTCAGAGGTTTGTTTTATTCTCCTGACGAGTGAAGATTCCAGGCATTTGAACCTTTTGTGTTATTCACACACTGATAACACCCATGGGTTGTTCGGTTTATACATGAGTCATTAGGTCACGTAACAGTGTTCAGAGTAACAACAATCACAGTATGGATTGGTGTTGTACCTGATAAGTGGTCTGGCAGCCCTGCACTCTTTATGGATGTTTGTTAAAGTTAGTCACATATAGCCATCTTTCTTTCTTTAGATTATTTCCATCATCCATGCAGAATGTGTATATTTCTGAGGTCAAAGTTGTGTCTCTTGTCCTTTAGATAGATGTAGACTGTGTCCTCTGAAGACTTGACCCTCTTGGCCCATGACTTGTTCAGTAGTTGTCTGTGACAGTGGTTGTTTTGTTTCAGTGTTTTCATTTCTGCATTTAGAGTGTGTTCTGTACATTATATTACATTGTCCTTCAAATGTTATAGAATAGTGTCAGCTAAGGTTAGGAAAAGTTCAAGTATATTTAGCACAGTTGGAATAAGTACGTGGTCATGGTTCAAAATCCAGTGTGACTGCACCTTCAGTATGTTGCTGGGTTAGAGAAACACATGGATGCAATATTTCCTGAGTTAGGAATAATAATAAACAATAAAATTAAATAATAATAATAACTTTCATATATATAATAATAAATCTCTAAATCTAACTAATCTAATCTAAATCTGTTTTTGGGTTTATCTCATACTAAACCTTTTAACATGTTCAAACAAAATCTAACATATAATAAAGGCAACCTAAACAAACACAAAATAAAAGTTTAATATTATTATTTTTAAGCAAAAACTATATCCAGTATCTAACTCACCAGTGTAATAAAGTAATATTTCTTTTACCTTACTAACTAGTTCAGGTAGTTTTCCTCGCTTATAGCAAGTCAACCAAGCACTAAAGCAGCAAAGCATCTCCAGAGCATTACACTGCCACCTCATTGCTTGACCATAGGTATGATGTTATTTTTGTGTAATTCTGTATTTGGTTTACACCAGATGTTAAGGGACTGTCTTCTACACAGTTAATCTTTTGACCCATTAGAACATTCTTCTTTTTAAGAGTCATCTAGGTATGTTGTTGCAGAATTCAAATGAGCTGTGCTTTTCTGGGTAAGCAGTGGTTTTCCCCCTGCTGCTCTTCCGTGGATGCCATTTCTACCCAGTGTCTATCAGATAGTGGAGTCATGATAACTGATTCATATAAATGAGTTATTGCCCTGCTATTGCACTAATTTTGCAAGGATGACACTTTCTGGGAAGGTTCACAATTCCTTCTTTACTTTTTTGCTTCAGAAAATATTACTATCAACTTGTTTTATCTTACATTTTTTTCAAAATCTGATTCCCAGCAGATTGATACAGTGATTTCAGCACTGTATTAGTTTTATTTTGGCTGATTAACCAGTGATTATCAATCTTCTAAATGCATTCACAGAAAGATGAGCTTTTTGGTGGTGGAAACTGGCTTAGCTTTGTAGCCCTAAGAGTTACCTCACTACATTTATCTACCTTTTAAAGACATTTTATTGGTTTTTGTGCCATCTGTTTTAATGTGTTTTATATGCAAATAAAACTGTAGTAGAAAATACTAGCACATCCCGTTTTTACAGTATACACTCACTCTGACAATTTTTTTTTCTCTAGGATCGTTTCCTGCTGCTGTTCTCTATGCACGCAAAGACAGACTCCACCGACCTGCACACGTGGCCACTAAGACTTTCCAGTCTCTGCGTATCTTTGTGAATGACGAGCTGAATGAACTACACGCAGGTCTGCGTGCTGCTAGGGAAGTACTGAGGCCTGGAGGACGTCTCTGCATAATCACCTTTCATTCCCTGGAAGACAGACTGGTCAAACGTTTCCTCCGGGGAGATGACTTGTCCAATCTAGATCAGTATCACTTCAGCTCAAGAAAGCGAGGCACTGGGAAGGAAAGTTTGGTGGATGAAAAAAGAAATGTTGATAATGTATCTTGGCTTCCTCTGCAAAGAAAAGTGATTATTCCAGAAAAAGACGATGTACAAGAGAATCCTCGAGGACGCTCGGCCAAACTCAGGGCAGTAGTGAAACGTTAATTATACAAGGTTGAATATGAGAGGAGGTTTAAGCGTTTGTACAACTAGATTTTTTCATTTTTTGCAACTAATACTTAACACAAGAAAAGGATGCAGATTTAAGTTTTTCCTGTACTTGAGTACACTAAGATATTCATATTTTTACAGTTTCTAACTACAGCCCACCACAGCAGAAATCTAGGGTCTTATCCAGGTAGCACTACCTCTAGCTCATTTGTATATTCAAACCATCACATATGGCTGTATTTGTTGGTGGGAAGCCAGTGAGGGCTGTTGTCCACAATGCTGTGTTAATGACTCTTACTCGTTAGTTAGGGCACTGAACAGTGATTGGACTTGACCAAAAAAACAATACATCTCTTAAATCTCTATACCCACTGGTTGAAGCTAGTGATAGCAGTTGAGCTTGCTGCTAAAAAGGCTTTTGTACAGAAATGGAACTGTCAAAACATGGATGAAACCAGAAGAAAAAGTGTAACAAAATAAACCAAAATGAAAGATCCACTCACATATTTTCAGAACTTTTACTCTCATGGAATTTTATAGTCGTCACTCAGTGAATCAAGTTTGTTCAATCGTCTTGCTGGACCTGTGTGTAGAACTTTTGGTCATTAAATATAGCGTTTATATGAAGGTCACTTGATGACACCAAATTAAGCCCTAATCAAAACCAAAGACCTGTCCAAAACCAAATGAGAGCCACAACTTGTATTACTTAAAATATGACAAATCTGAGGTATAGTTTTTGAGATATTTTTGTTTGTTTGGTACACCTTGCAATAATGTTTAAAGTTTAAGTATGCATGATAGGAGATATGTGATGTTAGTTACCTAAAATGATTTAGTTTTTCTTTTTTTTTTTTAAGAGAGGGGACCCCGCATATATTGGTATCGGTTTATATCAGTATCGGAAATTAAGAATTAGACAATATCGATATATCGGATATCGGTAAAAAAGCCAATATCGAACATCCCTACTTTATACGTATACGTATATGTGTTTGAGAGTATATTATCTGGCTATTGGAGCTAAAAAACTCAACATATACAAACAGCAACAACAAAAAACATCTCTTCCCATTGACGTCTGTATTTTCCCTGAACCTCACTTCATGAGTAGCTCAAGTGAAACCTCTACTGTACCATATGAATCAGTAATGCGTCTAAATACTGAATGACGAAAGTGTCAGAAGTGGTGCTGAATGAACTGACTCGTTGTTCTTGAGCATTCTCTCACCTTCGACTGTAAGCAGATGAGGTGTTTTGATCTTTACTATTTGACTTTGACTAATTGTAATTGCTCCATCAAGATTATTAACACTTTTTTCCTTCTGTCTCAGTTTAGTGGTCTCTAAATATACCCTTCTCGTTACCTTGGAAACTAAATGGCGCAATAACATGTAACTGTGTCTAAAATTATATGTTGTTTTAATCTAATAAGCTATATCGTGAGTTTTACCATCCCTCCTTTTTGACATCAGTGAATGTCAGTTAATGCAAATTACTAGAACCTGTTTACAGATTATGTCATGGCATTTGATCCTTTGGACACTTTGTTTGCTGTTTTATTCCCACAAGATCTTTAACGAATCACACAGTTTAAAATGTATCAGGAGGTGAACATGGGTAAGACAATGTTACTCACGACTTAATTTCACACTGGCGCTACATTGTTCATATGAATACAGAAGAATAAGGACACATGGGAGACTTTTATAAATTAATATATTCCATTATGAATGATACTTTTCTGAAAGGTTTTCTCTTAACATTTTGGGCTTTTGTGTTGTAACTATTTTACCTGGTATGCAGGAGTTATCACTGGATTAATGTATGTGTGTGTGTGTGTGTGTGCTTTAATACAATCTCCTGAAAACTAAATATACATACTCTACCTACAGTAATTGACTAATGTCTATATTGCAGATTTCGCAGAATTTTTTAAATTAATGTGTTATCTAATTGTTTCATAAGTGTTAAATATTTATTACAGTCTTGATTTTAGTGAGTTATGAAGAAGGTCAACTGTACCTCTATACTGTTCTAACATAGCCTGATAAACACTGACCACAATTTCTTTTAATTCTCTGAAACTAATATTTACAAAGTTTTGGGGAAAAAAAATATTGTGGAACTAGAACTGGATCTAATATAGTAAAACTTGAAGTTATCAACCACTACTGAGACCATTTATTTCATGGTTTATTTGTGACAGTCTAACTAGAGCAGACAACAATATTCAAATGTAGTAAAATACGCTGTTTGAAGTAATTTTCCTGATATTTTTCTAAAAATCTTTTGTGTCTGAAAATATAGAAAACAACTGTTGTTTGTTGTTCAGTGCAGGAGATGATGATGACACTGTAACATCAGTGATTATAAATTATTGTTATCTACTATTTCAAATTCTCAATCGCCATGGAAACAGTAACCTCAGATAACAGTAAATATACTGTAACACTACACTATTGTTATAGACTTAGATCCATCCATAAACTCACTACTAGGTACATAACTAATACTTACTGTACTCCAAGCTGACACAGAGAGCGTCAACTAACCTACTGATAACAAATAGTAGACATTAGATGAGTGTCTTCACTTACAGGAAGAGTCATATTATATAAAACCCAGCCTTTATTTCACAGTTTCATTGTTTCAGTTCAACAAAAGAACAGACAGCAATGATGCCTTAGGAGAGAAGAAGACTGAAGATAGAGTGAATAAATCCAGCTTTCTTGTTTATGCTCAGTACATCAGTCCATCTGATCATCAGTATTATTATTCACAGTCCTGCTGATTGTTTTGAATCACACTAAACAGTTATTAACAGATAACTAGCAGCTTTTATTCTTGTGTACTTATGGCTCTTACTCCCATCTACTTGCCTTCTTTATAAAAACGTGAATAACTAATTTATGTAAATCATAAATGCCAACAATTACCTTAACCTTAGAGCCAAACTCTAACATAAGAGACACATCAAACAGTCCAGAGAGAACAGGACTAGATACATTGGACTTTTCCACAATCATTTTTGTGAATTGAATCACAGATTTTACACACAAAAAAAAACACAACAAGCTGTATGTTGAAATGTGTTCTGCTTTCATAAAAATACCAGTGACATTATTTTTGCAGTAGTTTTGCTTTTAATTTATTAAACTTTTGTTGATGATGTACCGGTATGCTTTTATTTAAGTAATATCTTTTCTGCAGGACCATTACTTGTAGTTGAGTACTTTTACAAACAGCATATTACTACTTTTTTCTTGAGTAAAGGACCAGAGTAAAAGACAAAGTTTCTTTCTGGGGAAAAATATAGTTTTGCTTCTGTTGAAAGTCTTTTTTCATACCAGTCCGTTTAGTCTGGACACGTGCACCTTTCTCGTATCTGTAACAATATGGTAGAGAAAATAGTTTCACCTCTTTGGGAACATGAACTAACAATCTGTCCTTCAAAATTATCTTCACAGTATTTTAGGTATTTTGTTCACTAATGAAAAATCCAACATTCTTTCACCTCTAGGAGTCAACACCTCCTGATTTGTCCTATGGTTTCATGGGACTACTAGGAGTGTCTGTTTAAGTATGGCCCAAGTGGCAACAGTCATCTCTTGAAGTACAACCCTGATGGTGGCTGGCACGTGCTGGACCTTTGTTTTCATGGAAATAATCATAAACACCCTGTTAAACTTGTGGAACCGTCACAGTCTCCTAAGGATCAAAAAGTGCTTGTTCGGTAAGTAAGGTAAGTACTTTTCAGTTTCATTGTACTCTCTGTACAATGACAATAAAGTCTCTTCTATTCTACTTAAGTAATTAATGTTACAGGACCTCAGTTGGCATGGTTATTATAAACTTCTGCAGAAAAAGCTGGTGTCACCCCGCCTGTCTCACATGAAGAAGATAGGAATCACATAAAATAATTTTACAAAAACATGAAAATTTAAATAATCAAGCTATACTTTAACCAGTCAGTGAGTACTGTGTATAATCTGCATTCAAGTGTAGTTTAAAAATGTTCTCTTACTCATTACGTCGACTGAACAGTGAAGTCATGTATTTCTTGTACCTTTGAGGAGCAAAAATCTTTACCATACTATCTTGATAGATGTCGTGCATGCACACCGGAAACCCCTCCAATACAAAGTATAGGAGAACCTTGCACCCAAAGCCCGCCCACAAGACTGGCATCACAGCTCCAGACTAGGAAGTTCAAACAGAAATTCGCCGCGGCACTTGTTTTTGCTTCACATTTTTCTCATTTTTGACATGGAGAAAACAAATTCAGGTACTAAAAACTAAACCGTTCCACCGAAGAACCCCAAAGGAAAATCTTTGGTTTAAAGAGTTTGGACCCGACCAGCCGGACATGAAAATCAAATAACAAACATGAGACAGGGGGAGAAATTATACTCTGTCTTTCCTGTCAGCTGTCAGGAACCGAACAAACCTGGATCATTTTCTACCATTTTTCCTAATAAAGCGAGGAAGCATGAAGAGACAAGGAGCTGCGTGTCTTGCAATGTTTCTGCAATGTGAATTAATGAAGGCGACAGGATATGTCATAATGAGATGACATAATGAGGAGGGTGAAAAAAATCAACACATTTTGTCTAAGATGATAGACTGCATTAAATTCTGTGGTGCATTTGAGCTCGCAATCCTGGCATTTTCTGGTGCCTGGTGGACTGTTGGATCCCTGGATGCAGCAGTACCTGCAGACTGTTGCTGTGTTTAAAGGAACATCTAAGACAGTGCAGAATGAGCACCATGGCTGCATCTTCTCAGTTGAAGCAGAAACGGGTGAAATTTACTTAGAAATAGTAAATGACTGAAAACACAAACTGTGTATTTTTACATTAATTTAATCATTTAAAGTAGTGTGATTCAGTTATCTGATGTGACGGTAGAGACATTCAGATCAGAAACTACCCAATGGGACAGAATGCGATCAGACTAAGCTACTAAGGCTAACAGCTAAGCTAACATGATAGAAATATGCTAACCCCCAAACAAAAGTTCAAAATAGAAAGAGTAAAGTGTAGTAGAGGGTAGCAAGTCTAAAATGATATAAACTTAGCATGCAGTGTGTAGCAGAAGATATGGTAATTAACACAATTAGAGCAGAGAATGAAAAGAGTGAAGAAGCAGAGTAGAAGCAGCAGCTGTTGAAAAACGTAAATGAGGAGAGAGACCTGCATGGGGCTGTGGCCTCCCCAGACTCAATGTATGAGTTTAACAGCGTTACAGAACAGACTGACGCAGCCACAGAAAACTCATTCTATCCACATTTGTACTCCCTCCCTCCTACTCTCACTCCCTATCCATCTCTGCTGCTTAGCCTGCTATAAAAAGATTTCTCACTGAAAAACACTGAGGTCAAAGCTATTTGAATAATTTTTGTGATTGACGCAGGGCCTGCGGGTCTCATGAGAAGATCCAACTGTGAAAGAAGACAGCCATGTTGGATAATAGTACAAGTGTGCAGCCACAGGCTACATCTGCGTTTTGCTGACTTTCAGTTTGAAACTTCCTTCAAGAGATTAAAATATGACATTGAAAACATTAATTACAAGTGCTGCCCTCTTTAGAGATTACCCAGATTCATCACGTTTGAGCTGCCAAAAATAAATCGAAGGTGTTTAGTGTATCCTGGAGCTTTATCTGATCACAGCCTCTTTGTTATGTCTCACCCATACCAGAGTACCACTTGCTGTGCCAGGTGGTGTACAGGGTGACCTGATGTCAGCTCACTTACTCAAGTCTCAAGCTGAAGGAGACACAACATCAGCTTTCTTGCCTTCTGCAACAGCCAACTGCATTTTTGCATATGCTTATTTTTCTCTGGCTATAACAAACCATACCACAGCCATTCTATAGGACAAGAGGGAGTCATATAAATGTAAAAATTGCATTTTATACTGCCAAATTATAATCTATGTCCTTCTTAAATGGTAAAAAAACGCTCTTAATCAGGAAGTTCAAACTTTTTCCTAGTTTGGTTGAAATCTGTGGTTCACAAGTCACAGTGAAACATCCGTTAGAGCTTCATCAACTGTCTATATGTCTTTATGTTTATTTGTACAATTTAGCTTTTAATTATTTGTAAATACTGTAGCATAAACCAGTGCAAAATACTGTAGCATTTGTAGCCTAGGGTTATTTGCAATTCCCTTTCCTAGAAGGATTAAAAATACATTATAATCAACTCAACCATTGTGTTTTGTACATTAAAGCACACACACAAAAAAAACGATTTCTAAAATATATAAGTCATGATTTATTCATTGTGATTAGCTTTCTTAAGGTTAAATAGGTCAGAATAGGTCTGTAAAAATATTTTAATCCAATAGAGGAAGAGAAAATGGAATGACAAATATATATATAGATAGAAGAACTTTTACTGTCATCCTGTATCTTTCCACATATTGAATAATTCTTGTTTTCCTTTGCATCTGCTATAATGAAAAAAGCTGAATAGACGTGTAGAAATATACGTAAATGTCACCAAAAGCTAGAAACACAGGCAATTACATGACTCTATAATATCACTGCGAAATTCTTTATCAACCTGCTCCACTGAAAATGGAAGTTGATCTGTGATTCGCTTTGTCGTCTTGTAAATTTAGTCAAGGCGTGTTACCAAAATGTGTTTCATTTTATAGCACTTCAGCAAATGCTTTACCAAGAAAATATCTTGCATTTTTCCTGTGTGGTGGTAAAATAACAAAATAAGAAAAAAAGATTAAATTACACTGGAAGAAAAAAAAAAAAACACCTACCAGAAACCAGTAGCTATCTATAATCAACACCAATGGTGACAGCAGAATAAAATCACCACACTCCAACTAGGTATACACCATATGACTAAGTCTTAACACCCGCACCCCACTTACTGCCATTATCCCACCATACGGAAAATTGCCTGCCTGGGTACAAGCCTGCAATATTCCCAGCAGTCGTCCATTTGGCTCTTGGAGAAGCACCATTCTCTAGAATGACAGTGAAAACAGTCACCCTGGGGTTAAAATGATAGCGCTTGTGCTAGTGTAAATTACTCTATAACACAGGACACCTTCACAGCCCTCTCAATGGATGTCTATCTTGGCTTGTTTTAAGGTTATCTCATCAGCATGAGACCTTTTGGTGTGTGGAAACTGTTTTGACAATATAAACACAGGATCTTTTTAACACACTGCACATCACAGATTATGATCTGCTCTAGGTTTTTGGTCATTTTCTGGCCTACCAACTAAAATTCGTGTTCATGTTCTGTAGTAGTACTTTTATTACCTCCATTCCATATTTAAGGCTATTTGAACATAAGCAGATGCTCTAAAGGCAAATATTGAAATGACAAATCTACTTTAACTCTAGGCAAAAAAACACAACTCAGTGTTCACGTAATAAATTACTGTACTTATTTACTAACCTAATTGGAGCTTTTAATCACATATCCTGGTTAAAAGGTGTGGAAAGACCGAGAGTTTACGTTTTTCCGTTTTCACTCAAAATTTAACAAGTGTAGTGGCCTTAGGAAACTTCTTCTCTTCTCTCAAATGAACTTGAAAAAAGGCCGTATCAGAATATCTAAAGAAAATTAGTCCTTCCAATTAAACAACAATAGCGACTGAGTCTTGAAACTGGAAAAAAAAACTACTGTGTAAAAACACATTGTCAGTGTAAATATATACTTTATTTCCAACACGAAATGAGAAGAATGTCCCTGAAAAAACATTTCAAAAATATAAAAGGAAAATGGGATAAAAGGAGTGCATGATCAAAATGTATGTGACATTAATTTTCTGTTGAAAGTATGATGTTCGATATTGGCTTTTTTACGATATCCAATATACCAATATAGTCTAACTTTTAATTTCCGATACCGATATAAACCGATACCAATATATGCGGGGTCCCCCCTCATTAAAAAAGAAAAACTAAATCATTTTAGGTAACTAACATCACATATCTCCTATCATGCATACTTAAACTTTAAACATT
>JAUBNQ010000017.1:10148465-10158885 GCA_032353495.1 Ctenopoma kingsleyae | reverse complement strand
TGAATTCAGTCATTTTAGTCTTTGCAGCAGGAACTCAAAAACCAGCTCAAAGTATCTTAAACTCTTTGAACGAAAAAGCCTGGCTTGTCTATATCACTAGCACTTACATATAAGAAGATGGCAGAAAGCGGAACTTACTCACGTATTCACTTACTCCAGTAGTTTTCCTTGACACTTTGACAAGATTATTAAGTCTATTTTTAAGACAAGCTGATGTTTCCAAACCACACCACAATAAAACAAATTCAATGAAGCTGTAATAAAATAACCAGCTTTCCTATAAACCAAATCAACTTGTTGTTCAAAATTCAGTTTGCATTATATATGTAAATGTCCTAGGATATTTTACAACTGTTCACAAAATGATTTCAGTGCTTTATATGACAGTTTATGTAGGACAACGGACCTTGGAGTTTACGTTTGGAGTTTGTGTTGTGTTCAACCTACTCATCAATTATATTTTTAAAACCATGTAGTGGGTGAAACAAGCTCAGGCCTGGCATTATTTCTTTGTGCTCCCTGGTTAGCTTCAAACTCTCCCTTACTACACTCATCATTGTGGAATAATATGGTGGAAATGCTCCTGACTGCTGCTACAATCTACAAGCTGCTACAAACAACAGGGAGACAAAACAGGCAACTAGTTGATGGAATTTTAACCCACACCACAATCTTCTGCTGAATTTAAACAAGCTGAGTCATGTTTCTTTCTACCTAATGAAAGAAAGTCTCTCTTTTAGCTCTGTATTTGGTCTCCACCAACTCCTATGGGAAATATCTGGGTCTACAAAGGCTAAATTATCATTCAACAGCTAATTGCAAAATGTGTCTGTCTAATGTTTGGTGCTAAACAGCATTATTTCATGTCAGATTTTAGTGCGCTGTAGCCGAAAATATCACGGTTAAAGCTGTGAGTGAAACACAACAGTAAAGTTACAGGCCGGCTAACAGTGAGCTAAAAGGCCAAATAAAGTTGGAGCTCAAGGTAATAATTGTCACTAATACTATTACACATCGTTATACACTGTTACTCTAAAAATTGGATGTTGTCTAATTAGGCAACACACTAACCAACATGTTTGCCAACTTTATAAGGTGATAACATGTTAGGGCTGCGTTTTTTTAAGAGCTTATTCTGCAGTTCTTCCTCCTGCTGGTCACTGAAAATGTATTATTAAAGTGTCATCTCTATGGCCACTGTTAAAACAACACCACTGAATCCTCATTCTCAGAATTTTTACTCTGCTGTCCACTCTGTATACAGTACTATACATCTATTATTTATTTGATCTTTTAGCCAAACATAAGAGAATTTAATTTTTCAAATGTACTTATACAGTTGACTGCTGCCTGTATATGCTGTATCACCCTGTTTACTGTGTTCTTGTTATTTATCACTAGCACATATATGGGGCCCAGTATGTTCAATAACCCTCATTTTTCTCTTCCTTTATGATTTAATCAGTGAATGTTGGCAGGAGCCTAATGGCAAGGCCAGTGATGAGTCAGCCAGGCTGCAGTTTTGGGAGCTGGGGGTGAGAATAACACTGAGGGGAGGAAGGCAGGGACACAGAGAAAAAACAAACAGAAAGGAAGATAGAGAATGAGGGATACCATTGTGAATAGCACTGAATCTGGAAACAGGAATTTATTTTTTCTAGTAATCGTACAAGTTAGGGTTTGTTGGATTGCAAAAGATCTGCTACCTCCTGAAAAAAAACCTCATTAATCGTCCTACCTGGAATGTTTTACACAAGGATGACTATAAGTCTTGAAATGAGCAGATTCTTTCCCATATTTATTCCCTACATTCCAGTCTACAGATGCCTTCCTCTGAATGTAGTCAAAACAGCCCTTCTTGATTAGTATAGCATGAATGTAAATGTTGAAAATCTTTTCCTCCAGATTGCAACAACCATGTTAGACACATTTATATACCTACTATCAATCTGATGAGCCAGACCTGTAGTACAGGCTCTAACATTCCTTCCATATCCCACCAAATACCATTTTGACAGGAGAGCTTTCCATGCCTGTGTTTAGTCCGTGACCTGAGGTCATCCTTTTCAAACATCACAGTAAATGTAACTGTTAATTATGGACCCATTTAACAGTTGACTGTATTTTCACTGGCAGAGGCATCTAGTGACATTGTTTGGGTATGACACAACACTGTTTAAACAGTTTGGTATTTTCATTCATAACACTCAAGCTATTCCTGTTCCTGTCATTGAACGAAAGACACCAAATATATTAGAAGGTTTTGGTTTGCCAACAAATTGGTGTCTAAAATAACTAGTTAGAATTATGAGAACTTTGGGTTAGGATTTTATTTAAAAAAATTGACCATGCAAAAGGAATTGGAGTCCAGTAAAATATGGAAGTACAGAAAAAAACACAAGTGTGAATAATAATAATGAATTATTGCAAAATTCCATTTAGCTGGTCTCATTTCAGGGAATTGGTTTTGTTCATGCTGCTTCCCAACACCTGCTCTTTCCTACTATGACAAACCAAAATGCCCCGAGATGTTTAATAATTAAGTGTGTTAATCACATGAAAATGATATGATACATGTTGTTATGCACTGCATGTTTTAGTTTGAGAAGGTATGACCATAATATTAAGTCTACAGTTTTGGCAGATGCTGCTTTTTCAGGACAAAATCTGAACCTTGGTCGGACACTATGGTTTCAAATCACACATGATTGTCTGATGACCTAATTATTCATTTCAATGGAGCCTTTTCACAGGGGAACGTTATCATAGCAGGAATAGAACATATAATGCACATATAATAATAACATTGCACATTACTACATTCCACGTAGGGGAGCTAGTTTCAGGGCCCTGGTATTGTGCATGCTGGCTCACTGTTATTTACTGGGACACTTTATGGTACTGAGCCATCATAATCATCATCACAATTAAATTAGTTTCACCTGTGCTTTTCTTAAAAATTGTCTGCTGTGAAATGATCCATTAAGTATCATAATATTTGCTGAAGGTTATTTACCCACTACAATAAACACTGTAGACTACAAGTAATTCAGAGGCCCAATTTACAGCTAACTGCTTGTTTCCTGTCTTGATCATTTAGAGATTAGGGGGGGTCTCAAGCTTTGGGCTTAAATGAATAATGTGACATTTTATTTGCTTTCATGACAAGTGTTGTATGAGACAAATAATACTAATTTCATTTAATTTCATTGAAGCATGGAGCTGAAAACAAGCAACTAGAAGCTTAGCTTAGCATTAAGAACAAGTAGCCTGTCTCTGTTTATAAAATCTACCCATCAGCACCTCTAAAGCTCATTAATTGTGTCTCAGTTGTTTAATTCATATGCAAAATGTAACAATAAAATGTTATTTTACTGTAAACTTGCCAGCTTTTTTCCTTGTTTCTTGTCTTCATGCCACCTTCAGCTTCATATGTAGTGTACGGTCATTATATCGATCTTCATGTATAATTCTCTACAAGAAAGTCAGTTAATGCATAAGTGTTGGGACATATGTTTGCTAAAAAGCAAATTGTTGTTATCTGCTCTCTATTCACCATCTAATACATTTGTGTCACCTCTAGATGTCACAAAAAAAAGCACTGGTCCATTTTGAGTAATATTATAATGTAAAACAATATCATAATCATTTCAGTTTTCATCATTTGATTTCAGGTACAGTTACCACACTAAGGGTTTTGCGTTGATCAAATCTTTGTGACTAAAAATTGGTTTAAATAGGTCAAAACAAGTTCCTAATCATTATGTGGGCAAAAGCCCTCTTGTTCTGTTGTTCACTGAGCCTGTTTCTGAGTCAGTCTTCACAGCTCAGCGTAAAAACTCATAGAATGTTCTAGGATTTTTTTTTCTTTTTACTGCTCAGTGGCCACCTTACCACCACCCCCATGATGCTAAGGTGGGCTGATTTCTTGCACTTATTATGAGCAGGAACTCAAAGGTGGCTCTCACTCATTTCAAAGTCGCCAGAATGGTTTATTCAGTATTTCTGTACATGTAGGCACAGTGTTCCACAGGAACCTGTATATATAGCAGATGTTTGTAAATTGATATGAATCATATGAAATCTGGCTGGTATCTGTAAGAAACGTCGAGTTTGAGGACATATGGAAGATTCTTGATTGATAAAATGTCACTGACATATAAAATTGTGAAAATAGTGTGAAAATATGTGAATTCCAATTAATTATGTATTCAGGATCTGGGCATGAAATGTCATCATGACATGGACTGACTGTGAACTGACTTTCAAAGAAAAAGAGGATGACGCATGAGCTTAGGTGTTAAATGATGGACAGAAGTACCAAGAAATGAGGCTGAAAGAAACATTTCAGTGTGTGACAGAAGGAGCTGAAAAATATCTGACCATTAGGAGATGGAGTGATGTTGATTATTCTGTAACTTGTTTTTTTTATATGTTCATCAAAGACTTTCTTAAAACAATAAGATATTCAGGCAAACACTTTATCAACACTCATTTCCCTGTATAGATTTCATTGTTCTGGGAATGTAATAGAAGTCAGTGTCAATACCTTGAAACAAGACACAGTGGGCAGAATAGACCTTGATTCTACAAAACAATCTCACCTCTTGGCAGATTTTTTCTGCTAATGTTAAGAAAATAACCTTTTGGAAGTCCTCCGCAGAAAATGACTTTTTAAAATTGATTTTTTTTTTGCAGTGCACTAAGACAAGGGTGTCCCTTTTCAGGAGTTTGACATTTTGCAGGAAGCAACTCAAAAAGATGTGTCCTTCAGATGACACAAAGGTGAGGTTGAACAGGTGAGATCAGGTAGCTCTTCTCCTATTATGAATAGAAATATATTGGAGATACTGTAATTAAATTATACATGTGATGGGTCCAAAATAACATAATAATATGTAACAGTAAATTCTTCCATATACTTGCATTTGTAATCTAATGTTAATATTTAGTTTTTTGCATTCACTAATTTGAAGGATAGTTTCACATTTTTCTGAACACTTTTGTCTTTAATCAGTAGTCATATGCTAATATGTATAATGAAAGAGTTTTTTGTTTCTGCATGTTATGACCCCAGTTGTAATTTGGTTTGTATATTGTGTTATATTGTGCTTTCGGTCATCTCCTAATATGCTTGAATTTTGGGATGTTTGAAGGGGTGGAGTTTGTGAATTTGGTTTGACTTTTAAAAAAATTTTTTTAACAAGTTTGGAGTTTAGGTTAGGTAAAATTAAGTTTGATTAATTTAGCTTTGTTTTGTTTGTTGCTTTGCTGGACTCACCCTGAAGTTGAAACATACTTTGTTTAAAAAGTACTGAGTAATAATAAAGTTGGACAAAATCTACAGTTAATGCAACAAATGCATTGGAAAGTTCAGCAGATGATATAAATAGGGCATCAGTAAAGTGTGTGTACATTCCAAAATTAGTGTTTATAATACCAAATTCCCATTTTGTTTCCCTGATAATGTTTTCTTGTTGAACATGCAGTGGACAGACAGTAAGACAAAGAAGGAAGTTCTTACTTGTGACTCTCTATTCATTCATTCTCTGCAAGTTAAACAAGGTAGGTAAACCAAATACCCTTCTCCACAGTAATGCTTTCCAGTTCCTGGCGGTGAATCATGAGGCATTCGAAGGCCAGATGGACATGTAATCCCTGTAGGACATAGTCCTATAAGTTGGAGGCAGGGAGGTGTCCAAGAGGTTTCCTGATCAGATGCCAGAACTAACTCAGTATAACAAACACGGTAACAAACATAGCAGATTCTATGGTTGTGGGGCACACTCACACCTGTAACCAGCCGAGTCTCACTGAACCTGCAAGTCCTGACTGTGGGAAGAGAGTGAACACTAAATAAAACCAATGTATGATGTAGACAAGGATCGAAAACACAACTCCACACATGACCTACTATGAGCAATAATGACCATATTGCCCTTTTTGCAAATAGGACAAAAATAATATTCTGTGGTCAAGGACTCACTGAATTAAGTTTCAGTACCACACTCCTTAAAAACTACAGTCTGCCTACACAGGTGTTTTCACCTGACCAAACCTTTTGTCAGAACTGTGTGGTTTAAGTAGACTGTGCTTCATTGATTTCCTCACCGTCAGTTTTTTCACATCATACTGACTTTAGCTTTTTAAAAGACCAGTTTCTTCTAAAATGTGTCTTTTTTAAAAAGTTGGAGCTTCTTCTTCACAACTTGTATATTAATATTTCACTGCATTAATCTCCCGGCATGCAATGCATGTCCTCATACTGTCTGTCTCGTCCATTATTCCTGTCTGTTTGGACTTTTATAATAGACTTTATTAAGGGCTCAACCAGAAGAAAATCTGTTGACTCCAGTTAATCCATAACACTGTCGCTGGGCTTTTTCCTATTGCTATTAAACACCTATTCTCGCTTTTCTGCATATATGTCCTGTGAGCTTCAGACAATATATGTAAAATTGTAGTGAAATTAACTATGTGAAATTAATAAAAAAAATATTAATACATGGTTTGCAATTAAAATAGTATCAGCTTTTTGTGGTGTAAGTAAAATAAAAGTCATTATCAGTATATTTCTCATTTACTTCCTCAGTTCTTTTGCTTTTAATTTTTTATGTGCACAAATATTTTAGTGGAGCTTCTGTTTTCAGTGACTTTTCACTTTAGCAGGACCTAAACAAACCCTGTCAGCTTGGGAAAGGAAAAAAAAATATTTGCAGGCCAGATCTAGCTCACCAGCTGCCTATTGATGCCTGTTCTAGGGACACAGGAACTTGTTACATCTGTTCTCTGGGTGCTGAGATTTGTAGCTTTGCGTTCATCACTATTTGTTCCTTGCAATATCAGCCATGTGGGAATTTTGTATTTCTATACAGTACACCTTCTAAATTAATTTGGATTACGTGTTAAAAATTAGTAGCTGTAAAAAGCTAAATTGTTGGAGCTGCACAGAATAGCAGAAGATATAATAAACACATTTTGTCTTTAGATTTGTTTTGGTCACATATTCAGTTATTGCCACTATTATCTTTTCATAGGGGCTCATGTGGGGATCAATCTTTTGTATATTAATCTGCTGTAAGCTTGATTGTTTCAATTTCACAGCAAAGGTTTAGCTCTCTATATAAAGAGCTCATGCATTATCACTTACAAGCTGCTCTAAAGTGTGATTAATTACTTGTATACAGTAACATGCCATCGAATTATGTATAGAGGAAATTATTCTATATTAACAATCAATGACATGATTATTTAAAAGTAAACGAGGTCAGTCATAGTGTCAGATTCTAGCTCTCAGCTTTAGAATTGTTTTGATTTTCTGGCATGCAACTTTATTGCCTTAGATCACACTCACTGTTTTGGGTGGAAGCAGTTTTTTAGTGAAAACACTTGAAACACAGATTAGCTGGTGAAGACAGTGGAACATTCAGCAGCTAAAGAGGAAGATGTTTCCCTCAGGAAGTGGTGAAGCCCTAACTAGCTAATCTGAATGTTAAACTTTTGCTGATTGGCCAGAAACATGATTTAATTAATACTAATATTGCTACTGTTTGCAAATAAGTTTGCCATTTCAGTGTAAAAAAGGATTTATTAAGGTTGTGTTTACTTTGTTTCTGCTGTCCCAAGTGGCCAAAAATGTGTTATTACAGTTTCAAGAGTTCAGTTTCATAGCATGGTACGCTAACTCAGTTAAAGACTAAACTAAAACACAACACCTCTTTAAACTAACAAAATGGACCTACAGTGTGCAAACATGTTTGTGTATGTGTGTAGTTAAGGCAGCCATAATTATTCCCATTGTGAGATTCTGTCAATATGCAATTATATAATCCAAACCTGATGCAGAAAAATAAGAAAGGTGAAAACTAGTTTCATAAAATCTTGTGCAGGAAGGCACTGTGCACAGTATGTGTGTTGTGGGTGTATGTGTTGCATGACGCAGAACATCAATTGTGAAAGAAAACTTCCAGCAATCCTGCGGAGAAAGAAAACTGTGGAGCAGTCCTTCTTGTGGTTAACAGCTGCATTTATGAAATAAGAGTGGTTGAAGCATGTAAAGCTGTTTATAATTGTAAATGTGCAGTTGATTAAGCTACTATGTCGAACGTATGCCAAAGTGTTGCAAAAACAACAAAATGTTTGCCTCGTCACTCCTCATTTTACAAGGCTCATGCACAATTATTCCCTTTCAGCTCCACTGTGTTTCTTTGTGGCATGACTCCTTTATTAACAGCACCTCATGAAATACACAAACGCCTAGAGGTCTCTGGGAAAGCCTTCTTTAACTGTACTGGCAGAAATATAGTATGTGCGCAAGAGAGAACCAGTGACGTGATTCAACCCTCTGATGTATCTCATGGAGGACAACGGCTGAGAAATTATTAATTAGTTTTGCGTGGTAGGCTGGACATACTCTCAGCTATAAAGTTTGACTCCTATATGGTTTCTCACAGTGAACAGGAGGTATGTTTACAGCTCTTATATTTAAACTGGATACAGTATTTCTATCCACTGTATTATTGTAATGGCTTACAATAATGCTATTTATTTGTGTACCACTTAGACATAGTGATACCTCACAGAGAAAAGTAAATGGATCTCAGTTTCCACTTGGCAGACAAAATAACACTGAATGACAAAGGAATTCAAGTTTGATATAAGTAAGTCACAAAGCACCTAGAAAAGTGAGAATCAATAAAGACTGACTGACAAATAGCACGTTAACATGGATCATGTGGCTATTGTACTGTATATTATGTCATGCATTTCAATTCAATGCAAAGCTTCCTGACTTACTCGGAATGAAGAGTAGAGGATTCAACTTGTTTTATTTTGCTTGTTTACCCACATTTTCGGTTTGTAATTCATGGAACTGGGTGCTTAATTCTTATTCACATTAAATCTGCTCTGCTGCCACTGTCTTCAGAGCTCAGAAGTGCACCTCTGCTTGTAATAGTCCTCCAGTGTCCAGAACTAGTGGCTCTTTCGAGAGACCAGATTTGGCGAGTAGGTGAGTAGGTGTCAGACAGACATCTTTCTCTGACTTTTTTGATCTTGTGGTATGAAGAGAAACTTACACTCCCACTCTCTTTTTGGTGACATTGTCAAAGTTGTCTCTGGATCCTTCTCTGCTCTCTTTTTCACACTAGTATCTGCAGATTTACATTGAAATTCAACAAATAGGTCTGGAATGAAATGTACAAAAAGCAGGATGACAAACTGTAAGGTGTACGATTAAGACTGGGATCAGACTATATATTATCAGTACAATACTGGTCCAACCAGACACATGTGGGTACACAGTGAACATCTTAAAAGAAAAGGATTTTACTTCCCTGCAGAATGCATATTTACACTCAGATATGTACAAAAAATATTTGTATAGTTTTTAAGCAGCAATAATCTGTATGTTTTATGAAACAAAGTATTGTATGATAATGTGAAATCAGTGTAAAAAGGTTTGCTTGCATTGATGAATCTACAGAGCATTACCACCTGACTCTTCAGATCCCCTTGGTTTTATAGAGCAAATTTCACTTCATTGGTTAGCTGTCCGACATCCAACATCACTGTTTTCGCTCAATAGCGTAATTTTTTAGCAAATCTTACAGTGAAAAAGCTTCAAATACTGTATGTCCTGCACATCCTGTCCAGTATCAAACTACAGACAACAGAGTTATTGACAAGCTGTCAATCAGAGAGGAGCATTTAGCTGCTAAAGAGCCAGATATTTCCCACAGGGGATGGTAGAAACTATAAACAGTGCTAAAAGATTCAAATAAAAATTCAACACGAAACATAACTCCAGATGAACGGTTAACTGTGTAACTGCTGGATGTGTAAACAAGCAACAAATTCACCATGTCAGCTATAGACAGTTGAAAATATGTCAGAGCTGTGTTCACAGCTCGCATCAGACCAAATACACTGCTCAAAAAATTACTTTTTAAAACACTTAATCAGAGTATTGTATCAAGTCAGTTAAACTTCTGGGATATTGATCTGGTCAGTTAAGTAAGTTACTAAATGAAATTAACAACAGGTGCACTAAAGGGGCGACAATGAGACAACCCCAAAAACAGGAATGGTTTTGCAGGTGGAGACCACAGACATTTTTTCCCTTGTCTTTTTGTGACTGCTGTTCAGTATTTGCATTTGACTAGGGTCAGTGTCACTACTGGTAGCATAAGACAACACCTGGACCCTACAGAGGCTGCACAGGCAGTCCAACTCCACCAGGAAGGCACATCAATATGTGCCATTGCCAGAAGGTTCGCTGTGTCTCCCAGCACAGTTTCAAGAGCATGGAGTAGATTCCAGGAGGCAGTTACTTTAGGAGAGCTGGGCAGGTCCGTCAAAGGTCCTTAACCCATCAGCAGGACCAGTATCTGCTCCTTTGTGCAAGGAGTAACAGGATGAG
>JAUBNQ010000017.1:10127005-10137874 GCA_032353495.1 Ctenopoma kingsleyae | reverse complement strand
AGTTTGCCACACTTTATTTTACAGGTATGTTACCTCATAATGATTACTAGAAATCTATAAATTAAAGAAAAAAAGGATTAATACATAAAACAAACCCCTCCATTTAAACCTAATTATTACAGTGTTTGAAGAAGTACTCAGATCATGTACTATACTTAAGTAAAAGTAGTATTATCACAGAGATACATACTCTGTTACAACTTAAAGTCCTGTATTCAAAATTATGCTTAAGTAAAAGAATGTAGTCCATGTCCATGAATATGACATTATTGGGTCATAATTATTGTTGCATTATAGTGATCATCACTTTAATATTGCAGCTAGCAACAACTGAACTTATAATGAACTTATTATGAACCGTACACTCTATTTTGAAAATCATATGTTCCGAATCCACTGGTGAGATCAATAAGATTATAGTGCAATTTGTTGAAAGGTAACTAAAAACTATAGTTATCAGATAAATGTAATGGAGTAAAAGTACAGTAATAGGCTCTGAAATGTAGTGAAGTGAAAGTATGAAGTAGGAAAAAATGGAAATACTCAAAAAAGTAAAACTACTTCAGAAAAGTACAAAAAGTACAGTTTTTCAATAACTGTTCTTCGTTACTTTCTACCACTGCAACTTTGTCCTCCACTGCATTTTACAGTTACTAGTTACTTTTCTGATGCAGATTCTCAAAACAAAATATAATCAACTGAAAAATGATGATGGATTGTTATGGATTAAACATCTGGCAGTACATAAAGTAGTCTTTTCTGTTTTTAAAGTCATTCTCTCCTTGAACGTGTACATAAATTACACGTAACAAGGCCCAAACTGTTTAGAGTGCTACAGAAACCTTTTTATGGGGCACATCTGAACTAGACTTGCACATTCGTGTCATGAACAGCATCAATTTCAATAATTCACATACTCAGTAATAATAATATTCATTAATAATCAGTAACTTAGCTGGGGAACCAGTTTCTCAGTGGAGTTTAGGCAAGTACTTGCACACTTACTTGAGTAGCCCATTTGAGTTTGTGCACACTTAGCTCACCTGTTACACTCAGAATAAGTGTCAGTGTTGTGTTAGCTTAGGTTAGCATTTAGAAAGAATTACCTGTAGTAACAAACTATATAGCTCTTTCCTGAAAACTCCTTAATCAAGTAACCCATAAAATGAGGCGTTGCTAAAAACACCTTACCTGCCTCCTCCTCCTCCTCCTCCTTCTTCTTCTTCTTTCTTTCTTTTTGTGCTGTTGTTGTTACTCTTGGCTGTGAGTGTGCAGCGTTTGGCAGTCTGACGCTGTGGAGGTGCAGGTTTCAGTGTTGCACAGGCCGGGGCCCAGTGCTGCAGGTTGTCCGGTAGGGTGCCTGCAGAGCTACGCGCACGCTGTTGATGTCAGGAGCAGAGGAGGGGAACGCGAGGAATGGCTGAAAACTGACGGTGATCCTCTTGCAAGGAAACGGAGCTTAGACAGCAAACGACTGTCCGGCGTGTTTCACAGCAGATTTGGCTGTCACCGGATCAGCCTCTTAGCGACACGCACCCCCCCGTTTCATTTGTGCTTTTGTGTGTTATTTAATGGGACAACGAAAACGCAAAAAAACGCAAGGTAGGCTCCCGCTCCTGTCGCCAGCTCTGCTACTTTATTTTCATGGACTAATACGACACACACACACACGGGGGGGGGGTTTGAGAAATGTTTCCCAGCAAGGTAAATCGCTTTTCTTCGAGGATAATGTTGTGTTGTTAACGTCAGCTACACGTTGAAGGGGGTGTTTGTAGCCGGGCTGGTGAATGTGTGAAGTGTTTTGAAGGTTACATTTTGTTTTTGAAAAGCGTCGCTCGGGCTTCATCTCTTCATGCCTCAACCGAAACGACCACATGAGAAGTCGACGTCCGGAATAGATTAAACCACAAACAAAAGCCCACCCCAGCTTCTCCCCCTTTTTTTTTTTTTAACTTATCGCTTTGAGCCGAACCAACGTGGAGAAAAATGCGTGTGGATTTGTTTTGGATGTGTTTGTGGTGTTTCCTTCGTCCTGGTGCCGCCGGTCAAGGGCAGTCTGCGGCCGTGTGTTCGCCCTCATGCAGCTGCGATGAAGATGGGGGTGCAGACTGCTCAGGGAGAGGACTGACCACCGTCCCGACCGGGCTCAGTACTTTCACCTACTACCTGTAAGTACTAACCAACATCCACACACAAACATATTATTGCTCACACCTCGTCGTAGGGGCCTGTGAATGTATGGGATGGTGTTTTGTTGCAAGTGAATGATGGACAGTCAACATCTCCCGAGTAAACTTTCTACAAATGACCGGGCAGTGACTCAAAACGCTCTGATGAAGATGTTTGTAAAACTCCCAAGTTTGTAGAAGTTGCTGAGTTATTTAAAGTGTCATAACTTGGTCTATTACAGAAACTGTGTTTGATTATCTCACAAGGACTGAAACTAATGATTAGACATTATCACTTTATCTTCAGGAGAAATCAGTAAATCCAGAATTATTTTCAGCATTTATGAATCTTAAGATTACTCTCTTTTTTTATACTCATTGTAAAATGAGAAATTATAAAAATTCCTATAGTTCAAAGTGACGTCTTCAGACGTCTTGTTTTGTTCAACCAACAGTCTGAAATCCAAAAACTATTCAGTTTATTGTGATATATGACACTAAAGGCACTGAATTCTCACTTTTGAAAAGCTCCAACCAGAAAATGATACAGATTAGTTTTATGCCCAGCTATTCCATAAATCAACTAATTATTGCAAATATTGATCAATGCTTGTAGAACTGAAGCAGTAAGATTGATTATTTGATGTTCATTTCCAATAAAAATGCTGTCTGGCTATTGAGTTTAGATTTTAGTCTTGCAGATTAATCCATAATTAGTTGCTGTAAAATGTGTGTGTGTAACAGTGTAAATTACTCATTACAAGTCTCCAGAGCCAAGGTAATGTCTACAAATGTCATATTTTCTCCAACCAACAGTACAAAATCAAAACAATATTCAATTTATAATTGTATAAAAAGCTCCAAAAACTCACATTTGGCAGTGAGTGACCATAGATTATGTTTTGCTTGATTAATAATTATATGATGAATCAGAATTTCTGTTAACTGGGATGTTAACATGTTGAGTTTTCCCCTTTATAATCAGATCAGTGTGATGTGGTTTAGCCTTATGTTTGATGGTAGCACTCTATATGTAGAAAAAACTATATAGCTATTGTTTCTTCAAAGGTGTTTTTGTGGTCTCAAAGATATCTACTTTGTGCTCAGAGTTATAAGATGTTTGTCTGTGGCCAAACCAGTGTTTATATCCAATATCTCCACTTTTTGAGACTCTCTGCACTGTGTTTCTTCTTTACTGGAATTGCATCAGGTTTGCAGTCTGTGGAAATATTGGATTTAAACATTGGTTTGGCTCTGACAAACATTTTATTTCCACAAGCAAGCAGACAAAGCAGACAAAGTTTTGGCTATCATACAAGTACCATTTGAAGAAGCAACCTGCTGCTGGATAACAGCTAAAAACAACATTGTGACTTTTGCCTTGAAGTTTGGATAGGGAATGCTGTGTGACCAAATTATGGCGTAATGTAGGATGTGCTGAGGTCACACATGGGGCTAGATTTGGGTGAGTAATGCTGCATGAATCGTAGTCAGCAGTGCCATATTCCCTGTGCTGTAGGTTTTGTACAGAATACTTTAATAGGGAGTCAACGTTCTGCCATTATTATATGAGTGTAAGTCAGACTAAGAGTTTAACTGCTGATTCAAGTTAGGGCTATGCATCTTATAAAAAGTGTAGCACATAGACAGAGGCAGGTTAGAGCTTCATGGAGTGCTGCAGATACAGTTGATGATTGCCCTATTAAGAAACTCCTCAGTTTGCTTCACAGCCTCTGGGTTAATCATAAACTACAACAACCACATCTGCAACAGCACTGAAATCAGCAACTTATTGTGGCTTTATGTAATTACCATGCTCCTTCAAAAACAAATAGAAAAAATGATGACTCACTTTTATTATTTAGAATGTGTTATGTGGTTCGGAAAATAAACAGTATTTCACTGTTCAAGTGTAACTGTTTGTTCTTATTTGCTAAAACCTGTGTGCTGTTTTGTCATCGTATAAGAAAATCTCACTACCCTAGAGCCAATATTGTGCCACTTGAAATCACTATTGTTAAGAGAGTGTTAGGTAAAATAAACAGAGGGAGTGGATTCCTATACCAGACTGTCAAGACATGTCACACTAGGCCTACTGCTTACAGTTGAAACTCTCTGCATACTTTCTCCTCAGGGGAAAAAAATACTTCAATTTATTAAGGGAAGTCTGACATCTCAACATGAAACAATGTTTTCATAAAATGATATCATACCCCGTACTGCCACTCTGCTAGCCTACGTTCTGCCAAAATGGAAAGCAATATGTTGTTTTCGAGATTGTGCTATCTTCCAAAGTATAAAAAGTATGTGAGAAAAGTATGTGAAAGGTTTTTTGTCCCGCTCTGTCCTACTCTCATTTGTACTCCTGGTCTCTTGAACTTTAGTTGTCCTCTCCCTCTCCCTCCGTCTTTTGTATGTGAAGCACTGGGGTTAGGGATCATGATGGATTAGTGAGACATATTGCAGCTGCAAGGACTCCTTCTCTCAGGGCTAATGCACTAACAATGGCCTGCTGATGTGTACAGGAAAAAGCTCATGAGTGTTTTTCAATTACAACATTTGAACTTAACATATACAAATTTGTTTGCAGTTGTCATGTCTTCAGAATCAATATGATGGTGTAGGAACAGAGAAAATCTAGTCAAGTTAGTGCCAACAACAGGAACAACAGTGTGTAAATATGAAGTGCAAACACACATGCACTTTTAATAGCAGAAGCAGAATGAAAAGTAAGGTAATGGAATACCACACGTTTTACAATAAATCATATGACAGTGTTGGAGTGGACTCTTACCTACAGCCCATGGGGAGCTGAGTTTTGGTATTTATAATGGAAACAGACCTGTCACAGAAAAGCAGATGAGAGAACAGTGGAGGCCCTTCAGTAAGTAACAAAGCAAACACTCCTTAAGGTATGTAGTTTATCTGCTACTGAGTCTCTGCACAGGTTTCATTTTTGGCACAGAGTCTGCATAAACTCTAAAGGGAGCAACAGGGGGTTATTACAGCTTACATCTTACGTACGTTTGGTTCTTTCATAACGTGAATGAGTTTGAGACTTAGGGATATCAGAGGGGTGGCGCCAGGGGTCTTGCACTCTGCTGGTGAAGCTTGCCTGCTTCACCAATGGTGGCCTCAATCCATTTTAACTGAATGATACTTTTGTTCTTGGTCAGCAGAGGTGAAAGGAGCAAGTCAGTGGTTCCCGCTCTCAGACAGGATGACTTGTGCATGGGAGAGTATTTACGCTCTCCCCCTCTCTGAGGCTCCAACCTTGTCCTCCACTTATACACTTATTCCCACCCCCCATCACATAGTTTCTATGTGGAGTTTCAAGGGCCATGCTTAGAATTTAGTTAAACCGTCAAATATTGTCATATGAAAGATTTATGGCTACAATTCTGAGTAATCATAGTCATTGTATTGTTTTTATTCAGTTGGACTAAGGAGATCTTAGCCCTGCTCTATGGCAGATGGAAGAGCTGCTAATTTTGTATGTCACAATTTCTCTATAAAACAATTGTACTGAAAGTCTCAATGTAAATACTTGTTATGCATAATATGAATCTTCTGGATCACTTAAACTATACACTTACTGACCACTTTATTAGACACCTGTACAATCTAAGGTAATCTAAAACAGCAGCTCTGCCATGAATTCTGCTTTTACATCATTATAATCTTTCAGTTTACAAAGTTCTAGGTTCTAGTATATGTTTATTATTTTAGCTATAGTGGGAGTATTGTAGTGCTCCACCACTAGTAAGAGATGTTTTGCCCCCCTCATTTATTAAAGTAGGATGGCCAAAACATCCAACAGATCCTATAAAAGAAAAATACAATGTATAGCGACAGAACTTCTGTATTAAATTGCCTTAGATTGTACAGGTGTACCCAATAGAGTGGGCAGTGAGTGCATCTGACAGTGCTGGTTAGATTTTGATGAAATTGTATGGAGTAGTGCTTGCATTGTTGGTGTATTATTTTGTGTTACCCTGAATGGTTTTGGGTTGTACTGCTGCATTAGTTTAATTGTATGTTACACATATTATCTTGAACACACTTGATTATATGTTTTGAGGAAATGATGATGCATTGCACTGTTGGCCTAGCGGGAGTGATATGTTATTTGTGCCTTTTGTGGAGAGTAGAACCAAGGCTGAAGAACGCTGTTGTACAGGGTGCTGTAGACGTCTGTATCGGTTAAAATGATGCCTGTTGGTGTCAGACCAACAACTCAGAAACACAACTCAGACCTACTTTGTGTTTGTTCAGCGTTTAATATTTAAAACATCAGAACATAGTGAAACATACTTATCCCTGTTTGCCCAGAGTGTAAAATGGCATGTTCAAATGTGTTGTTTGATCGGTTCTGTCAGGCCAGAATCAAGAGATATTCAATTTATAGGAATGTAAAACAGAGTAAAGCAAACTGTCATCCCAAGGGAAGCCGCAAACTGAGAATTTTTGGATGAACATGGCAGAAGCAGTCCATGAGTTAGGCTCCATTCTGGCCTTATTGCATAACACCTAACCCATCCACCTGTGGAGATTTGCTTTGTAGCCACGTTTCAATAAAGATGACAATGTTTGGAACATCCTTACAGAGATTTGAGACATTGAAGCCGTACTATATTTTTTTTCAGAGTTGAATTCGGAGTTGAAAGCAGTGCATCAGAATCACTGAAAAATGTGGTGTGTGAGTGAACATGGCATCCAGATTCACAAAGGCATAGCATCATGAGAGCCTGAGTCGAAGGGAAATGAAAATAAGATTTTAGTTCACTGAGACTGTAGTGCTGTTTCTCACATCTGACCACAGGAAAACACTTGATCCATCTTACTTGCAGAGTGGTCAATGGACTTCTCTGTGCTTATATCCAGTACTAACGCATGTGGCAGGTATGAGAAGGTATGAGACCCGAATATCGCTGAAAAATCATTACGTAAAACAAAGCATATGTTTATAACAGCTCTATGAAAACGAAAGTAAGTTGCTCACGTTCACACACTTGTTTCTGTCGCGTGTTATAGTTCAGACTTCATATTGAACCTTCTAAATTTTGTATACATGTACATTTTGCATGTCTTATTCAGTAATAATGTGTAAAATTTCAATTCCGTTTTTTGTTGCTGTCTATTAATACAGCCTTTTATGACATTTACAGCATACAGTCACCAAATCAACTATCAGGTGTTGAAAGTAGTACTCCTGAAAAGGGTACACAAGCACATACTCACAGCAGATTTTATGACACTTTTACAGCTAAAACAACAAAATAATTCAAGTCTGTTGAAATTCTAGGTTTCATTAACCACCATCAGTGTGCATGGTTTGTTAAACTGCAGGTAATCAGAGCAGCAGGTCTTCTTCTGTATGCAACACTGACATTTAACTTTGGTGGAAGCACCAAGCCACAACTGACTATGCACATGTTATTGAATGTGTTGTAATTTATAACTTTATACATTAAATAAGGTTTCTTGTAAGTCTTCTTAATTAAAATTTAAAAGTTTAAAGTTTTAGCAGGTGTTTAAGTGGCTGCGCAGCAGTTATACCCAGTGGTTAATAGGTTTAACTATTTATAACAGTTTGTAAGACCTAGTTTGCATTAGTGATTTGTACTTAGTAAAAAAAAAAAATATATATATATATATATATATACATAATAAATAAATCAGGAGGACTGAGTCTGCTTTGGGTGTGGAGCTGGAAATGTCGCTGAGAGGAGGATGCTGTCTAAACTCATCCTATTGCTGGACAATCCACCCACTACACAGTGTGCTTTCTGGACAGAGGAGCACTTTCAGACAGAGACAGGAGATCCTTTCTACCAGTGACCATTAATGTGTACCACTCTTCCGGCTTCTGTAAGGGGGAGGGAGACTCACACCATCATCATAATTTCACCTGTCCTTAGTTCTCTTATTGAGTTTTTTTATATTGGTGTTATTTTGTATTTGTGTTGGTGTGGTTGGTTTCTGGTTGTGGTTCTTTCCTTTCAAACTGAGAGCAGCGGTAACAAAGCAAAACAATTTCCTACTGGGATTAATAAATTTTTTTGAATCTTGAATACACAGGGCAATTTTAAAATTACAACCTGCTGGTGGAACTCACTGCATGTCTGTGCTTAATTTCTGTTGACCCTGTGTTTATATTCTGTTGACGCTGTTGTGTTCACGTTGTGTTTGTGCATTTTGAAAAACTTTTAAGAAAATTGCAAATCTGTGGCAAAAAATCTCATTATTTTTTATGGCATAGAAAGGTTTGGAAATGGAAAAGATGCAGAGTTTCCCAAGCATGAACTGTAGAACTTCAGAAACAAATATATTTAATTGCTCTTAACAACAGATTTATGTATCTTAATGTATATACTTTGCCTCTCATTCACTGTGAGCTAGGGCTGTGCCGTATCGTATCATTCGTGAAATATCATAATAATTCCTCAACACAATAAGAATTTGTCATACTATGATATTGACAATATAGCTGCATAAAGATGTGTTTTTATTTTAGTTTAGTATTTCTTGATGTTTGGGCTTATTTTGAACACTGATTCTGTTTGCTCAGCTATAAAGATGGATGCTGAATTGACTTGTGGCTTAAAATATTAATACTATTTTTGTACAGTACTATTGGATTAGTTTATCAGCAATGCTATGATGTCGATATATATTTATTTTTCAGTTTTTACATTAGAACACCTAACACAAAAAGTGTTGGCTGCTATTCTTTTGCAACCACAATTCCTGATCAGGTTTTTATGGAAGGATAGGCTATGGAAGGATTGTATTTTGTAGGAGTTATATTTTGGCTAGAAAATGTTCATACTTCATCTCTGCAGCTATATTTTTCTTTTCTCAAAGCATGTTTGTTTTCTGCTTCCTTTCTGCATGGAAATGAAGCCAAATGGCACATGGGATAGAAATTTACTGATGCTTGTTTGTAGAAGCATTTAGGCTTGTCAACATTTATCACAGCTGCATTTTAGTGTCCTTCAATCTGTCTTAGCTGGGACAGGCCAGGACCTGGATGAGTAAAGCAGCCAGACTCGGAGGGAGGGAGGGAGGAAGTGTAATAGAGTCATGCAGACGTCCTGTGCTCCCCAGCTCTGCATGTGGTTCAGACCAGTCAACAGTCTGCGGAAGATTTAGTCAAACGGTTTAAAATGTGGTTAGGGATGTATCCATCTGACCACCAGTGTTGGTAGATCTGTAGCAGCGGTTGCAGAACACAACCAGAGATGTTGTCAGGGTAGGAAAAACCCAGAAGAAGTGGGTGGATGTTGATGGAAGTGTTGTTGTAGCTGGCCACTCCATATGGTAGATGGGACATAGGTAACAGGGAGGATGAGGGTTTTGTCAGGGTCATTTTAAGGTGTGTGTGTGTGTGCGTATGCACGCATGTGTGTGTGTTTGTGTGTATAGTTGGGACTGCAGAGGAAGGGCAATATGATCCTTGTAGGTTTCAGGGGCCCACACACAAGGTCTAACAGAGATCTGGCAGTGAAATTCAAAATGGGAGCGTGAAGAGGAAGGGAGGGGAGCATGGTGTTGCTTCATTTGTGAACCCCAGATGTTTTTTTCAGTTTTGATATGTGCCATCTTTTTGTATATGGTGTCTTAAGGCAGGTTAGTGGATTTGTAATCAAGATTAGGCACTAAGAGCTGAGTTTGCTCGTATCATATACACAGTAGATCTACTCAGTAGATAAGTCAATTTTTTGTAAAGTTCATGTATTTTCAGTTGTAAGTGTAAATACATCAGTGTGTTTGTATTTTTAATTATTGTTCTGAAGATGTAAATACATATGCTCATATAGCTTTGGTGGGGAAGCAAATGAAGACCTGTGTGCATATTTTTCATGCTGCTACATGCCTATCTTTTCTTGAAGTTGGTTTGGAAAATGAAGATCCCTGGGGCTAAAGAGAAGTGCCTTTTCAAGGCCTTTTTGTTAAGGTTGTAGTCATGCAGGCTCAGTCAAAAGGTAACACTTCTATAAGGAATAGGTGGCACAACTACTTTACTACATTGTTTATGCACATAGTCCACAATTACTCTCAAAAACCTCATCATGCTGCTGTTTTATCTGTATGTTTTCTATATTGATGTTTAATAGTCTAAGTCTGAAAAACAGGGATGAATTAGTTACTTTATTTTTAAGGCAAAATATATTTAGGTCATATACAAGGGAGATGGAAAGCAGCTTGAAAAACTGCACTAACTTATTTTTTGTTTTCACAGTGACCTGAGCATGAACAACATCACTGAGCTCCCAGCATATATATTCAAGAGTTTCCCCTATCTGGAAGAATTGTAAGTACATGCCTCCTGTTTCTCTCGTTAATGATGTATTTACTCTGTATAATGTTGACATGAGGGTTGGGCTTTAAGATATGCACCTGGCTATTTGTACTGCAAAACACACAAAATACACTGTATAGGTACATAACTTGTCCTTTTTCTCACCTGAAGAAGAAAAGTGCTACATTACATGAGGTTACAAATACACCCATTACAGACCATTCATGAATTTAACAGCAGTAGTTACAGTAGGTGCCGTAAAGCTCTATCAAATAGATGAGGTGAGACAACGTATTGAATCTACAGTCAGGGAAAAAATTATTTCAACCCCTGCTGATTTTGTAAGTTTGCCCACTAACAAAGAAATGATCAGTCTATAATTTCAATGGTAGGTTT
>JAUBNQ010000017.1:10085791-10126905 GCA_032353495.1 Ctenopoma kingsleyae | reverse complement strand
GCTGATTGATAGGGGATCAAATACTTATTTCATTCATGAAAATGCAAATTAATTTATAACTTTTTTTGAAATGCATTAAAAAAAAAAAAGATTTTATTATTGTTCTGTCTCTCACTGTTCAGATAACCCTACCATTGAAATCATAGACTGATCATTTCTTTGTTAGTGGGCAAAAATCAGCAGGGTTTCAAAAAAATTTTTCCCTGATTGTACATTCATGTGACATCCTGTGTGGATTTTGCTTTTAAGTGATTATCAGGGTAGCAACAGCACATCTATGCTCTGGGGCTTTGTTGAGTGGCGTACATCTAATCTCAGTGGGTGTTTGTTATTTCTTTGCTATTCAAATACTATGCTGTCTGGCTTGGTGCTGCTGGGAGGCAGAGATAAAATCTGTCTACCTGATATCAGGTAACATGTGGCCCTGAGAATGCAAAATGACCAGCAAGTGAACAGCAGATCCAGCTCCATATGTCCTTTCCAGACATGTTTTCTTTTTCTTTCTTTTTTCTTTTTTTTTCAGCTCTTGTGCATCTTTCAACTGGCCGAGTCTTCAACCTCTTCTTTTCCATACACCACTTCAATGTGCTTTGTCAAAAGGCAATTTACTTTTCATCACATTATGAGGAGGAATGCAAGGCAGGAAGGAAAGGGGACAAAACAATGGTTTCTGTGGCAACAAGACTAGAAATCCCACCCAGTCTTACAGCTTCTTCTTTCTTGTCTTAGGTCATTATAATGGATGGACTGTCCTTTGATTGACAGTATAACACCACTGTTCACATTTGTGAGGCTCTGCAGGCTTGTCTCCTTGAACTTTGGAGGATGACTTTTTCGCTCTAGGGTTGCAGTAGTGTCAGTGAACCAGAGCATGGGCCCTGAAGCAAAAGACAGAGAGAGCTGAAAGAGAGAGAGAGTCATCCTCATACAGGACAGGAGCTGAGACAAGGGAGGAATATTCCCTCCTTCATAGTCACGCAATCTCCTCCACTCTCTTTGTTTCTTGCCAAAGGCACAACAAAGCTCAGCAGACGTGATGACAGGTATTCTCTGTCTCCTTTGCAGTTTGTTTTGCTGTGTGTTATTCTTGAAAATAACCTGACTGTGACCGTCTCTCTATATATCTAAAGTGAATTGAGGTAATGGCCTCTCTCTGTCTTCTGTTGTCGATATATGGATTTTGATGACAGAATGATGGAACGTTTCTCACATATTTACTTTACTTTTTAACTGTAATAATGTTTTAAAATTATTTTTTGATTGCAACAGCGTGTTTTCCTTTTTTTTATGTTTGGCAAAGCATGTGTCATTGCATCCATTTGCACAAAATGTGTACAGCATGTTTTTGCTTTTTTCTTTCTTTTTCTTGCTATATTTAATCTACTTCAGACAGTTTTATTTTTTATTTTTTGTGCTATACATATTCATGTTGATGGTAATACTGGTGAATTTGTTTGTAAAAATCTTTTTAGATGGATTCAAGATGGTATGAATATTCCTCTGGAGGTTACGCCAACATATTGGCCCGCTATATTTGAGCATAACAAGATATATTAAATGACAAGTTTACCGTCAGAAGTTTAGATACACCCATTTTTGGCATGAACATCATGGTAATATTGGGCTTTAAGTTATTTCTGGTTTTTTGCTGAGGCAGTTTGTACAATGAACATATTTAATAAGCAAAAGCCCAATAATTTGGTGCAGTTGACTTTGTATTGTGTGAAAATTATACATGTATAGTCAGAAATATACATGAACCCATTTAGAGTATTCTTTCAGTTTCAAAATGTATTGTATCACAATTGAGAGAGCCTTCTGTTTGAGAGCCGAAATGTCTTCAAGGAACTAAAACAAGTCCAGTTTACACTGAATGACCTTTTTTGGGAAGATGGCAGATTTACACAAGTTAGGAATGTCACTTGTAGCCATTTCTAAACAACTACAGTTTCCATAATCACAAATTCAAAGGGAATTTCAAGGGAGGTGTAGCCACTTTGTAGCCACACCCTCAGCTGAAAGGAAATTTATTTGGATGATCAGGAACAACCCAGTAACCACCAAGGCACAGGCCTACAATGAATTGGTTGCTGCCTGAACATTAGTGTCTCTATTTACAGTCAGGCAAGTTTTACAAGCTGTTTGTCCAAGCCTGAGATTCTCCCGCCCCAGCTACATAACCAGCACCTTCACGATACTAAGACAAAAGTTTGCAGATGAGCATGTAGACAAATAAAGAACCTTTCCAGGGAAAGGTCAGATGAGACAAAGATTGATTTGTTTGGCCGCAATGACCAGATCTATGTTTGGAGGAGTAAAGGTGAGGCATCTGACCCCAAGAACACTGTACTTGCTGTGAAGTTGTTGGCATGATTCTCTGAGTCGTTTTATTACTAGTGAAGCTAGGCATTGCACAGTCGATGATATTATGAAGAAGATGGATTGCTTAAGCATTCTTTAGCATATGATCAAACCATCAGCTAGACAGTTGACATTTGGACACAGTTGGGTGTTAGGGTTAGGGATAGTGACCCCAAACACACACAGCTCTGCCAGATGTCTGTTGAGGACTAAAAAATAAGATGTGCTAAAGGCGAAACTTGCTAAGGAACATTTAACCAAATATTAGGTGTGCTGTAGGTATATTTTTGTAAAATTTAGTAAAATCACCCTGTGTTGACTATAATGAATATATTTAAACTAATGATTATGTGTATTTTTTATTCAACTTTGAATTCCTCTTTCATAGCTTTCTTGAAATGCATGTTCATAGTGGCTACAATAACCAGGAGCCCTTGAAGCTATTGCCAGGGCCATAGATAACTCAGCCAGAGGCATAAATCCAAGTGATGGAAAACTGTAGATGTTTTACACCTCTGTAAGATAAAAGGTGGAGCAGTTGAAGAACATTTTAAGTTAGGAAGCAAGTGCACTTTGAGAATCTTAGATAATATACCATGATTATTGAAAACCATTCATTGGCAACATCAACATAGGAAATGAAGTCACAGCCTTATCATCACAACTACCTGTTGCAGCAGTTGTGCAGAAAGGTGTGTATTATACATGTAGGTACATGTTGTGGGGGAGGGGTTGTTTCCGTTTTGCCACTGTAGTTTCCCAATAGACAGTTAAATTGCATTGTTATTGCATATTTTGAGGCCTCAATCATGTTTGTAGCCCTTCAGCGCTGCCAGACTGCGCTGCTGGGCTTTTTATGAATCGTTGTGAGTACAAGTTTTAGGGCATTTTTCTGTTTTCATTTTTTTCATTTCAGACTAGGAGGGACATGTACTGATGAAATAGGGGAAGATGTATATTTAGTGAAACGTGAAGGATATCTGAATGATTTGTCAAACTGTGTTTGCATGTGGTGGTTAGTGGCTTGTGACATGGACTGCAGGTTCTGGGTTGTGTGAGTTCCCAAGCAGTTAAACTGGATTTATTTATCCATGCTGGTCACTGTCTGACCAAATCCACAATAATGACTCAACAGCTGCAGACCAGATGCTTGTCATTTTGAGTTTGTAGGTGTCCAGTTGTGTGTGACAACTTGTACTGTGGCCATGACTCTAACTGCAGATTATGGTCTTGTAATTGAATTCTAATTTCAAAAAGCTGAATCCTCTTGAGAACATGTGGCTCAGTTGAGTCAGTAGAGAGTACACAGTTGTTTGACTTTGGTTGATTTGGTGGTGGTTCAGCTTTAGAAGTTCACATCCTTTATTATAAACATTATGAGGATTCACATCCTAATAGGACAGCTTTGGTCAACCACAACAAAGCACACAGTAAATAGGGCCTGTAATTGACTAAAATTGTCATTCATTGTGGGTTCAGACTAGGGCTGCAACGATTCCTCGAATTATTCGAATAATTCGATTTTAAAAAATTATTTTTGATGACATTTTTTTCTAGAATCAAGGCTTCGTTTACGTCATATAACTCGCGTTAAATATCATGTTACGTTTGTGTTTCACACGGATTGTTATAATTGACGCGCATTCAAAGGGGTGCAATCAGAGGCGTCTAGTCTTCCAAAACAAAGATGGTTAAGGAGGACAACTTGGTACAGTGTTTACACTGTAAAACTGACCTAGCGTACCAAAAACATACAGACTTGACAAGATTACTCATATTTTTGCGAAAGCATCTGCACATTAACCAAGCGGAGCCTCTGCAAGGTACTGAACGTAACGTAACACCAAAACACACACACACACACACCGGCCGCGGCGCATCACATTTAAACTGCACAGCTGATATTAAGCAAACGAAACCATCTATTTCTATGACTTTAGTGCATTTTCCTTGTTATGTTCTTGTGATTCTAGCATTAAATAACATATTCCTACAGCCAGGAACCTTCCAGTTGTATGCAGAATTGTTTGTGCGTTTCGAGACATCGCGTAAAAGGATCCATATGAACATTTACCACAGTGAGAAGTTAGGTGCGCATTTCTGCAGCCGTTACAAGTGCTAACTTTATTAATTATTCATGATTATTAATTGTCCCCGACACAGATTCACGATCGGTCAGAGTGTGACAGTAAGTTATTGTGAAGTTTTCCACATGTGTGCTCAGGTGCTGCAACAGGAAAGTCTGCGTATTTAAAACACACAGTTACCACTGTAAAAACTGTCATCATGTCCGAGTAGTGGAGTACAGTAGTAGAAAAAGTAGTGCAAGAACGGCGGCCAACGGGTTTCAAGCCAGAAAGTGATGAACGTAGGTTTGACACTGGGGAAACAGAACAGGGGCTAATCCCGTGAATGGTTTGCAACCAACCCCCCAAACACAGCAAACCTAGGGGAAACACTGTTTAAGACTGCTAACTAATTTAAACACTAGCGCTAGTTAGAACGCATGGTATTTGTGATTATTGGTTTATCAAGTTGACACTTGAGTTGAAATAAAATTCAGGAATAACAGCCAATTGCTTGGTAATTTGAACAGTCCTTTCATGTTACATAATGCCCTATCAATATTGTTTAAAATGCAAAAGTACATTTTATCTGATTACTCGAATAATCGATGAAAAAATCGACAGAATACTCTATTCCAAAAATATTCGATAGTTGCAGCCCTAGTTCAGACTGATTATGTTTTTCAGTCACAATTAACATGCTCTGCTGTGAAGCTCTTTCAGCGCTTGGAAGCACAGGATGTTTTATGCAGCAGTATTTTACCATTTTGAGCTGGAGACCATATAATTGTGTTTATAATTTGTTGCCTTTGTATCCAGGTTTCCATTAGAATGTTGAATTGGATTTTCGCAAAATCAACAAAAGAAAATTGGAATTAATGTGTATTTACATCCACTACTCTGTGAATTTTACCAGTTGACTTATTGAAATAAGCAGCTGGTTAAACTGTCTCTCCAGCTGAGTGCCCTTAAACTATATCAGAAGAAGAGGTCACAACAAGATGATGTAACTAAAAGAAAACACCAGTCACATCTGAAATTGTGGAAAATTAGGAAAAATTTGCAAACCTGGTTTTTATTGTAACTTCCCCCCACTTAATCCATTTTTATGTGCATGTGCACATACTGTAAATACAGGCAGACCAAAACCTGTGAAACCACTGAAATTTCTGTCAAACAAACTAAGGGTGTGTGGTCTTCTTACACAGACAGCCTTGATTTCCAAGCTTACACCCAGCAACTCTTATTGCAGGGAATTCAGCCTGGCCTGACTCACATTGCAGAGTGATAAATCTGTTGCTAATCTTTCAGGCCAGATAGTATACTTGAACTCTGTGTCCCAGTCAGTCTGTCCCATGCTTATTTACACCCTTATTTCCTATATACTTCCTGTTCCCAACAGGAAAGGGAGGTGTCCCCTTAGCCTCATGCTAGGACTGAATCAGCTGCCTGAGGATAAAGCTTACAAGAAAATGAAAAATGTTATATTTATACATTGTTGGTATCAGTTTCAGATAGGTGACTTATTATTTTACTTTCTCTAAAGGGAGCACTGAACAGTGATGTTTGGAAGGCTCAGAAAGAGAACTAAGGGAGGGGTCCAGAAACAGTTTTAATCTCTTGTGGGTGACAGACGAAGTGACAACAGGACATGGCACAGACACATGTCTTTGACACCCCAGGCCCCATGTTCAGCTTGAGAGCTGGAACCTGATCTCCTGAGGTGTTGGACTACTATGTAGTTTTTTTATTCACAAATTAAGCATACTGTGTGGTTGTTACAGTGTGTTCTTTATGCAGAAAACACATTTTCCTTTAAGGTTTAAACATTTGAGAAATGTCTTGAATATACACTTGACTCTTTCTCTCACCCAGACGACTTGCGGGGAATGACCTGTCATTCATCCACCCTGAAGCCATGTCTGGACTGCATCAGCTCAAAGTCCTGTAAGCATACACTCTCCCTACTAGCATCAACACACACACGCACACACACAGTTACGGCTGTGCCAGTGTGAAGTTTTCCACACACGGGGAGGGAGTAAATATTGCAGTTTGTGGTAACACTGTGGTGCTGTCAGTTACTGCCACCCTAAACATAGTCATCAAATTTACATCCACTACGAATAGAGTAAATGCATTTTTCTATCCCTACTCCAACAGAGCTGTGTCTGTAAAAATGAGTCCTGCATAATTTATATCAGAAGCACACCCCTATGCTTGCACAGACTCAGACTCACTGAGCAAAACACAAAGCTCTGCCCTGTTGATTCTGCACTGAGTCAAAAGTTCAAAGTCCTGTTGATCTACAGGTGAGGTCTTGGAAACAAGACTGAAAACACAAACACATGGAGGTATTTTATGCTTATCAAGTAAATTATTCACATTGTTGCTTGTAACTACACAGGTGAAAACAGGAGTTTTTTTTTTTAATAGATGTAGTTCAAACAAACTCCATTCATGTGATCTTTCACTTTTTACAAATATAGTATCTGTGTAAGCATGCACAGTTCTAACTAACCAAAGACTTATTCAATAAAGTTCAAATATAGTGAATACTGGATGCCTTTGTAATTCTGTTAGTGTTTAAAGTTCCTTTATTGGCTTGTGAGGTGCCAAATTTCATTTTCAATCTCTGAGACAGAAAGAATTGGGTAAACTCCATGAAACCAGTATCTCTTCCCAAGAGAATTACAGTAGCTAGTGTGGATCAGCATAAAGAACAGGAGACCTTCAGAAAGCCCACTAACATAATTAGCATCAAACGTATCTGTGGATATGTATTGTTTCAAATTCACAATGGAAGGAAAAATGATCTGAGTTGGGTTGAAATCAGCATTTTGTTCCTTTTACCTTCAGGATGCTCCAGAATAATCAGCTGAAGTCTGTGCCCAGTGCAGCCCTGAGGAACCTGCATTCTCTCCAGTCTCTGTAAGTCTCTTTATGTCCCTTTCTGAATCACTGATAATGATCAGAAGGTGGTAGTGGTGCTGCACAAAAGCACTAATTAATGTTTTCATGTAAGAAATACTATTATGAATTTGTTTTATGTTTTATCATGCGCCAGTTTAATGAATAGTCCCTGTTTTTGCTGGATGTTAATGAGAAAGGCATTAAGTCCTGAACTCCTGGACTGGAAGATATGCTGCAGTCATCAGTGCTGTTTTCAGAGAAAGCACTGCAGCATATTTACACAGCCTACTATCCAAATGAAAACCAAACTAACAACCACATTCTAGACAGTTACTCACAAAGATAATACAAAAGTAGCAGCCGTAACAGTATGGCAAATCAGTACTGATCTAATCTGCTAATGTATGCAAAGATTTGAATGTCTGGTGCTAAAAATTTCCAAAACAAAAGCAAATTATTTGTTTTTCTTTTCCAGTTAGGGCTATGCATGGCTGTATCGATGGCAATGTGGTAGTGTGTATGGAATATGTCCCACCATTTTTGTCCTGTCTAAACCATCTAAGAACTGTTTAATGGCTGATTCTTGTGCGCTCAGCAAACTGTTCACATTAGTAGAGTGAAATGACTGATGAATTGCTTACATTACTCTCAAGGTGAATTTGTGATCTTTGATGACTTTTCATCCACAGCCATTGTCAGATCAGATTTTTAATTTGTGAAATATTTCAGCTAGTTAGCCATTAGCATTCAGTTCAGAGCAGTGCTGTGCCTAAGTACAACCTCACAGAACTGCTTGAAAGGCTGTAGACTCCTTGTTTCTGGCAAATATACTAAAAGTAGATATTTTTGCATTTATGCCACATTCTGTTTTGACTTAAGTTCACACCACGAACACCAAACTACAGATGATGAAGCTTTACTCTTCTTTCAAGTTACAGTTGAAATCTCATTATTTACTTGAGTCATAGTGTTGAATTTACAGTGGCTCCACTCATGTTCATAACAAACTTTACTCCTGCTGCATTTTTTGTTGTGCACTAAGGCCAGCAATAGCTGCGTGTAAATGTAGGTCAGTACTGTTCAGCAGATTTATAGCTAACCTTTTTCTTTTTACATTTGATTGGTTTGGATTTTCAGGGAGCTTGTATATTTACTACTTATTTTTTCCTGTGTCTACAGAATGTCTGTTTCACTAACACCCCAACGTGTACATTGCTTAATTTGTGCCACCTCCCTCCACCACTTTGCCTTTGAATTTGACAGGGACTAATGGAGAAATGGGTCCAGCTGGAGTAATGTGCTGAAAATCCAGCTTTCAGCTATTATCACCCCTCTATATCCCTCCCCTTGTCCCTTGCTTCCCCTCTTCCTTTTTTCTGCCTCTCTTCTTTCTTTTTAACAGATGTCTTTTCTCTGTGAGAGTTTTAAGGTCTGTAGCTGAAGTAATATAGTTTTGCAGAGCCAGGACTTGGTTTGTATAAAGCCTTAGAGAGCTAAATGTCAATCAAGACTGTTTTTCTTCCAGCTCAGACACTTGAGGAATTTTGAGGGAGGGTGAGACACTCAGTAAAAGAGGATAGCAGGAGAAAACAGCATGGTGATAGTGAAAAGAACTCTTCTGCATTTGTAATACTGCTTGAATAAAAAACATTTCCCTTTTTTACCACAGGTTATTGGTTTCTAATTATAATTTGGATTAATATAATGATAATGATGTTGCACTATTATATAATTTCAATTTTGTAATGTAACTATCAACTTATGGTCAAGTTAATATATCACATTTTCCATGGCAGCCATAAACATTCATGCCATCCTCTCTAGTGGTAATTAGGAGTACGATGTGTGTGATTCGTTTCAGGAATGAAGGATTACAGGTATCTTAGTATTTCTCAGAAATGAATAATTAAGAGTTAGACCATTGCAGTTGTTTCAATAATGCTGGCATTGTGCTAGTCGTGGTTACAAACAGGGAGTGTAGCCACAGAGTAAAGCTCTTAATTTCTAACCGTCAGCCTTTTTCCTCAAACCTTGGCCTACAGTCACAAGACGTTGGTAACAATATGTCTTGAGGAGTTTACTGTTTAGCAGGATCTTGATGTTGAGCTGCTGCCCGCTGCACTGAAGTGACTGGTGTGAGATTACACAAATGCCAAATGGTTCTTTTTTGGTGATATTCTAGACGAGGCTAATGGGGTAAAATCAACATGCATGAATGCACACCAAGAAATTATGCGCTAGTGTACAGCGTTCTGATGGCATCGAGCATGTGGTATCTTCTACAGAATAATTAGATGGTGATCAAAGGGCAAATCTTGGAGTAACTATCTCAGATAAAGGTGGCACATAATCCTGCTCTAGACTAGTGACACTGTAACGGGAGAACAGTGTAAACATTTTCAGTAAAATTATGAATATTAACACACTACTTACAAGATTGTGTCATAAATAAATCATGGAAGTTAAATGAAGTAATGAATAATTTTCCCCTTTTAGTGTTGTTCGTAAGGTGCTATGGAAATGAAAATTTATTTATATCCATATAAATGTTTCCTTTTTCTCTGTTTTGTAGTCGCCTGGATGCAAACCATATTACCACAGTTCCAGACGACAGTTTTGAAGGCCTCCAACAGCTGCGCCACCTCTGGTTGGATGATAACAACCTAACGGAGGTCCCTGTAGGTTCTCTGAGACACCAGGCAAACCTTCAGGCTCTGACATTGGCGCTCAACCGCATCTTCTACATACCAGACAATGCCTTTGCAAACCTCAGCAGCCTAGTAGTGCTGTAAGTTATATAAATATAGATCATTATTGAATGGAAATTTCTTCACAATAATGTTTTACATCATGTATTTCACTAATGTTTCTGGCTAGTCAGGTGTTTTCCACCGTACAGGGTTGATAAAAAGACAAAGCACCAAACCGTCCTGTGCATTCAGCTGGATGCACTGGTCCCTTTTAACTGTACTTCTAAAAACATTGTGCTGTTGATCAGTTTGTCAGTATAAACCTGAATCAATTGTTCCGTACACCTCCATTACATCTAAAAACTACCCCCAAAAACAGCTTTTGTAAATGGATACACAGTCTAGAGTCCAGAGTAGCTATAGTATTTGAGAAATAAACTTTAGTTAAAGGGAACCTCCCCAGGACAGCAAGGAGAGCCTTGCATGTAGTAGACATAAGTATTCGCCCCCTTACTGATGATTTTTTTTGCGTATTTGTCACACAAAACTGCATTTTGTATTTACTTGATTTATTTTTGTGTAATATAAAAATGTGTTTGATGATCTGAATCATTTAACAAATATTATATATATATATATATATATATATATATCAGGAAGGGGCCAAATTCTTTTCCACAGCACCTTATAACTCAATAACTGAGCAGGAACAACCTGCCTGTGTACTTTTTTAAACATTAATTAACCAGGCACACAGACTGAGAACATTCTTGTGTTTCCAAAAATGGCCTGAGGGAGTAGCTGAAGGACTGAAAGTCATTGGGTGTTTTGTTGATCAGGATATTTCTCAAACTGAAAGCCAACACATGCATATTCTCTGCTGTGTGGCTACACAGTAAAAATTTAATGTCTCTTTAGTTTCTAAGTCGTGGCATGTAATGAGTCAGTGTTAAAGATTTGGGGGATATTTTTTCTAATTAACTTAAATAATTTGCATCGAGGTAGTAAAAAAGTGGCAAGAAAATATACAGTATGTGAACCACTTGGAGTTAATCACACACACACATTAACCATTCACAGTGCTAGTGGAAAAGTAAATTGAATACTCTGAATTAATTATTAGCTGAACCTGCTTTATTCTGTATGTTGCAGTACACTGATAAACTTGGGAATTCATTTTCCCCTTGTTGATGCTGAGCTGTCCAAATCTCAGAGAGGGTTCAAGGCAACGTGAAATTGTGATGCTCCCTGCATGGCGTTTCACCTTTGGGATGATGTTTGTCTGTCATTTATGCTCTAAATAGTGCTCCCTACTTATGGTTCCTCTGAAACCATTTAACTTCATTAACTCCCACTAGAGAAATCGGTAATATCAGCTGCAGTTATTCCTTTTAGCCTTTAGCTGTGTTTTCATTGAGCTTTCTGAGCCATCTACATTTTAAGACATTTTGTCTGACTGTGAGTGGTGACTGGTGAATCCCTCTGAGATAACTTTTTAACCCTTTGCAGTTTAGGGCTAAGTTGTTTACATCAACATTTTTTTTTTTGTGGAAATCAATCCACATGTTAAAAACAATACGATTTGTGTTTTAGTCAAAGTAATAGATTGTATGTTCATATTTATCGTTGGATGCAAGTAATTCCAAATGGTTCACTTACTTTTTCTTGGCTTGTGAGGCTGTAATTTCTATTTAGTGGACATTTATTATCTCCATTCAAATGAGATTCTGAACAAATACATACAAACATACTGTTGTATTTATGGTGAACAAAATGACTAAAGAAGTGCATGGTGCATAATGAATCTGAAGAATTGAACTTACATTTTTCCCTGCTGCTGTTATACATTTACACACACACACCCCCACACAGAAACACATGTTGACTGGTATTGCTGCAGGGTTAGTATAAACATGACAGGATAAACAGGAAGGAAAAGACCTTGAGTCTGTTAGGCAAAAAAAAAGCCAGTACAGGCACGTGATTTCACAGATTGGAAGTATTAAAACCCATGATGAATGTGAAAGGTTATTTATATCTGAAGATTTCAAAGATGTATATAAAATTTGCTTCTGCTTTTCCAGGCATCTTCATAACAACAGAATTAAGCACATAGGAGACAACTGTTTTGCTGGACTCTTGAACCTGGAGACCCTGTAAGTGCACAGTCATGCAGTAGTTGATGCATTTGTGAATGTATATTGGCTTCAAAGTGTCTGCGCTCATGTTTGTGTCTTCTAACAGCTCCCCCGCCCACCTCTGCTGCAGTCCTCCAGACATCATTGTGTCCACTTCCTCCTTTAATTGCTCTAGGATAAATAGAGCAAAGTACATGATGCTTATCAAATCTGCCCGCCCACTGTTCACTTCCTCCTGTCACACAGCCATTAAAAATCCTTTAGTGACAGACTCGCCTAATGTCAAACGGCTACTGTACAACATGCATACCTTTACAGGTGACTGGGTTGTCCTGACACCATGTCTTTAATCCCAATTTAAACATTAAAATTAAGCATCCGTTGATTCTCATTTTGTATAAGATAATGTGAACTACTGTGATGGGAATTTTATAGGATTTAGACAGACGCTTAGTAAGTTTGGATGCACTTTTACATTAACAATAACATTTCAGAGACGTGCATCACGTCATTTTACTCAAAGCAGCTTCACTAGTACAGGCTCTGCTGTCAGTATGGACACTGTTTAATTATATATGTCTGGTCTGCTGTTTATTTGCTTGTGCTTCATCGTCTTATGCTGAAATGATAACCACTGATTAGTTGATGGACAGAAAATGATAGATTAAGAATAATAGATTATTCTTCTGTCATTTATCATTTGAAAATTCAAAGTCAAACATTTGCCTTTCAGGCTTATTTTAGGATTTACTTCATATTGTTTCTGAGTGTCTTTTGGTATATGTTAGTGATTTACAATTTACATTGACTGTTTACATTAGTCAGTTGTTTGTAGGTTATAGCAGAATTTATCCTTTATCACCCTAACAAGTCAGATATTGTCTCATGTTATTAGGACTAAAACAATGCTAGTAATCATAGATTTTTAATAATTAGTGTATAGACATTTTAAGTCAGTTTAGCATTAATTACTGTGCAAATGCAAGAAAACAGCACTGACTTCCTGTGTCTTCCACCATCTCATTCTAGAGATCTTAACTTCAACAACCTGATGGTTTTTCCCAAAGCAATTGAGGCCCTGCCCAAACTGAAGGAACTGTGAGTATAGTGTCTTGTTTCTTCTTGATGAGGGATGTGTACCAGCACTTTAGTCAGGAATTAGTTATCATTAGAGCATGAAGGAAACTTGTTGTATGTGACTGGGAAAAAAAGACATATCTAACAAAGTAGCTATGAATTGAATTTAATTAAAAGATTGATCAGATTAATTGAGAGACCTGTTTTGTTTTTTTCCTGATTAACTTGGTTGAAATGTATGACTTTTGCGTAAGTGATTGTCAAGTCATACAGAGGACAATCACTTAACTTACTAGTATGCTGGTTTTTATACTGAACAAAGTGTCCTTACACTGGTTCCTTCACTTTCTTCTTCTAGCGGGTTTCACAGCAACGATATTACTTCCATACCTGGAGGGGCTTTCCATAACAACCCCCTGTTGCGAACCATGTAAGGTCAAACTCCTCCTCTGATTCACCGACACTACTAAGAAACAGACAAAATACAGTAATGTACAGTATGTCTTCTACTAAGCACACTACTCAGTCAGTATTAGTTAATATGAGGATATTAGTGTCAGGCTTCAATAGATGAATGTCCAGAAGATGGTGCCATTCATGCACAGTAAATGGTTTTGATTTGAACTCTCCCCTTGTGCTGCTGTTGCTTTGCCAGACATCTTTACGACAACCCTCTGTCCTTTGTGGGCGCTTCAGCTTTCCAGAATCTGTCGGACCTGCACTCCCTGTAAGTCATTCCTATTCATTCAGTGGAAACTTTAACATTTAAGTGTGTTTTAAAGGGTCCCTGCTTTTTGTTAATCCATACAAACTCATGCTTTGACGTCTTGACAGTGATTGTACTATTGGTCACCGTGTGTGTTTCAGGATGTTACGTGGAGCCAGTATGATGCAGGACTTTCCAATCCTCACATGGACTAATAAGCTTGAGAGTCTGTGAGTGAATGTGAATGTAGCATCTGTTCCTGCCTGTGCTTTTGGGTGTCTCACAAGTGACTGATTAGGTTTTTCATTTCCAGGACCCTGTCAGGAACTAAGATATCGTCCATCCCTTCTGATCTGTGTGAGGATCTCAAGTTTCTTCGGACGCTGTAAGAAACTTTTATTTTTTCCTGTAGTATTATTTATGACATGGTTTAAGAAGATTTAGGAAGATTTTTCTTCACAGGGAACTTGTTTATAGACCATTTATACCTTACAAATAGGGACATGACTAACAAGTCAGCCTTCTGTCTTCATTTTTTGCTTTTAAACTGTCCCAGTTGTTGAAGCTGTTTTTTTCTCCATCAGAGACCTGTCCTACAATGAGATCAAGGAACTGCCATCCCTACAGGGCTGCGTTCAACTGCAGGAGATGTGAGTGTTGAACATGTAGAAGTCAGTTCACAAATAGTTTGCCGGGGCGAAGTTTAAAATAATATCATGTAATAACAGTTAGGTTTTTAATGGTTTGCTTGGATATTATCTGTTACATTCTTGTTTCCAATTACAGAAGCTTCCAGCACAACTATATTCAACAAATCAGAAGCGACACTTTTCAAGGTCTCTCAGCTCTCCGTCTACTGTAAGTCCCTTCAGTCATACTTAGTCAGCAGCACACACAGTATATTAATTTTAGTATATTATTTCAGTACACTATCATTACCATCGATTATTTAAAAAATGGCCTGGTTTGTGATTTTCCACAGAGACCTCAGTAGAAACGAGATCAGATTTATCCACAGAGATTCTTTCCTCACCCTCACTGCACTCACTAACCTGTGAGTATGATCTATGTATTATTTTATCACCTTTCATCATTCTGAAAATTCCATGAATACATATCATGGTTTTGTTTCACTGTCTGTGTTGTATATTTTTCTGTGTAATTGTTTTTGTAGAGATCTGAGTATGAACTTATTGACTGTGATTCCAACAACTGGACTGGGCGCCCTCAGTCAGCTGAAACTCTCAGGGAACCCGCAAATGAAAAATATGCTGCCTGCAAAAAACCTACCCAAACTCAGGTGGGAGACGCCTTCTGTAGGCTACTGTCAAGTTTGGCCATCCAAAGAGAGAAAACTTTTAACACTGGGTGGTGCTGACCATCTAATTGCAACACCTTGTTGCCCATTACCAGATATAGTGATAATGATAATTTCTAGAGCCCAACTTATCTGTATAGCACCTTTGAATGTATAACGTGTTTAATAATTTTAGCCATTTACTGTTCTTATATCCTGCTTTTATTTTCAGACAGTATGAAAAAAATGGAAGTTGACACTTTTATGTCTTCACTGTGACTTATAATTTATCCCACACCACCTGTGTGCAGTGTTATCATATCAAAAACACACTTGTTGTAACAGACATTCCCAAATAGTGATCTAGAAAGCACAGCAAGTATGCTGTGCTACACAAGCTCAGACAAAGCAACTGAGTTCTTGCTGCTGTTAATCAGTGCACCAGTTGAACTGGACGCGTAAGAAAACCCTAACCAGGGATACATTTATAAACAAAATAAAGTGGACTAAACGGGAACAAAAAGTCTAAAAAATAATGTCCCTTTTCCTTTTCTTGTCTCTGCTGTGATTTTATTCATGTGACAGACTGACGGAGAAACAGAGGCAAACTCCACCTCTTCTTGTATGTTTAATGAGAAAGCCAGTTGGATCTGTTTTCTCCACAATTGTAGACGTACTATGGAAACATCCAAATATTATTGTGGAAAAAAAGTCTGAATGGCCAAATATTTTCAAACACATTATTTATACTTTTTCCAATATGGCATTAAGATTTGAGGCCATCTGTATTATCAACACTGGATGTCTGCAGGATGTTCACAGCCTTTCTAAATGATTGTTTGTTTCTAGGTCCATCTCTGTCCCTTACGCCTACCAGTGCTGTGCATTTGTTGGATGTGATTCAGTGACGAGTTCTTCTGATGAAAATGATGGAAAGAAATCTACAGGTGGGAATACTGCCCTCAGGGCCTCCTGCTCAAAGCAGCGTGTTGTTGACGGAAATTTGATCAACATTTAGGAAAAAGTGAGAAGTGTATCTCCTGGTTTTCTAAAAGCTGTGAGCTCTACCAACATGTTTTTGGAACATGTGTATTTTGAGTGCATGTCAGTGAATCATGGCCTGATTAAAGTTATCTATAATCTATCAAAGTTCTGGACCCCTGTATACTGTAGTAGCATAAAATTAAATGTCACAAATTCAAACATTCAAATCAAGTTATTATTTTTTGGTGACATTTCCTATATTGGGGCGGCACGGTGGTGTAGTGGTTAGCACTGTCGCCTCACAGCTAGAAGGATTTGATCCCCGGGTCGGTCGGTGCCTTTCTGTGTGGAGTTTGCATGTTCTCCCCGTGTCTGTGTGGGTTCTCTCCGGGTACTCCGGCTTCCTCCCACCATCCAAAAGACATGCATGTCAGGTAAATTGGTGACACTAAAAATTGTCCGTAGGTGTGAATGTGAGTGTGCATGGTTGTTTGTCTCTGTGTGTCGGCCCTGCGATGGGTTGGCGACCTGTCCAGGGTGCACCCCGCCTCTCGCCCGATGACATGATAGTGATAGGCTCCAGCACCCCCCGCGACCCTTATGAGGACAAGCGGTTAGGAAAATGGATGGATGGATTTCCTATATCATTTGTTTTATTTTAGGTGCGGAGGATGTGGAAAGAATCTCTATGATTATGCATTGCTCTCCTTCACCAGGTAAGTGCTAAACAGTTTTTTCCCTCTTTCATTATGTGGCTGCATGTTTACTTCTATCAGGCAATGCTGGAATAAATTTAAGTGCAATGTTTTCAACAACCACATTGTTTCTGTCTTCAGGAGCCTTCAAGCCTTGTGAGCACCTCCTGGGGAACTGGATGATTCGACTGACAGTCTGGTTCATATGTCTTGTGTCGCTGGTCTTTAACAGCCTGGTGCTGGTGGTCACCTTCTCCCCGACACACCACCGAGCTGCAGGACATTCCCACTCCCTGACTCCATCTCTCTCTCCAGCCAGGCTGTTGATGGGCTTGCTGGCCCTGGCCAATCTGCTCACAGGCCTGTATGTTGGCGTGCTGACCGTGCTCGATGCTGCTACCTGGGGTTCCTTCGCTGAGTTCGGTGTGTGGTGGGAAATGGGGCCTGGCTGTCAGATCACAGGAGTACTCGCCGTCTTTTCGTCAGAGTGGGCGGTCTTATTACTGTCTCTGGCAGCTGTGGAGCGCAGCGTTGCCGTGCGGACAATTCTTGGCAAGGTAATGATGTCACCTAGGAGGAACAGTGGCAGCCGTCGCAGATGCTGGAGAGGAGATCGACGGTACAGCCTTGTCGCAGGTCTACTTGGGGTACTAGCTGCTGCTGGAGCCTGCCTGCCTCTCCTGATCTCCAGTGACCAGTCCTCCTCTCCTCTCTGCCTTCCCTTCGCTGATGGTGAGAGTCCAGCTCTCAGTGTTACAGTGGTTCTGGTGCTTCTCAACGCCCTGGCTTACCTGTTCACTGCAGCTGTGTACACCCAGATGTACTGTCACCTGGGCAGGGTGGAGCTGGCGGATCCAGAGCAGACAGGCGCCCTGCGACACGTAGCCTGGCTCATTTTTACCAATTGCATCTTCTTCTGCCCTGTGGCAGCTTTCTCTTTTGCCCCTTTATTGACTGGTTCTACAGCTGGTGGCCCAGAGATCGCCAAGTCTGTCACCCTCATTTTCTTCCCACTGCCTGCATGCCTGAACCCAGTGCTGTATGTGTTCTTTAGCCCGGCCTTCAGAGAGGACTGGCTGAGACTACGCAGTCGCGGAGGTCTGACGAGGGAGGTGAAGGCTGGTGCAGAAAGTCACAGAGATGATGGTGGCGGAGGGTCAGATCTCTCAGACGGCAGCTCCTCCACCCACCTGGGCTTTGACTGTGGGGTGTACTCACAGCTTTGTGGAGAGACAGTTGTATGTGAACAGTGCGAGGCAGTGCTGCATGCCAGGACATGTTCTTCCCTCACATCCTCCACAGTCTGTAGACACTTGGTGAAGTCTCATAGCTGTCCCACCCTAATGGCAGGAGCTGCAATGTGCCAGCGTGCCGAGGGGTTTTGGGCAGACAGTGGCACACCCTCTGCTCAGTCAGAATACGCTGATGAGGGGGACTCATTTGTGTCAGACAGCTCGGACCAGGTTCAGGCCTGTGGCAGAGCCTGCTTCTGTCAGAGCAGAGGCCTTCCTCTTGTACACTACTCATACAACATACCTCGCGTCAAAGACTAAGGACACTTCAGAGCTCCAGTACATCTGTATGCACAGATCTTTCTGTCATGAATTTAGATGCCACAAAATTTGTAAACATTTTTATATCAAATAACAAAATGTGCCAACCACCCTGCTAAAAGACTATTCAGCAAGCACTTAAATTTGTAATTAGTGTATAAAGAGAGCCAATCATTTAAAGGGAACCTGGTATGCTTTTTGAGCTCAGAGACTAAGTGAGTTGAGCTAAGTGATGTGAGCACATCATGTTGCAAACTTTTCAACAAAGGATCTTGCAAAGGAAAATCTTACCACCAGTGCCTGCCTCTTGCTTTTGAGTGGAAGTCATGATGTTGCAAGCCTCAAAGTATGTGTCAAAGATTTTGTGATTTCTGATTTACCTGTACTTATAAGCTTTTAAATTTGAATTGTTATACATTGTGTAAATTTTTAAAGCTTCTCCACAGCAACTGATTTTATACTTTGATTTTTTTTTTTTTTTACATAAATGTAGCAAATGTAATAATCATTCTAGACTTTTATGTGTGAATGTAACTTTCAGGTGGTTTTCACCTATCAGAGGAGAATAATATAACATCCGCAGTAATGTTTGCCCTGTCTGCCTGTGAGCATAATCTACCAGTGTCAGAATGGTAAATACCGTCTAACACTTGTTTGCTTTACGTTACTAAGACTAAGAATGTGATAAAAGTAGCAGATATCACTGTTTTAGCAACAATTATGCCTGGATGAGTTTGAAAGATTGTTTGAGCAGCAGGGTTGATTGATCGGGTTGAGATGACTTCAGGTGTATGAAATGTGGCCTATGAATGAGTATATAACCCAAGCATTCACCAAAACTACAGCTTCTCTTTGTTTAATGCACAAAATAGATACAGGTTTACTGTAGGTCATTATTTTCAGTCTAAATGATAATTGAGGTTATTTTTAAATCTGGGCCTTATTTTCTGAGTTTTTGCCATCATGCTTTTTGATTTGGATGAAATAGTTTATTTCTTAACTGCAGAATTATAGATTTTATTTATCAGACTCAACACGCTTCCAAATAGTTCCTTTTCAGTACCGCTCAAATGAGAGATGCCTTTATCTGATGATGAGATTATGTTTGTCTGACAGGACAGTTGTTGACTCATGGCTCTGTTGAATACAGTGTTTATTGAGTTTATAAGCATAAACTGTTAAAAATTCAAAAATCCTGTAAATAAAACTGCCAGTTGTTGTTGTTGATGATGATAAAAATGTGCAAATCAACCACAGGAATAATTCAACAATTTGAAAAGTACCACAAGTACCAAACAAAACCCCAGTCATAACATATCTGTATGCTAAATACGAAACTGGAGCTAGTTAGTTATCTCATGTAACACTGGGCATGGAGGAGAATAAATGTCAATACCCCACAAACTGTAAAAACAGTCCAAAACTGTATTTAAAAAAAAACTGTATTCACACTAGTTCAACCCATGAGCTGAGTGATATCCATCATATGTTTCAGACTGATTTTTTAAAAAGTAATAAACATAATTTGGCTTGCTACAAGTTAAACACATGAATACTGTCCAAGTTAAACACGTGAATGTAATCCCACTCTTCCACTTCTTCCAGCTTGATGTGAATGCAGCACCAGACTGTCAGCCAGCTGAGTCAACAAGAAAGTTTATAAGTGGTGCCAAAAATTATGAAACTATATAATTATAATTCAAATGTTGGTGATAATTATTCAACCAAAGGTATTTTAAGACAAGTATGAACAGTACAGTGTGTTTATGCTTTTAATGTATTTTATTTGTGTACCTGTTGCAATGTGCAGAAAAGTAACAGGCGAATTATGACTACAATATATTGGGTTGGTGGCACGAAAATATGATGCTATGCTGAAATCAAGAGGAATTACCTTTAAACTGAATGACAGCCACCACTGTCTTGTCCAGTGACATTATTATTAGCAAGTGACTCAGACACACATGTTCTATGTTCATTTCAGTCTGTATTCTTCAGTTTTATTGTACAGGTCAGCAGAAGAGCATTATTTTAATGTAAGCACATATGTGTAGGTTTCTTTTCGGCCTGAGTGAGACCGTGTGATGATGGAATGGATGAAGTTTGGTGTGCTGGAGCATGACTATACAGTTTAAGGCGGATACACCCTCTGAGCGTGTATCCACAAGTGTACGTCATGTGAGTGCTCAGGAATTTAGGCAATGTAGAGAAACTTTTTCTTCCCCCAACAAGTCATTCTTTTGTCCTTAGAATGCACCATTTAATTGTAATATTTTGGATTTATTTTCTGTTTTCATGTAGTCTCGACTGGGTGTGTGAATTGTTGCACCAACCAAAATGTCAGTTGATCTTTGAGATGTCTAATGTCCCATGTACAAATCTTTTAGTGGTTTATTTTATTGGTTTTTGTACTTGTATGTAAATTATTTGAATAGACAAGTAATCAAGAATGGGATGCTAACCAAGGAAGCTACCTCCTCAACTGTAGTGGCTACCAGCAGTGCTTTGTAAAAGATTTTTTTAGTTTTTTTTTTTTTTAGTTGTACTCTTTGTTTGCATTCTTGGCTTTATGTTGACACGTTTCTACATCATTTTAGTTAAGTGCAGATAGGGGGAGGAATTTATGTACTGTATACTGTGATTTTTTTTTTTTTATCAAGCAAAACTATGATTATGGATATTACTCACTTAATTTAAGCTGAAATTAAATCTTATTTGTATAATTTCCCATGTCAGAGCTCCCCGATTTGTTTTTATTCTGATTAAGTAGAAAAAACTAATGGTGAATAAATAAAATTTATAAGACAAACTTTTTTTCCTGTGTTAAGATTAAAACACTGACATTACCATTGTCTTCCTCAGTTAGATACATATTTTATCATGGGTATAAATTTTTGTACTTCAACCTTGGTAAAACGTCATGTTATGTAACAACTTTATCGCTAAAGCAGCTAGATGTAGGATAATATAGAAGACTGGATTAATTGCAGTGTGTCATAGCATGGTCACACAAAATTAAATTAGTGACTATTTTTCATGAGCTTACCTCACTAGTCGTCTTCTACCCCTAACCCCAAAATAACTTAGATGATCTTTTTATTTTTCATCTAGTACAATGATTAGGTCAAAGGTCAAGTTTCTCAGTCAACCTACAAAACTAACTATATTTCCATCCGCATTGGCTGTACTTTGTGTTTAGTGCTAATTATTTAGTGATAAATTGTCGATTCTGCTAAATAAGCACTTATGATGAAGTATATGTTGATAAAACAATAGACTGCATTACTTTGAACTTGTAACAAATTATTTCAACTTAGTTTTATTTAGAGATGAAAGTCGACACGTTTCCAAGCCTGTGGACATGTACAAGACACCATTTGTTCCATTCAGCGTTGTTATGCTTCTACCTCCAGTCAGGTCACGTTCTTCTTCACAACGCACAGTTGAGCTGTAACTTGGCGATAAGGGGAAAATATCCTTTTGGATTGTATTTAGGAAAAGACATGAAAACTCCTTAAGTCGAGTCTTAAGACAACTCTTGAGATATATTAAAGCAGCCCCCACTTTACGAATACCACTATGTGTTTCACTTCACTGACACACGTCCTCATTGGCAGAAGGACATCCCAACTATTCCAGCCCTTCACACACATCTCTCTGTGGCGTGCACATTAGACACATGCCTGACACCTCTGGATTTAGCAGGGCTTTGTTACATTAAAACTAAGCCCTTGACAAGTCTTGTCCATTCTACAGGACCTCTGAGTATCTGTGGCATGCGACTGCATTTTCTGTGTAACACAGCTGCTCCAGATATCATGATGCCAGTTTCAGGAGCTACAGTTCACCTGTGTACATTTAATATATGATACACTTTTAATATATATGACTGAATGAAATCACTCCATGTTTTGTGTTTTGAAGCCATTTTTATGCACACAAACCAATTTCATCACTGTAATCCAGTTCCTCCCTCTCCAAACTGAAATAAGTGAGAAACATAACTCTATAAATTAGTTTCATAGGACATATCGCTGCTTTACTACACACAAGACTAGACTATAAAATGAAAGAGAAATGGATTGATAAACCAACAATTACTAGTTACATAAATACATAGATACTCATGCATGAGTCCCAGTCAGTAACTTAGTGTTGCATATGATAGTAACATGACAGTGAGGATGACTTGATGCAAAACGACTGCAGAAGAGGGAAGTGGTGCAAAACGCAGCAGATATGGGCGAAACGCAGATGGTGATAAATGAGTTTTTCATGGCACGGAGCAGTGAACATGCAGGTGACACTGGAGACGAAGCAATCTTCTCTACAGCAAGCCGCTCGAATCTCTTACTTCTTTTCGTCTTTCTTTTCTTCTTTAACAATTTGAGCTGCAAGACAGGAACAGGAGTCAAGATACTGAGATATCAAACATTTAACTAAGCAAAGTAAAAACTGGAAGCGCAATGAGCAAAACCACACACAGTGTTACTCATCAACGACTAATCCAAAACTGCAATAACAGATTTTTTTTCTGTCCATTTGAGGGCAGTGCTAACAAGGTGCAGAGAATATTGCCAAAGTATCATCTCTTAACTTCACAGGACAACAGTGGCAAACACTTGCTCCACTATGTTGACCAACTGTTTGTTTGTCTTCTGACTGGTGCTGAGCAGGAAGTGTACAGTGGGTTTTTAGAGACTGATTTCTGGTAACAACTGTCAACTAAGACTGAAAAGCTTTGAGAGTTCAAATTAACACAGTAAGAAAAACTCAGTCATAATTTCCCAGCAATCTTCAAGAAGTTATCTCAAATTAAGTACTAATTCTTTGTAGTCTAAGTAAATAATTAGCTCTCATTGGGCAACCCCACCCATGTGAAATGGAAGTTGTGTCTTGTCTTGAGAAATTGTAACAATATTCATTTCTGATTACTCTAAGTTCTGTTGTTCTTTCATGTCAGTTCCTTTACGTACTTTAATCAGAAACACATTTCTTCTTAGAAAGTTAAAATAAAGCCAAATAAAGTCACATAGTGCATTTTTAATAAAAAAAAATTCACTTATATTTATATTTACTGCATATATTCTCATATTTACAGAAAAAATCTGTCTGATTTGCAGTCATTTCATGTGGACATATATAATACAATGTGTTATTAAAGGTTGAAAAGAAGGGGAAATGAGGAGAGACGAAGGATACCGGAGGAGGGATAAAATGTTAAAGCGGGTCATTAAAAAGTGGACATATATTGCATATGTATGTCTCTGTGCTACGCTGCAAGATACTTACGGCGAACCTCCAATTTACACTCGACAGTATCTTCTCCACTGTCATTGACCGCTTTGCACATGTACACTCCTCCATCAAACAGACACGGCTTACGGATCTCCAGTGTCAGGACACCTTGCTGACTGAGCATCCGGTACTTGGCTTCATTTGTGATGTCCATCTTGTTTTTGTACCAGGTCACTTTGGGCTAACACAAGTATTACAGCATGTCAGGTTGTATTGTCTGTTTTCACATACTGCTACAATCTTACTACTGTTAGACCATGTATGGCCAGCACAGTATGTTTAACAGTGTTTCATTAGAAACAATCATAATCACTGGATTTAACGTGATCATGTTTGTTTTTCAATGTGTCAGAATTAGATCATAAATTTCCTTTACATGCATTTGAAAAAAGATCCTACTGACCTTTGGTATGCCACTGACTGAGCAGCTGAGGGTCGCGTTATATCCCGCGATGACAGAACGATTCACCAAAGGATGAGTGAACTTTGGAGCCTGTGAGAAGTCATGATCCTTGTAGGAGGGTGGCTTGTATACGATTCCTGAGGAGACAGCCAGACATATGGTCGGGAACGTTTTCTTCATATGTCAAATGTATTAACTATAATCACAGGACATAAAATCAGAAACAAAACTGTTTCATACTATTTACTGTATATGCATTCAGTCTGACCCCACCTGTTTTCTGGATGTAAACACTGTCTTTTGAGTTGCAAGGCTCTGGGCTGAGGCCCACTAGGTTAATGGCGAAGACTCTGAAGACATACTCATTCCCCATGATGAGGTCAGATATGACACAGTGGGTTCGTCGGTACTGATCATAGATTGTATACCACTCCTTCATGAGAATGACAAAAAATATTTCAGGTTCAGTTTTTCTAATTTAATATATGGTTTATGTTCATATATAATATAATTACATATAATAATGCAACTATAGTTTGGAAATTGTGAAAATCTGAAAAAAAATAAAAATCACAAAAATAAAATTTTTGACCAAAACTGATAAAACTGCAGATGAGGCAGTTTGATGTTGGTGAGCTAATCTTTGAATGTTACGAATTTTATAATATAAAAATAAGTAATAGCAATAATCTAAAGACAGATTAGAGTTCATACAATCAGATTACCTTATTTTGCACGTTTAACCATCACAGTCCAACATCTGAACCGAATCCATTGTTTGCTCACTCAGACAATAAAATATAATAATATAAAATATAATATAAATAAAATATCTTTATAATCCACCTGACACTAAAGAAGTTGTGTATTTGCTCATATGTTTATTTATTTAGGCACAAGAATGAAACAGGATATAGGTAGATTTAAAGTGCTTGTGCATCTCTGACTTGAACAGGTACACAGAACGTTTATGGCATGTTTCCCAGGCTCGCTATAAAGAGATGCAATTGAAATTAATTTGATCTAATAATGACTACAGTGTAACACGAGCCTTCAGCTGAGCTGCGCAGTAGAACAATGGTCCTGCGTCACTATACAGACAATTCAGACCAGGTCAAGGCAACGAGGATAAGATTAGGGCATTCCTAACTGATACTGTTTCTGGCTACTCGGGGTGGAGGATGGTGGCAACTGGAGCTTGTGCCAACAGGCCCACAATGCATCACTCTTAACCCACAAAGGAGACTGTGTACTCAGCATTGGCTGATTGCAGTATATGTGTCACAAGGGAGGTTAAAATATCCCTCTGTGACCGTGTGGCATTCATCCATCGCATGTACAGGCACACTATAATTTGTGTTAATAGACATGTAGGTTTGTCAGAGGTAAAAGTTGTTTGTCAGAGGTAAGTCAAGCTATCAGCTGAAATGACACGATGACTACAGGCTTCCTCCTTCTTTGCTTTTTGAGGCAATACAGAGACTGTCACATGCAGGACACAATTAAAATGTATTTCTACTCTCTTCAACTATAAATGATCATTGTTAATACCAACAGTGGAAGCCAGTTCTCATGCTGTTTCTTTGAAGACCTAATGTCACGAACATACATTTTCATCTTCTAATTACCAAAAAGTGATTTAATGTCAATAATAATTGTGTATCATCAATTTCAGAAGCTTGTTTTCAGTTACATTTGAATGTAATTTTAAATACTGACGTAAGCTTTGTTGCCAGGCCCGAAAGGTATGGACTCACCATGGTCTTCTTATCAGCTTTCTGAACAGTATAACCTGTGATTTCACAGTTACCACTGTCCTTAGGTGGCTTCCACTCAAGTGCCACATTGAATCCCCAGACATCCACAACCTTCAGAGCCTCAGGGGACCCTGGGAGATCTACAGAGTGGAAGTATGAATTCTCATTAACTATCCACCTACAAAAACCACTGTATAGTAGAAAGTCACTACAGAGTGTTTATACCCACAGGCAGCTCTTGATGTCTTAAGTGCTGCTGCTTACCAACGATCTGCAGTTTTACAGTTGCTGTGTCTTCCACGTTCTCAATCTGCACCTGGAGATCATAGTTTCCCGAATGTTTTCTATCTGTTTTGCGGATGAAGAGAATTGTATCTGTTTCACTGTTCCTCACACTAGCGAAAGCTGGGTTTAGAGGCTCCCCGTCTTTGCTCCATGTGACCTTTGGCCTGGGTTTACCCTGCATCACCAGAAAAGACAAAAAAAAACTTTTCAGAGTGAAGAATCTGTGTGGACTGCCATGAAATTTGGTATAAACATCCTCAAAAGACGAGTCCTAATGACTTTGCTCGGACATTCCCTTTAGTGCCATCAATTTACATTAAAAAATGACATGTTAATATAATGCCGACAATAATTTTATCTCGCGTTAACGCAGTTTTATTATTATAATGATGATGATTAAAGTCCGTTGCTTACTGGGTCTGAATACACATACAAACAAAACCATGGGTTTCAGGAGGGGTGGGATGTTGATCAGTACTGGTTTTCGATTGGCGTTCTCATGCGCCATGCGATTTACTGAACTCTTACATTTTCATCTAAAATTTCTTCCACATGGCGGAGCTGACAGAACCACAGTTATTTGTGAAAACTGCAAAGTTGAATTTTCCTATCACTGGAGAACTTTGTCTGACATATGAAGCAGCATGTGGTATGCAGCATATCACCCAAACAACAGACACTGACAAAACTTAAACCACAAACACAATGACGTGTGTTTGTTTTAATGACAGCAAATTAGCAACTGTGTTAAAAAATGCTTTTCATGTGGTTGACGTGACTTATTTTGTGACGTGCGCTCTGTGTCCGCTGGTGGGAGTGTGATCACCTGTGTGCGCATGCATCAGAGTGGAGCTCCTCTGTGCGTGATACAGAAAGCAGAGGAGAAAAGTAAACGCGACCATGTAGAGACAGAAATGACATAAGATAAATAACATGAGGCTGTTTAGTTAGTTTAATAACAGAACAAGGTACAGACATGCTCTATAGCAAATTGAACCTTAAATGACTTCTGGTGGGATCTGATGTATGGAAAATAAAATAAACTGAACTTAGGGGGTTGAAGGGTGGTAGTAAGGGAAACACAGGTGGTTCTGGACTCTGAGGGCAACTAGTTTTTCTGTAATAAACTAGATAAACATTAATGTCCTGGAAATGGCAAATAGCTTTGGTTTTCTATTTGATTTGATTACATTAAGTGAATTGCCAATAAGCCAGTGTTGATAAAAAATATCTTATTTGTTTAAAGTGTTTGCAGACTTAATATTATTGCAATGTTGTTTATTTAAAAAAAGTACACAATAAACTACTTTTGAATTCATTATTAAATTTTGCCCATAACAATCCGATTAATCGAAGAAAAATCATGCAATTAATCACGATTAAAAATTTTAATCGCTGCCCAGCACTAATAAGGATATAACAATTCTGCAGTGGCCATACAGGTATAGGGTCCTCTGCCTCTCCTGTGAAGAAGGTCCCAGAGTCAAAAACTACTGTTTGTTGTTGCTTTTTGGTCATGTTCAGTCTCTTTGTGGTTTTTCACTGTGGTCAGCTTTCAAACAAGACATATTGTCACATCATAGACTCTGGCCCAGAGCCTAATGTTATGTTTAATGTTTGTGAATAGTTTGTGCATCAGTTGTGTTGTATTGAGGTGTTTATATTGTATAAAGACATAAGTAAAGCATTTTGTTTTTAAGGGTTATTTCAAAAAAGGTATATTTTTGTTCATTCTAATGTACAGTATATTACACCTGGAATGGAATCACAATATTGACAGTGTCTCCAACTTTCTTGATGAGTGTCTGGCGTAGATTTCTGGGGAGCCAAATTTTAGGGCGTTCTGTGAAACAAAATAGAACAAGTTAAAAAAAGCATATGTGAGGAAAAGATTAGGCTATATGAGGAGTATTAGTTGTCATGTCATCTGTGCACTTACACAGTTTAACATAATGATTATATTAAAAAAACACTTGTAATGTTAATTATAGCTTTGAAATACAAAAGGAGAAGCAATCATCAAAAGGAATAAATACAAATCTACTCACGCATTATCTCTCTGATTGTGATGGGTTGAGCCAGAGTAGCGGGAGCACTGGGTCCTGCCATGTTGTACGCGCGCACACGGAACAGCAGCTTGTCTCCTGTAGTGAGGTCTTTGATAATCAGTGACGTCCTCTCAGTCAGACCCTGAATGGCTGGTATCCACTCATCAGCTTTGACCAGAAAACACACAGCACAATAAAATAACATGATTAACGTTAAAAAATGACAATAAACCCAAAGCTAAAAATACAGATAGAAGTTAATTCAAGCCTCTGCTTTACATTTTTCTCTTCTTACAGTAAAGGTGCTGGTAACAGAAACATTTACTAACAGCAAACACATTCACATTTAACTGTAAAGAGAACCATTTGGAAATCTGTATAGATCAATTACTGTGCTTCACTGTGATTAATTAACTGAGAGAAAACACAATGATATATAAATATATATAAAGAAGCATATAGGGTTTATTTCCAGCACTTACTGCCTTCCTTGCAGTACTCAACATCATAACCCTCGAGTTCAGCAGAGCCTATCCTCTCAGGCGGCCTCCACTTCAGCGAGACGGAAGTGTCGCTGATGTCGTCAACACATAGCCCAGTGGGCTCACTTGTCGGGGCTGAGAGTGAGTAGGATAAGCTCTGTTAGTCACTTAGAGCATTAATTCAGTACATTCAGAATGGACTACTGATTAAGGGAAAGAACCTGATCAGAAATATACACGTAAAGGAACAAAAAGTCAAAATCACAAAGCTTTGTAACAGAAAAAGTGGCTTCAGTGCTATTTACCATCATCTATTACTGCTTTACTTTCCTTATCCACTTTCCAGCATTATTTACTATTTACTTAAAGGTATCATTCAGATATAGCCACTTCGTGAACTACCATCATGGGATGAAGGTTATTTAATGTTAAAATACAATAGAGGGTTTTAAAAAAAATAGTCTGACATGTCAAATGCTTCCCCACTGTGGCGTCATCAGAGCAGATACTGTAGCTAGTGACACATATTACATATATTAGTGATAACAAGCCTACACCATAAACTACTGACATAACAAATATTTTATTGTTGTTCAAACTGGACTGTGATATATGAAACTTAGATGTGGGTTCTGGCAGCAGTTCTGAGAAGAGTTTATCAGTGGTATTAATTGAGAAATGCTAACTGGTATTGTACAGAGATAAATAGAACAAGACATAAGCAGACAACAAAACACAGCAGTCAAACACAAGCACAGACAAACAGCATAAGCAATAATCTCAATCACGATTTACAGGTCAGTTTGACCACATCAAATGAGATATTCAAGGGAACGAATCTGATCTGGACTAATTTGGATTTGTGTGTTTGGTTATGTGTGCCTAGTGTCTGCTGCTTCTGTCCAAACAGTCAACATGTGAAGCAACTGCGATTGCAGCTGTGAAGCACTGTAGCATATTAAAAAAACATTTTTCGATGTGGAAGTGCATCAATTACATGTAACTCAACAACTGACCGTTTTGATCCTGGCATTAGTCTTACTTCAATTAATAACAATAGGCAATATTAATTTCAATATTAAAACAGGGTCAGAACTCTCTATTAGCCTGTAAGCCTGCACATGGTATCTTTTTTCGTCTGGGGAAAGATGAGATATCTGACTGCCTAAGTGCCTGCTGTACTTTATTTCCTTCAGGATAAACTAGCATAATTTAAGTTCACAATGACAGACATTAGGCCATCAGCTGCTTCCTTTATTACACAAATGCCAAAAGCAAGCAACCAATGTCAAAATAAATTTCAGCAACACAGAATTAAAAGGTCTGATCTCAAGCATGCACGATGCTTAGCATTGGGATTTAGGACTTTCACTGTCCTTTACAGGCTTAGGTACACTATATTGCCATCAGTAAAAGTATGTCCATAAGGACATGGACATGCTTAAAGATTTTGAACATATATGCCACTGCAAAACGAGTCTGAAATATGCAGCCAAATGATCTATTAACGTCTTACACATTAAATAAAATGTAATTTCTACGATGATAATCCCACATATCAAACTGAATAATGCCTACTGCCAAAAGGTTGTGGTTCTGGCTCTGGTTCAGCAGCAGGAGCAGGCTCCACAGGGATCTCTGCTGCCGGAGGTGCATCTTCCTTCTCGGCAGGGGGGCCACATTCTGTTGGGGGGACACTCTCTGTTGGTGGTGTCTCATTCTCAGATGAAGCTCCTTCTCCCCCACTGCGAGTTGCCTCTGTGGGGGAAGGGGGTGTAGGCTTCTCCACTGGAGATTCAGGTTCCACAGGTTCCTTTTCTTCTACTGGTTTCTTCTCAGCTGTCTTTGGAAGCTCAGGCTTTATCATTCTTTCTCAGTAAAGCAGTCCTGCTGCTGTTTGAAGGTGGTGGTTGTACGTATTTCCCTCTTCTGCCAAATGCCTTCCTCTCACACGCAGTCTCTTGTTCTCTTCTTATGGCCTTTGCTGTAGCGACAACAATGCTCGTTCTGCAGCAGCCTCCACAGTAGCATGAAACCCTCTGTGTTTAGCAGCTGGTACCAGCAGAGCCAAGTACTTCCAGACAATTATTTATAGAGATGGATGCCATGGATAGTTTTCTAATCAGTTGCCTTACAAGCTATTGGCCATCTGGACACAATGATGTTCCCTCTTAAATCAACAAGTAGAGGATAGAATAGTAGTAAAAACATCAGTGACAGGATTAGAAACTCTTTAAACCTGATCTTCTGTGTAATAGAATACAGTCACAGAGGTCACTCCAGATCGTCTCGCTGATGATTTGATAGCAATTTATATAAACCAAAATGAACTGAAATAGCATTTTAGTAATATTTCTCTTTTCTATGTTCATTTCTAACATGACTGCAAAATGCCAGAAAACTAATTTCTCATGTGATCTGGCAATGTTATATTTAATCGGCTTTACATTGACAGGTCATGAATGGTTTTGTAGAGAGAAAAGGTTATTTGGACTATATGCACAGTGTTTGTTTAGTGCTTCTATAGATCTTAAAGTGTTTATCATTCACCCATGCACACTCAAACTCTGATAGCAGTGCAGCTATCATATAAGGGATTTATACAATTTACATGTCAACATCTGTTTAGAGGTCTTGTTGATGAGCTCAGCTGGTGTAGTGAATCTCAGAACAAACTGTCAGTAGAGAATTTTGTATTGTTTTGCGCTAGATTTTGAGTCTCACAGCGTTATATATGGGCAATGCTGCAGAAAATTGGTGGAGTACTATTTTAACCATCAATGCCAAAAGCATATTAGCGTCCAAATAGTAATTCCATCAGTCCGCGTAATGACGTACCAGACACACAATGACACTACTTAAGAATGACCTGTAGCTTATGTACTGCATGTGATGTACAGAAAGATTGACCCTTCTGACCTGACCACAAACCCACCAGTATATATTACCCCTAAGAAACCTTAGACTGACCAAACCAGTCATTACACAATCAGTTTATGAGCTGTTCATCTTCATCAGTGTCTACCATTAATCAAGTGTACAGAAGTAGTTTTCTTTTCATTAAATCCATTCATAATGTGCATAATCTCTATTTTAAACAACAAACAGCTCCTCCTGTGGACCACACAGTAGAACAAATGTATTAAAATGGTTAACTGAATGTGGGATCTGAATCAATAATAACTTGTCGGTAAAGACTCACCAACTGGCACAAATGGCTGTGAGGCAGGACTGTGACGAGACATGCCAATACTGTTGACTGCATAGACTCGCATTTCATACGGCACTCCTTCAATCATCCGCTTTGCTTCATAGGTTGTTTCAGGGTAAGGATCAAAGTTCAGTCTCATCCACCTGTAGCTCTTCTTCTTCTTCCTCTCCAGCACATATCCTGAGAATTGAAATGAAAGCAAATTATGTTTTTATTAACCAGGTTTGTCAGAACAAAACAGCAGCAGCCCTAATAATTTTACTTCATTCAAATAAATGAAGCATTTTAATATTTTCTCACCGATAACTGGCTGTCCACCGTCAAACAGGGGGGGATCCCACTGGACCACACAGGAATCCTCTCCCACGCTGAGGATTCTGGGAATCTGGGGAGGATCTGGAACATCTGGGAGGGAAACATTGCTCATGTGATTAACAGTACATTTACACTTCGAGTATGAAGGTTTGAGTGGCCAGACAGATTTATAGTGTGTATTTCATGTAAATTAAATGCCTTTGACATAAAATATTTGTGGCTTTATGACTGAAGTGTTTTTACTAATCAGATGACTGCTGTCATTAAAATGAATGAGGGAGCTCTGGCTGACCAACAACTTTCACATTGATGTCTGCAGTGTCCTCCCCAGCAGGGTTTCGAACCACAACAGAGTAGACTCCCTCGTCCTGCCTCTCTGCCCCTTCAATGGTGAAGACGCAGTGGCCCTTGGTGGTTTCAACGTGGACCCTCCCATCTCCTTCTGTAATGACCTAAACAGTAAGAACCAGTCTACAGTTACTGATTGTTCCTGAGCAGAGTAGAGTTTATATCGGTACGTCTAAACTCACAGAAACCCTGAAAATTGATGAATCAGTTATTTTAAGTGAAAAACAAAATACTATAATATAGAAGTTACAGATTGAATCTCACAGGAAGAAATGGTAAAAGTATTTACAAAAGAAAACAAGAGCCTTTTTCATTTTTGTCTACAGACAGATGTTTAGTTTAGTTTACTTTGCTTGGCAGACACTTTCATCCAAAGTGACTTACAAGGAGCTAGCGCTGAGTGTCTTGCTCAAGGACACACCTGGTATGGGGGATGGACTTGGAGTCGATCTTGCGATGCTTACCCCATTGAGCTACCAGGCCAGACGGATGCTTTATATGGGCAACCATACTGGTCATGGCAGTTTGGTCCTCAAATGTAAGTTAATTCAGCACTATATAAAATTATTTTCTTTTGTTATGTACTTTATTTAATTATATAAATATGTTTAGTATACAATCCAAGGATTATTTCACTGTATAAAATTGCCAAACAAAAAATGTACTTACTGCCCAGTTTTCGTGTGCCCTGTGTCTGTCTGAAGGAAGATTCAGAACATGCTCTTACCTGATTGACATGGACAGACACTGAATTTTTTACCTTGCTCTGAGTGCTGCATGAAGCGGAGGCATAAAAGCATGTACAGGACCAGCAATTGAAGAAACATCTCATCATGTATTTGTCTGAATCAGCTTCTCCACTAGCTACATTTGTACATACAACACACTACATGTGTTATTGTCTTCTTTAATGTGAAGAACAGAGGTGTTAAATTCATGTTAAAAAAGGCACGTATGGATAGCTCATCGGTGATGGCAATCCTGTCTTCGAAATCAGGACAAACAGGAATGCAGTATATTTATACAGGCCATGCATACTTACGTCCCCAGCCTTTATGGTCCAAGAGGTTGTCGGCCTTCCTTTCTCTTCTCCATCAGGTTCTACAGAGCTAGCCTACATTTGAGCAGAACAAAGCAGTAAAAGCCAAAGAGCACAGAAGGGGCATGTAACCTCTCTTCCTCCTCAAACCTAGTAAGCCTCGCTGCATTAAGCTGTTAGTTGCATTGTACTTATTAAACCTTATTAAATGCAGGGCGAAATGCATTAGCTTTCATAATGTTAGCGTGTTTACAGAGTTAACCTGTGCCACCTAAAAGTTCATTTCAGGCCCAAAATAATTAGTTGATGAAATTGTAATCTCCTGTGAATCATAATGGATCTCTACTACATACTGATTAAATATGTCAGCATTAGTAAGGCTTGGAGGTGTTAGTTTCTACTGAAGTCTCAATTTTTAGACCTTACTTACTGCGCTCAGGACAGATGGCAAATGTCCGACCATGGGCGTGTGGCTGACAATTAAAACAAGTCTAGTGTCTCTTTACCTTCTCTCCTTTGGTCCAGATGACTGTGGGAGCAGGGTCTCCAGTGATTGGGACGTCCAAACGCAGTTTGTTACCAGCCACCACCACAATGGTTGACTCAGCAGTGCGCCCCATACAGTCCAGGTGGATCTTAGGAGGATCTTAGAACGTGGTATGGGAGAAAAGGTCAAAATGAACAGAGCTTTGCGTTTCAAATGGTTTTAACTGTACTCTACTAGAGAGTAAATTCGTTTTACCTTGGCGCGGCACATAATCAATCTTCACCTCTAGGAACACAAAGAAAAAGTGAGAAATTTAAGTAAAGGGGAGGCATTGACAAAGTCTACGAATTATCTTGATTGACTAATAATAATATAAAATGATAAATATTACCCAAGAAATTGAGTTTGGCAGAAAGGTTGAAAGCGTAGCCATCTGGCACAAAAGTGTAGTCCCCCTCGTCCTCTGGTTTGACATTATCAATGGTCAGTTTGTGGATCCTAAAAGTGTAAAAAAAAAACCAAACAGTTTAAAGCACGGTATTATCGGATACATGCAACATATTTAACACATGTAAAAGCATTTTCACCTGCCAATATGTGTGATATTTATTCTGGCATCCGGCTTGACTTCTACACCATTCTTGTACCAGGTCCCTCTCACGTTCTCATCAGACACTTCACACTTGAAAACCGCCTGATCCTTTGCCTTCACTGAGAGGTCTGCGATGCTCTGGTAAATCTCCAGTTCCTTTTCTATAGAGTCAGAAAAACACAGGGACACAGGCTCAGACTGAGTCAAACTACTGAGAACTTCAGGCTTCAGAGGAGGTGCTACTTTGTGAGACAACAGAACACGATGCACAAAGATGATTATGTGTCAGCATAATATGGCAATAATATATTCAAGCGTGAGGTGTTCATTATCATTGTGCTGCCTTTCTGTGTTGTATCTTAGCAACAGACACAAGGAGAATAGTCAATTGGAATTATGGTCGAAAATAAAGTGGGAGGGTATGAAGAACAGATGCAGTAGCTTCAGGCTATTACAGTAGTTATTAAAGTTATCTCAAACAATTGGTTATATGGGCAAGATAATTCACACCACGCTTCTTGTAAAGGTTACAAGATTTACATCAGCTTGCTGCAAGGGAGGGCAAATAAGGTAGGAATGGCATTATAATGGGAGTTTGGCTATAGATGGAGGTGTAGATCCCTGCTGTACAATTGCAGCTGGTAATTCTTGGCAGGCTCTGTGTTAAACAGGCCAGATAACTGGATTGATGCACGAAGAAAAAGTGAGTTTATATCTACACACAACAACCTCTGGCATTTATCCCTTTTACCTTCATCTGAAAACACATTGTTTTAGATATAAATACATTTAATTGAAATAATAAATACAAATCTGACTACTGTGTACTAATCACAATTACAATCACACTAGCACTAGATTTTCCTCTAGTACTAGTGTGATTGTAATTGTGATTGCCATCTAAAAATTAACATACTTACTCATACTTACTGTAACTTACTCCTTATAAAAAAGACTTGAAGTTCTAATGTCATAGAAAATCTTCCCCAAAGAACTGCAGAGTTTTAGAACAAATGTACTAAACAAATAGGATCATAAAAGTGCAGACAGTGTAGACAGACATAAAGACTGATAAAGGGTGACAACAAACACTGAAGCAGCACATGGAAACTACAACAGAGAAAACAAGTTCTAAGACCTTCAAGTGAAATATGGTCCATGTCTCCTAACTTTAGGTGGCATGTGGTCTTACATTGCTGCATTGACCTTGGCAGAATGATGCGGGCAGTGGCAAGAGTCACTATATCAGGACAGACAGCATGCCAAAAGTGGCAAGGCCACACAGCTATTGGTTAGGGAATGGGAATGTGCACTTGGAATGTTTGTCACTGACAAAGGAGGCTCATACTGTACTCACAGCACTCACCCTGCACCATGACTTCAGCCATAGACTCGCCGCCATTTGTTTTAACTTTGTAGTGGCCACAGTCTTCTTTTGTGGCCTCATTGATGATCAAAACGTGTTTGCAGCCGTCTTTCTTGAAGCGATACTTGAAAGACTCGTCTCTCGTCAGTTCCACGCCGTCTTTCTCCCTGCACAGACATTCACGCAGTAATGGAAATTGATAGGATTGACACTTAGTAATTAAAATATCTTACTTAAACTTTTTGGCAGGTTTTTAAGAGCTGGTTAACACTTCTTTAATGATATGGTAAAATGTTAACATGATGAAGTGAAACTAACCTCAAAGGTCCTCTTACTATTTCTGTAACTTTCAACATCTCACATTGTAATGTCCCTCCCATTTCAGACCACTTGTTTTCATATGAGAATCAATAAGTTCACATTTAGATCTTGTGATTACAAATATATGTGAAATATATTTAGCATATTGAGTTAGATGTGAAATTCAGTGAATCGCTCAGTAAACTAAGGAATTGACCTTTAAGCTTGATGTTTGCTATGCATTGTTCCAAAATATCACAAACATCAAACGCAGCACAGAGAAGTGGTAGTAGCATGTAGTTTTTGATTTATAAAGGTTTCCATATTAGATTCATTTGCAAAGATACATCTCATCTCAGTTTCACTAATCATTTGACTCTCCCACATATTATCTCTAAGTATTCTGGATTCTCATAAAAGCTATACATGTGTGCAGCACATTTCTCCTTCAGATAAAAGTCACATGTGACATATGAAAATGCTGATGTGACCTTTTCACTGAGGTGATGATTTACAGCTTGCACTCATACTTCTGGCACTGACATAGTGCTCAGAGGTCTGGCATCTGTCTGTGGACATGACAAATTCAAATGCCATCTGCTGGGTGTCTGAGAAATGATCAGTGTGTAAGTGTGACTGAAAATGTCCTTTAAATTAACAGAGAGACTAACTTAAACCCGACTAGATCTGATGTTATGACAGTTAACTTGACAGCTTCTGTTTAAATCTTATTTGTTTGTGTAGTTTTGAGTGAGGTCTACTTTTACGGCATGACAATTCAGCTGCTAAAGTTGAATTATTTTGTGAGTATAAGGACTAATATCTAACCATTTAACATTGGCTCCTTCCTCTGAGACTTCACACTCCAACTCCACCCGCTCACCCTTCATGACCATCTGATCCTCCAAATTCTTCACAATCAGGATAGGAGGTTCTGCAGAAAACATATGAATGGAGGATTCACGTGCAGCTATTAATCTTGCAAATTAAAATGTCAGACTTGTTTCTTCTAAACCTTTAATACCTTTAACAAAGAGCTCGGTGGTGCATTTCTCCTCTCCCACCACACAGCAATATGCTGCATCATCAGCCAGGGAGCAGTGGTTGATGGTGAGGTAGCGCATGTTGCCAACACTCTCAAATATGTACCTTGACACAGAACAGGATAGTTTTCACATATTGAAAGCGCTGTTTTGATTTTTTTTTTGATCAAAAAGACTATTCTATTTAATCATCTACAGTATGCAAAATAATTTCAATCACTCTTTTAACATACAACATATACATTTTCAGACAAATTAACTCTTAGTATTTGAAAACTTGTACTTAATGACACTTACTTGCTAGTGATGACGGGACAACAGAGGGAATTTGTTCATATATCGATGAAAGCAAAGGCAAGAGTGAGACAGAGAAATTAAATATATTCAATTACTTGTATTTCTTGAATGTTGATGATGGCAGGTACAGTGCAACATATATTTTGGAGTTGAAGTGAATTCAAACCTTCCAGTTGGTTGAATTTCTTGACCATTCTTCAGCCATTTCACCTCAACCTCTGAATTTGCAACCTCAACAGCCAGTTTTATTTTATGTCCCTTTGACACTTGATAGGCAGGATCCAACTTTTTGAGGAAAGCTGTTTTTCAGAGGATACATACAATATATACAATATAATAATCAGATGATGTTGGGCCTAAGTGGAGTCTGTTACAATTTCTGCAAACCAACCTGCACTTTTCTTCTCTTCTTTCTTCATCTTCTTCAGTCTCTTGAGCATGCCTCTAAGGTCGGTAATGCCATACTGAAAAGCAATCTTCTCGTATTCTGAAGCAGGAGCATGGCTGAGAATCTTCCACACGTCCACATCAGGCTCTGCGCTATGCACAGCTCTAAAACATGTAAACCAACCAGTAGATGTTAAAACCAGTTACTGAACACAGAATTTACAATTTACGTTCTGAATATAAACTAAAGGAGGTTTGCTATAGCAGAGGGATAGTAATATTTAATATTTTCGTAATACAGAGACCTCATTAACAGATTACTATTTACAGTTTTTTTTCTTCACTATTAATAATTAAAAATACTTAATAAGCAAGTGATGATTACGTAACATCATATGCTATTTATTATTTATGGCATATAAATGGTTAGTAGGTTGATCATTTGACTAAAATAATGCTTAATATATAACAAAATGTTTCAGTTTCATACTAAATGACAGTTTACTAAAAAGGAAAGGACAACACAGTGTTTCTTAACAATTAAGCATCTTGTTCACTATTATAGCACAAAACTGTCTCTTCTTTTTGTTATCGCTACACATTTGTTAGCTTTGGTGCTTACAGTTTTATGCACTGCAGTAGCCTGTTCTTGGATTTTTTACTGACTGACGTCTAGATAAGTTTAGATATTTGTACTGATCGACACTTTTCTAGTTTGGTTTGAACACAGCTAACACAACCTGAAAACCTGTTTGGAATCATTATGTATTATGAATTTAGGACACAGCCACTGTGCTCCCTTTCCTTCTTACTGTCCCCATCTCTAGTCTGTGTTTTTACCACACCTGTCCACTAGGTGCCCTCAGCAACGTTTGTACCTCAGCCAGTCAGCTGACTCCTGACTGCGTTTGTGAGCAGACCTATGCTTGCAGCTTTCTCCCATCAGCTCAGTGCCTCAAGCTGACAACAGTTGGTTGCTAGTAGTTAACTTTTCTAAACTGCCTGAACTGTTTGTATTGTTCAGTCTGTTTTTATTGTGCTTATTTGTTGCTGATATTTTGCCTGCTGCGATTTGCTGCTTTCAGGCCTGATTCAACAGAGTAAGGTGCTTTTGAACAACATTTTCTGCTTTCCTGGTGTCTCTGCTTCACATCACATGAAATTGAACTATTTACAGTACTATGAAAAGGTTTATTCTGAAATAATACTGTCAAGTGTTATTACATAAAAAACGAAAGTTTCCCAGTGACATGCACAGAGCAGTTTCTTACCTATTTGAGGATTTTAAGAAACTGCTGCTCATTCAGAGGTAGAACCCAAGAGGCAAATACGGCAAAACAAACCAGACAAGTTCAAACACAGCAGAAGTAGCACAACCAGCATAATAGAAATATGCGTTTAAAACAAATTCAACATTACAACAACTTATGTAACTGCTGTGAAGCAAACAGTTACCATCACATCATGCTTTGCGTGTGGACTGTGTGCAATGTTCTTGTGCGCAAGGGGCAATAAGTGTCTAAAGATAGTGTGTGACAGAGAAGTGTTTTTAAGAACTTGTGTTTTTAGTAAAGAAGTAGAAAGATGACTCAGGGGTAATCAGGTGGATTGACAATATTGAATTTTCTCTCCCAAGCACATACGCATACATGCTGTGTGCCTCTCCCTCTTTCTTTCTCTCTCGCTATCCTTTTTCCAGGTCCTTATCATTGGTGATGGTGCTGTGACCTAGGTCCTGCTGTCTGGCTCCATGAGGAAGCTGCTGTTTGTCCATGTTTTGTTGCTATTATTGTCTGCTCTCTTTCACTCTCCACTGTCCACTCACCCCACTCGGTCAAGGCAGATGACCGCCCACCCTGAGCCTGGTTCTGCTGGAGGTTTCTTCCGTTAAAGGGAGTTTTTCCTCTCCACTGTTGCCTAGTGCCTGCTCAGAAGGGATTGTTGGGTTTTCTCTCTGTATGATTATATACTCTTATCTAACTGTAAAGTGCCTTGAGATGATTCTTTTGTTATTTGGCACTATAGAAATAAAACTCAATTGAATTGAGCTGAATTGAATCTCAACAGTGTCATGGAAAACCACTAATAACATAAAGGTGAGAATAACAACAGAAAAATCAGCGACAGGTGGATTAGAATCAGTCTAATAAAAAAAGTGAGATAATATAGGATGACTACATTGGCAAGAGCTTCGTGGGAAATCAAGACTTAAATATATATATATAGATGTGTTTTTAAGTTAAAATGTCAGCCTCATCACACATGTCACCATCATTGTTTAATGTGAGTTAATATTCAAGTTTATTTGCAGGCATGTAAATTGTTTTTGTAGTGTACTAGGTCATCATTCAAACTATTAGTTTGCAAATGCAGAAGTTTCTTACTCTCTGAAGTTTTAGGTGATCCAGGAAGAATGAGAATAAGAAAGAATTAGATTATAAAAAGGTGAGAAACATTACATTATAACATAATTTTATCACAAAAGTCTAGAAATTACTGTCAATATTTAGTACTTGTTTACCTCTTTTTTAATAAGGTGCTGAAGTCCAGCTCTCCCGAGTCTTCATTTCCATCTGTACTACTGCAGAAACATCAGCCACCAGCAAGAAAACATCAGCTACACAGTATAGGGTTCTTTATGTCTCCAAAGGAAAGACAAATGCCAGTACTTTACAGGCATGATTTGTTTTAAGTAAACAATCCGTATTTCCAGGTGTTTACACAATACTAATCATTTCGTGTCTACTTTTGCTCCAGTATGCAGGTGTAGAAGTATGTTCAATGGTGCAACATAAACATTCAAATAACATAATCATTCTCTAAGACCATAAGAAAATAAGTAGATTGACGTACAGGCAGTAGTTTTTTTTTGGAAAGATGAGAAAGAAGAGATGTTGTCATGCTTAAAGGAATATTCAACATTTTGGGAAATACACTTACACTACCAGTCAAATGTTTGGACACGCATAGGCTTTA
>JAUBNQ010000017.1:10058143-10068452 GCA_032353495.1 Ctenopoma kingsleyae | reverse complement strand
AAAGTATAGGTGTGTTCAGCCAGATATAGTTTGTAAGTCAGAAAGCCAGGAATCTTTTTACATAATAACATTTTCTTATATATAGTATATTTTTCTTTTGAAAACACAGAAAGCAGTGAAATAGCTTTAAGTCTTTTTAACCTCTGCTAGTCTTCACAACATGGTGTAAATAAAGATGTTTTACTTAGGAAAATAAATGTATTACATGGCTGGGCATACTGTACTTTAATGCTGTACAAAATGAGAGATCTCTGTTCTAGTTCATTGGTTCACAACTGGAGGGGTGTAGCAGTTGTGACACTGACTTTTTTCAAGTATGTGAAATATTAAAGAAAACTAAATTTAAAGTTTTTTATTATAACACAGAGATTCACTTCCTGATTTTTGTGAGAGAAACCCTCTAAATCCCTGAATTTTTTTTCAGATTCGAAAACCTAGGCACTAAAACAAAATAACATTAATGTATGTCATAAAGGCTCTGCATGACATCCTTCATCAACCAGCAGTTGTATGTTTTATTTTTTATTATTTACTACCCTATCACCAAAAGCTACTGTTTAATTAGTAGTCTAATAAGTGATGACTGATCAGAAAAGTCTTAGTTCAGATATCATCAAGTTATATGGCTTCATTTTTAACATAACTTACTGTAATGTAACACAACAAACATTATTTGGTTTTTAGTTTTGCACATTTTAGAGTTAATTGTATCTCTAACTGTGTTAAGTGGTTGTATGCATGGTCATGCACCCATGTTTGTGTCGATGCACTTATTAATTTATGGTTTATATTTTGCATAAATGATTGAGTGTACTATTGGGTTACAGAGCCACTTACTGGTTGCTGTAACACGTGTGGATGTGCCCCAAGATTTGGATCGAGCAGGTTTTCTGCATCGTATCTTATGGTATCGTGTCGTATGAGGCCAGTTGGGTGTAGAGCCTGTACACTCTGCAGCTCTGTAAAGTTGGTTTCTTGGAGGTTTTCAAACTCTGCAGGATGTACATGAGGGTGAGGGTGGTAGTCCCAGTGATCTAAATAGAGAAGGTGAGAAAAAGCATAATGGCCGCAGCCTGTGATCACTGGTTTTCTGTCTCAGCTTTAGCAACCGAAACAAATATGAAGCCCAGTCAGACAAAACTGTCTCAGACAGAGATACATAGAAGACTCAAATTAGCACAAATTGTTGAAAAAATAATAAATTATATTATATTATATATTATTTAATAAAAATACATGTTTAAATGATTAGAAATGATTAATGAAAAATTCAAAAAAGAATCCTCTTTGTCACATGATATCAAAACCCCAAGTGCAATATAACTGGACTTTACAACAAACTGCTTGCTCATAGTGCTTAAATTCTGCACACACTGAAATGTGGAGAATAATGGACAATTCAGCATGAAGCTCTTTCCTGTTTGTTGCACCACCAGCAGTGTTGACACAGCCGTTGACTTTAAATTTGCACTTCTTTTCATGTCGTTCTTGTCTCACTTTTTTTCAGAATGCAGTTAAGAATTAAAAAGGAAAACCAAACAAACCATATTTAAATGTTCAACACATTTCAAGTGTAACCATGGAAATAAAGCAAAACCAAGTAGAAATGAACAAGTATTTCAGATTCAATCTAATGCAAAATACAACATATTCTAAAATAAACCAAATTAGATAATAAAGACATTTCATATATATACTGTAACTCTGTAAAATCAGCATTTTACATTTCAACATATGGATCTTAATTAATTAATTAATTAATTTGTGAAGAATATATACACAGATATGCAATATTTACAATTTAGGAATACATTTTTTTTTTAACACAATGGCTACTCAAGTTTTCTTAGTGCAAAGGTCTTTTACAAAAGGTCAAGAAGAACTTTTTCCCTTATTCAGATTGTTTTGCTGCAATATTCAAAACAGTTGATTACCATAGAAAGTAAAGCACCTCTCTTGTATCAAATATAACCCCATGGGGCGAAAGTTGTTCTATGTCTGTAGTTGTAGCAGCCGAAAGAAATGGCATCTGTTTCCTGTGTTCCATACACCCTAATGTGGTGTGCTCCAGCTGCACATGCTGTAGGCTTTTTATGTTCAATACAACAGAAAAGTCAGTGTCACCACATCAGGCCATGGTGGTTAATTTGAAGAATAAAAATATAGATGACTAAAATGAGTACTTTCTTTAAATGAAAAGATCAAACTGATTCATTTCAGTGGATTTAATTTGCGTCATTAACATTTCCCCCATATGCACCACAATTTGTAATGTTTTAACTTAATTTTATTTTAAATATCAATCACTGATACCAAATAGAACTGAATAGAGCAGGTGGCAACTGAAAATTAAATACCGTTCACATGAGACAAAATTGATGTTAAAGTAAGACTCACCTGCCTGGATATCTGTATCTAGGACATATGGATTATAGTATTCTGCAATCTGATGTCTGTAGATCTCTGAATCGTACATTTCTTCTGAGTGCTGCAAGAACAAATTAAAAACATTTTCAGCCACAAAGTAAGTCAAAGAAAAATCTGTTACTTGTGTAAATGGTGCGGAGAACTTACATTATATCAATACTCATCTAATACTTCAAGGAAAGTATTAATACTCATCATTTCATTTATTTTACAATGTTCACATTGTCCCTGAATTATGTTTACATTTGTGAATTATATCACGGGTTAGCAATACTGTTATAAGGACATTTTTTTCTTGCCACAACTGTTCTGAAACTTTGAGTTTCATTTTCATGTTGCGCATAGTATAAAAGACTCTTACACTTTGTATCCTGTATTCAAATTGAAGCAGACTCACATTAAGTCATGTATTTTGAAATATTATATAATGTTTATTAGTCTCTACTGACTAATAAATGTGTGTCTTTTTAATGCTGCATTCAAAACAAACTACACGGTGAAGTCCTTTAAGTGTCAGATGTTAGAACGCCTCCTAAGAGTTTCAGTAATAATAAAATAAATCATACTTACAGGTGGGATGAGGTAGCTCTCCATTCTGTATGGATGCAACATGGAGACCTCTTCTCCAACAGACCAAGTCTCAGACACTTTGCTGGCAAAATGCTCTCACAACCTTTCAAAACTTTTGCGGCACCATTGCACAATGTTTCAAAATTTCCTCTCACTCAACGAAAACCAAAAAATCTCTCTCTCTCTTATTGTACACCATACACTTAATGACCTTAACTACTCCTGAAGGCCTTTAGCTGTGTGAAATAAAAATGAAATAAACAAGGCCCGCTGTTTGACTGTGAAATGAAAAAGGAACTTTTGACTTCAGTAATTTTCTGTGGGTGGGAGCAACAGAGTGTGTCTGCTAAAGGTCCCTTGCCATTGATGATTTATCAGGGGAGACCATGAAACTTATATCAGGCTCTATCTACTGTCCCCTCCCTCAGGAGCCAATCATCATGAAGGGTTCTCCTCACTCTTATTTTCCCCCAGTCCAACAACAGGTGATAAACTCAGGCTGCAATTAACAGTTCAATATGTAAGTGTTGTAAGTGTTGTTGATGTTATCTATTTCCTGTGCCTTTTCATTTAACTATTACATGCTGACATGCTTAGTTCTGAACAGCACGAGACGTAGCTGTAAAAAAGGGGTTATACAGTGACTAATGGGTACCCCTTCAAGGCAACATATATTTGAGCATTTATTTCCAGTATATAAACAGTTAATAAATGGTTCATTACACTTTCTAATGTAGTGAGAAATAAGGACATTTTTAAAGATTTAATTAATATATTTTGCAGATGCTGGTGTACAAATAGTATGTACATAATCAAGGACAAATACATCTAAAACTAATAAAATCAGCTATTAAATGGTTTTAAATACTAAATTGGTGAGTTTCAAATAAAGTATTTTAATACAATACTAGTCTTATGATAACAAAATGACCATGTTTACTGAATGTATAGTACACAGTGTATACTGTACTAACTAATAAACAGAAAAATCTAAATCAAACTCTTCTTCATGTGACTCCACTTTACGGTAGGTGTCAATGTACTTACTCAGTGTTTATAATAATAATTTAATTTATTCATTATTTATCAGGGACAGCACACATTAATTAAGATCAAATAATGTGTCAGATTTAGCCAAAATGCTAACTTTCATCTGCAGTCCCTATGAGAAATTATAATGATTCTAGAATATTATATGTATTATATGTGCTTGAAAATTATTAAATGAATATGAAATGTGCACAGCAAAGACAATGTCTACTGTCACAATAGATATTATTTTTAGTTGTCAGTACACTGTGTGTAAAGTGTCAAACTGCAAATACTGTAAACAACCATGCATCCGGGTTCTGACTGCAGACCTGAAACTGAAGGGCTGGAAGTGTTCACTGTCGCAAAATGACTACAACGTGTTGTTTAGTGATGTAAACAGAAGTTTATTGAGAACACACCAACATGCCTGCACCCATGCCCCCCTCACACATATACACACAACTGGGAGATAAGATGTAGGTACAGTATCTGTGTTGTAACCACACTGAAGTAAATGGAGATTATAACTATCACAAAGAGGAGATACTGTACTGATACTGAATGATTCCTGGGGGGTAATTGAGTCTCTCTGGTGTAAAACAATGGCTGTCCAGGAAATTGCAAAGAGTCTGTTTGTTAGGTTCAGTTTTGCAATCTGCCATGGCATTTCATTTACTCTTTGTTCTTAAGGCATTAGGGCAAAAATAAAATAAAAATATGTTGGTTACCAGTTTATGAACATGCATGTAACAACAGAAGCCATGGCATATTTCCCCCAATGCCGAGACAGTTGTTAAGTAGTACAGTAATAGTGTAGCGCAAATCTGAGTGTATATTGTTAGTTCTGCCTGTTTAAGAGGAAGACTGCAGCTCTGTGATAAGGCAATGCGCTGAAAATACTTATTTTCTGCAAGATCAAAATTTGGAGGTTATGTATATATCCTAACTATACTCAGAGTGTTTATTCCTATGAGACCTTAGTTACTCTGTAGAAACATCAAACGTTAGATCCTCTTAAAACAGTGCATTCATGGTTGATACAACATAGTTAGGTACGGGACTTATGATGTAGCTGCAGTGTATAGCATTGTCAGTGGAAATATAAACAAAAACTGTTTATCTTCTTTTGCACATTAAGGTGTTAGAACTGAATTGTAAATACTTGTTTCATGGTCAAAAGCTTTTGAACAATATGTTACCCTGCTTTCCTGCATTGTCGGAGTCTCTGTTTGGGGACCTGTTAAAACCACACTGTGGCCAGCCCTTGAATGGCCCCAGTGTTAATCACAGCTGCCTGAGCAAAACTGATGATATACACAGCATTTTCCAGGAGTATTAATAAACAGAGTTAGCTGTAGCAAAACAGGCACTATTTTCAGATGCAACTATTCTCAGTGAAGCCAGAAGACTTTTTTTTTTCTTTGTTTTTTTCTGGATTTGTTTTTTTGTTGAGCAGCAGAGTTACTTCAGCTGTCTAAGCAAAACTCAACTTACAGTATATTATTAAGTCAAATTTAATATTTCAATAACAACGTATATGTTAACAGTTATTCAATTAAAAAAGTGTTGATTAATGATAATATTGTTATGTTACTGTTATGACAAGTATTAACAAATGGATAAAACATCCACTCGACAAACTGATGATCACTTGGTAGTAAAATCTGATAATTCTGTATTTTCAGTGGAGGAAGAAGTACTCAGATCATTTACTTATGTAAACATAATAATACACTGTAAGAATAATCTAAAAATCCTGCATTCACGGTTAAGTACAGATGTATTTGCAATCAAAAATAAAGTTGTCATGATGCAGAATTACCTATTTCAGAATAAAATAAAATATTTAGTGCATTATAATTGTGATGCATCCAACATGTACAAAACTTTAATGTTGCAGCTGCTAACATTAACGTTTTGTTGTGCTAATTTGAAGAGAATATATCTAGATTAGCTAGGTAGATTAGTTTAAAAGAAGTATTAAGAACATTTACATTACTTTACCCAGTGTGTGTCAGTAGAGGCATTAACTGAAGTGTTGGATTGACAATGATGATACGTTACTGACAACTGCATTTCATTCATGCTATGTTCAGTTCTGTTGTGCCTGTTGTTCTATCAACTGTATCTTGTATTTTATATTTTATTCTACAAATCTGATTGTGTAATTCCTTTTGAAAACTTTTTGGACGTCATGAGGTCCTTTTTTTCATACTTAAAAACTAGTTTCAGTCCGTTTGTCCTCCTGTAGCCTGAGAGAGAAGTTACACAAACAGTGACATATTATTAAATGAGGAACCGGGAATTTGTCTTTCAGATTCAGTTCCTTGAAGGTTGCATTTAAATTGATACACTTACGTGTTATATGGTCAGGATGATCCAGGCATCGATAAGAGCTGGTTGTCTCGTTGATGTTTTTTTTTTCTTTTTTGCTTGTTTGTTTTTTGTGTGTGTCCAATATGGTGACCTGCTGATATAATCCAGTGTTACTGAGCCTTGGTGGAAAACCTCTGTTTTAGCTACAATACGTAAGCTTGTCCTGCTAAAATGTCTGAGGAGACACTGAATCCATACTAGCTTCAGGTAATGCACTGTAGTTGAAACTACACCATGTCATTGTCTGCGTGAATGAGCAACCACTGTTTTACATTATGTACCTCACTTACAATCAAACATAAAGTGATATTCTTAAAGATCGTTAATGTCAGTGTAGAGTATAAAACATAGCTGTGTACACACTTAATAACAGTTTACAATGTTAACATGATGGACATTATTATCACAGACACACTAGAGACAACACAAAACACACAGGGGTAGATAACATTTCTGATTTTATTGCACCAAAATGATTTCTATGGAACCCTTGTTTGCTATGCTGTATTTTAAGAATTTAACGTAAAAACACAGAGGGTTTAGTTAAGCTCCTCACTCTACGTTTCACATTCTGCTGGCAGATTGCAACATCGCTCAAAGACCAGAAACATCATAACTCCGCCAGATCACATGTACTGCATGCAGTGTTTTTCCAAACTGTCATGTGCATATGCATGTTACTGTTTTGCTCTCCATGACTCTGACTAGCATTGTCAATATACAGTCACAAGAAAAAGTGTTTGGCATTGGCACAGTTTGCAGTGTCCTAGTTTTCTGCATATATTGGTCACATAATGTGGTCTGACCTTTACCAAAATCACAAATATCAACAATTACAATATTTCTAAGCTGATAAAACATAAGCAGTCATGACCTTTTGTGCCATTAAACATACAGAGTGATGTTAGAAAAAATAATGGCAACACTAGGCTACTGATGTCACTAAGCGTCAACTGGTGTCAGATGTCAGAAAACTTTGAGTCCAATCATTTGAAAATTATGGAAGTGTTGTTTTGAACTACCTTGATTTGTTACAAACGCTAAAACAGTTTCAGTGTGCTATTCAAAAACAGTTCCCGAAAAAGAGATCTTGAAAGAGGTATACAGTCAGGAGTTGTTGATTTGTCCACAGAAGTGGGTGCCCAGCCGGCATCACAAAGGCACAACACATAATGTTCAATGACTTGAAAAAGAACCCTTTAATAACACCCTAAAGACCTGGATTAATTGGAGCTGCTTAACATGTCTGTTTATGAATCAGCCATACACAAAACATGAACAGCTGTGGCATCCATGGCAGGACACCATGGAGAAAGCCACTGCATGGACAAAGATCACCTTGACTATCCACAACACTACTGGGAAAATGTCTTGTGGACAGATGAAATGAAGCTTAAATTGTTGGAAGAACACACAAACCAACATATAGAGTAAAAGGAGAACCATATACTAACATGAAAAAACCCCAGTAGTGAAGTACAGGCCATGATTTGGGCCTACTTTGCTGCCTCTGGACCTGTACTGCTTGCCATTGCTGAGAGAAAAATTAATTCCGAACTTTATGAAGGTATCCTGCAGGATAATGTCAGGGTGGTTGTCTGCAAACCCAGCTCAGTAGAAGCTGGGTGATGCAGCAGGACAATGACCCTAAACAACAGTACATTGTATATAGAATAGCTTCTGAGACACAAAATCAGCCTTTTCGAGTGGCCCAGTCAGAGCCCAGACCTCAACATAATAGCTGTGGAATGACCTCGAGAGAGCTGTTCACACCAGACCTCCTAAGAATATATCTGCGCTGACTTAGTTCTAATGAAGGATTGGTCCAAAATTCCTCCTGAACATTGTGCAGGTCTAATCCACAGATACATGAAGCACTTGTTTAAAGTTGTTCCTGGGGCTCAACCGCAAATTAAACACCCGTTCCACCATCACTCTGTATGGGGGTGCTGAATAAAGACATGAAAGATCATGAATGCTTGTGTTTTATCAGCCTGGAAATATTGTGTTTGTTGATATGTGTGTCTTTGGTAAAGATTAGATCACACTTGACCAATTTATGCAGAAAACCAAGAAATTACTTTTTCTGTCAACTCCACCACTATTGCAGTTATACTTTACATTGAACTGAGATCTGACGATTTAATTATTTATTCGCCCACACAGCTGACAAAACAACAGAAAAGCCTCGCACTGTAGTGGTAATGTTGTTCACATTATTTACTCAAGTTTTTGGTTTTGGTTTTCTTAGAGGAATCCTTCGTGTCATTCAGTGTTGCATGGAGACTGGAACTGACTGGGTGAGAAAGGTTGCATGTCTGTCACAAGGCTGAGATACACATACATAAACAAACAACCATTCATGCTCACAGTCACATTTACAGGCAATTCAGAGTCACAATTAAGGTGACCTGCAGCCAGAGGAAACCTACACAAGCACGAGGAGAACATGTTGCTGTGAGGCAACAGCACTGTAACACTGTGCTGCTCGCAAAAAGTGTGAGTTATAGCATAATAAAGTGTAACAGCACTAGTAAAGAAAAATATTTTTATATTTATAATATTTCATCATATCATATTTACTGTACAGGCACAAGAGAGGTCTTCGCTAACTGTCCAAAAGAAAGACAATAAGCATATTTCCCAAAATCGTCAGACTACAGGATCCAAATCCTCACTGGATGCAAGCCAGCACAGATACACGAACTGTGGCCTCACAGTCTTGTCTTAATGTGAATAAGTGTCCAAGTTATTGTGGCAACTTCTGACTGAGTGATTAAAAACATGCCCAGTGAGATATACTGTACCAAATGAAGTTGCCAACAGTGATAAATTTGTTTTCAAGTGCAAGTGACACACTGTGAAGTTACATACTGCATTCTGGTTAGGTCCCTCCACAGGGTGTAACTGAACACTTCACAGTTTTGAATACAGCGTCTGAATTCAGTAACAAGATACATATCTCTAAAGGTTTAAGCCCACACAAGCGTTACAATGGCACCTCTTAATTCACGATCAGAAAGTTTGGCCCCTCGATTCTTTGGGCCTGCTGGGTGAAGGTGTTAATGCTCTCATCACTATGTTTGCACGGGTATTTATTTTAAGAGGTCAGTAATATTCTGATTGAAACACAGTTTACTATGGTACAAGATGGTACCATTACTGACACTAAAACAGTCTTCTGAACACTTGAAAGGTGTGATACAATGAAATACATGTGTTATTTACTGTAGCCTGCCCTGCTGTTTAGCAAGGTAGACTAAAGTTATAGTCATTTTTCAACACATGATGATTCATTTATTGAGTTGTTAAATGTATTTTTGCCGATATTAAGTTTTTGTCAGATATGTTGAGTCTTCTTTGATTCAGTCTCAGAAGAGTCACAGCACACAGTCACAAGATTGTGCCCCCACAGCCTTGCAGAGAGGAATGACACGCATGACCAGTGACTGTGGAAAACAGGATACAGGGTACGTCGCAACAGGAAGTGTTGCACTCCTTCTCTGCAGAACATCAGTTTGACCAGAATGACTGCAGGTTGATGTCCACACTCTGTAACTCCTGTGGCTGTATTCAAATTTTGTAATCATCTTCGCTCAACATTTCTTCTGAGATAGTTGAGTAATTCAGCTGAAAAAAAAAAAAGGTTTGGGCCAGAAACAATGGCAGACTGCACTATTCTTTATACTGGTGCCAAGACAGAAAAAAGTTTAGCTTTAATAGGCTTTTATATAAAGATTTCATGTATAATAATCACACCTAATAACTCAAGTAAAAGCATTTGTGCATTTTAAGCAAATACAAGATGTTTCAAAACATAAATATACAGTATCTATCTATCTATCTATCTATCTATCTATCTATCTATCTATCTATCTATCTATCTATCTATCTATCTATCTAT
>JAUBNQ010000017.1:10033455-10056906 GCA_032353495.1 Ctenopoma kingsleyae | reverse complement strand
GACAGAGGAGAGAGAAAAGAACAGCAGGTAACAGATATCAAGACAACAACGAGCAGCAGACGAGGCACTAGGCAGGTCAGCAGGAACAGCAACTACAGCTCCAGGGCCGAGGATACCACACATACTACAATTTATTTTTTTTTAAAGTACCTGGTAGAATACAAAATCATCATGCATGTTGTTTGTAGCTATTAAAGTGATCAAAAGTTAACTTTAAGTAGCTTGGTAAACATTACCTTACTTATGTCTTAAGGCAAGACAGGGCAATCCACTTCAGTGCCACTTCCCTGGATGGCATCTTCCAGCTTCTCAGTGGGACTCGAGGAACAAGGTTTCCCACCCCTGTCATAAGGTCTGCTGTTTATGCATCTTGGCCAGGTAACAATATGAATAGGGAAGAATTCCTGTGACGAAAATGTAATTAGGATTTAATTCTAAAAAAGCAATCATGTGTCAGACCATTTACTGTTTACCACCTACATCATAAATTTCATATTGTACTGTTATGGACCTCATCCACATCCAATGCACAAAGACAATCTCAGGACCTAAATGAAAGGTGATATTCCACATGTTTCCTGTCTGTTTTTAGTTTATTCCCAGTTTAAAGTGTATATTTTATATTGTACCATAGCTAGTTTAGATTTATATGTTCTTTTTATATATACTTTTTTGCTTATTCTGTAAGCCTATTTGTTCTGTTATGATTAAGTTGGAGCCAAGTCGTCTCGTCTCTCTATGTACCTGTACAGTATATAGCATAGAGGACAATAAAGTTTACTTTGACTTTATTTATTGACCCCCATGCAGGACGTATTACAGTGTGACCCACAAATTCTTTGTAGGTTGAAGAAACTGTCACTTTGTCTAATCTGAGCCTTCACAAGTATCTGCACGTACACAACCACTATATCTTCCAGTATGTGCAGAGTTTTGTGCAGATCCGCAAGTCTTTGGTTTTTTTTAAAACATATAAAATAAAAAAAATAAAAGATTACTATAGAATATTTCAGTTCTGTGGGTGGACGGTCCACAGAGGAGGCCTTTGTTTCCTGGCTGATAGTCACCAGAGGTTTCAGTGGCCATCAGGTGTTTCACAATGACATGGAACGGTCGCTTGACATGCATGCAAGGGGACATCCAGCCCTCTCACTTCTTATTCCTGATTCCTCATTTTCTCTGGACTCCACAAGAAGCAACTATCAGACTGGGCTGTGGGTATTATTAGACAAGGGTGAATCACAAGGCACACACACGTACACACACACACACACACACACACGCACATACACACATACACACACGCACATACACACATGCACATACACGAGTACATACAACTTTGTGCAACATTAGGCTTAATCTGCAGTGTTAATCTGTCTAATAACACTAGTGTTTAAATTGTTTGAATATTTCCATTCGTAAACTGCACACAAACACGCACATTTACCCGTATACACCCATATAAGGCTTTAGGCACATACCCCACCAAACAACTAAGTTCCTCTTTCTTAATGCATTGCTCAAGACAGACAAGGATGACTCAGTGCGGATATTAATCATGTTTTTTGTTATCTTCACATCTCACTCTGCTAAGTCTGTTAGAGTTAGCCGGTCTATTTTTAAAAATTTGAGAACTTAAAAATTGGTTAGACTTCTTAAATGTGAAAAACACCATCCCAAAAGACTGTGTGAGTATTTTAACTCTGACAATATGTTGCTAACAAGAGTTAAAATTGTTCACCATCACATGATCGTACATTTTATGTTACTCATCATTATAGTGGTGAGTACATCTGAAAATGTAGATAAATATGATTATGTTTATACTGCAGATAGAGCAGAGGCAGAAGAAGGAATGTTCATAATATAAGGATTTTCTTGCTTGGCTGTTGTCAGGGCAAATGTTTTACTCTAATTTATGCAGTAAACTACTGTCACATGCACCACCTAGTGGTCGGGTAGGAACTGTTAGACATGTTAGGTGCTCTGCTAGAAGTGAGGTCAGGATAAGGGTGCTGCTGAGTACTTAGCCACTCAACCAATGAAGCAGTCTTTACAAAATGACAGCCAAAATGTTTGTTGTGGACTGTAATAGACCATTATAACAAAACTGCTTTTGTTTATAAGAGCATTTAAGACGAGATGTATTGATATTGATATTGATGTAGAAGATACCTCCTATGGTTTTACTGTGGTTTGTACTTTTCTTTTAAACAAATGTTTCTGTTTACATTCAGTGGTTCCTTCTTCTTCACTGCCTTCGTTGTAAATTAATGTCTCTCGAAACATTACTGCCACCTGTCAATCAGTGTAACAGTATGAGGCCATCGAGAGGAAGGTGTATCAGATCAACGACATGCATATGTGTCCTTGTTTATCTGTTAGAACAAACAAATCAGACACCCACATGTAAAAGCACTGCTCCACAGGATTATGAGTGATCAAAAACTCCACTGCTCCACTGCTTTAGCTTTGATCCTATTATTAAACATCTAACGAACAATAAAATGGTTCTGGATCAAAAATCTTTCTTCATCTGCACTGCCAACATGAAACAGTCAAAGCCTGCCAGCTTGTTTCTGGATGCTTATACTTACTTATGCTTACTATGCGATACTCATTGTATCCTAACCAGGCCTGGTTTAACAGAAGTAATATTTCACACATCTTTTCTCCCTTTCAACACAATCTTGCAGTGGGTGAAACGTTTCCGGCTCGTGTGCCGTTGTTACTGAATCTTTAGTTACTCTCTTTTGCAGTTTATGAGAAGTTTTTACAACACTGAGGTATTTTCAAAACCTGTGAAAAGTCTACTATTGGGCAACAATTCACTTCATTTTCATTTAAGACAAGCAACAGATCTTCACCTTCAAGAAACTGAAGTCAATCAATTTTTGCTAAAATAAATCATTTGCAGATTAAATGTCTGTTTATTGATGTTTTGGTTGACTAGTCTTTTTCACTTCTACCTCCTATGTTATAAATCAATAAAAAAGTGACAACATGACAACATTCAGTGTTTGTATGTTACAGATGAAAAGCACAAAACACTATGTGTATGAATTAAAAACATTTTGGGGACATTTTCAATTACACAACACAAGCACAAATAATTCTCAGTTGAGAAAGCCCTCTGGACTGGAGGGCGAAACCTATTCAAGGAATTACAAGTCCAGTTGCCACTGAATAACCTTTTTTGGGACAACCATGACCTGGATGACTGAGAATCTTCACAGACATTAAGCACAAATAAAACTAACCAACACTGTATAATTATATAAGGACTGAAATAATATACATATATTAAATCCAGGTGTTATCTGATACAGTAACAACCATGATGCTGTCATAGAAAGTCCTTGCTATTGAAAATAACTTATAATACCAAGAAACACAGTGAATCCCATTTTTTTGGCATTAAATGTGCCTAAATGTGCAGGAAGAAGCAACTTCATTTAACAAGCATAGTTGTTTCGTTTACATGTTGATTTTTCTCCACTTTTACCATAACAGTAACTGATGTAGCTAAAACTTTTTTTTTGTTTGTTTATTGGCTGCTGGTCCCAGATGGGCAAAGAGTTTCCGAGTTCTGAGGGCAAGAAATAAAGTTACTTCCTGAGACCTTTGGGGCGGGATCCACGTCCTGACTCTCCTCTGCAGTTTATGTTTTTCCTCCAGGATTGTGATACGTGGCTGTTTGGGAAAAGCTAGCCGATCCCTGCCCCTCAGCTGCTGGGAGTCTGGAGAAACTCTGCAGCGCAAGCCTGCATTCAAACCGGCCTGGATGGCAGGGACACACTGGTGCAAAGACTGCCGAAACCACAAGGTATTTAAACACCAAACCTCACATTTGTGTGGTAATTTGACGTTTTGTCGATTTTATGCGGCCGTAACGTTAGCATAAAGTTAGTCGAACTAATGCTAATTTAGCTATAACCGTTATCGACCGTTTGCAGTGATTTTGTGTGGGAGCTAACGTTCGTCTCTTTAGCTGCATGTTTCTATGGCTCTAACCATTTGCTCGGCTAACGCTAGCTAGCATGCTAACTTTTATATCACGCACAGGAGAGTTAGCTAGTTCAACATGTCGTTGTAACAAAAACACCGTTTCGCTGTGTTGTTAATGTGCTGCAGAGTTAGCACCAAAGCGTTTATCTGTGGTAACGTAACTAAAGCTAAAGTTGACGAGCAACTGTTTCATGTGATGACTAAATTCACGAGCAGTGAAGTGTAAATGCTTTCCAGCGCTAAGACGTACGATTTGTCACAGTCTGCTGCAAACTTTTAGCAAAACTTTGGGTGTAATGGTCAGTGCAGTGAGTTTAATGATACTTTTAAACTCGACATGGTCAAATGTCCACAAGCTGCTGCCAAGAGGAAAGAAAACTCTGGAGTGTAGGATTTCTGGACTTTTCTGTACTTGGCACCAATACTGGGGGAAAAAAGCCTTCATTTACTCACGTACTCTACTTACATGCAACTTTTAGGTATTTTAGCATTATATCTTCAGTTTTTCATTTCATAGCTTCACAACGTGAACCAGTTATTCTTTGGCTTGTGGCCTTTCTCAAATAGGCAGTGACTAGTTGGGACCTCTTGACACATTTCATATGTCTGTAAGTAATTATTATTTTCACTCTGAACATTTTATATAGTTTAAGTTAAATAACCTTTAGTGTTAAAAACAGGTAAATAATCTGAACAAAAATGTGTGTGTGTGTGTGTGTGTGTGTGTGTCTAATGAACTGTTGACCCTTATATGTTGTGTCATGTGACCCCTTGGACAGGTCAGACCCTTAGATTGGGAACCACTAGGCTAAACTAGCAGACTGTATAATAACCAGTTAAACCTAGCCCCCCTTAGAGGAGCTGCAACTGTAAAATGCTGCTTATGCATTAATGCACTACTATTTGTATAACATGCAATGCAAAGATGATAATTTGTCAATGACAGGGGAAAATAACAAGAACTCCCGTTGTGTTATTAAAGTACACTTTGCTGAAAATACTGTATATTTACTTAAGTAGTTTTTTTATGCAGACACTTTGTTTGTAATCAAGTATTTTACTGTACATTGCTGCGATAGTACTTTTATTTAAGTAAAGGCCAGGTGAACTACTTTCACCACTACTATGGCAAAAAGAGTAGACCAGGTTAATCAGTCAAAATAATCATTAGTTGCAGTCCTAATTTAATACATATTTATACTTTCATATATTATTGAAAATGTGCAGGAGAGACCCATTTGTCTGAAATGGCACTCTTCTTACAGCATTCCTGGTCAGAAGTTCTTTTTGGACCAAGGGACGGATGAAAGGTGGAAGCTTTACTAAGCCCAGCTGGGCTTTAGCTGCTCTGTTTATTCCAGTTGCCCTGCTGATGCTCACCTCCAGAGGGGCATCAAGCAGCCAGAAGATGACACAAACAGTTATGGTCCATGCAACAGCCACAGCTGCACGACCAGGCCCCGGCCTGACAGATGACCTCCCAGGCCTCCAGGCAGTAGCAGACTTCTTAGCCAGTGAACATGCTCATGTTTGGCTCTTGTCGCTGGTGGGCTCGGTTGCTGTAGGCCTCAGTGGGATTTTCCCCCTGCTTGTCATTCCCATTGAAGCTGGAGCAGCCCTCAAAACAGAAGGTAAGAGATGGTAACCCTAAATATGCCTATATATTATATGGTAACTCACTATCATATCATCACAATGTTATGCTTATGAGGGCAATAAGAATACACAGACTAATACTAAATTTAGCACTCAAATTAGGTTAATATTTTTGATATATACATGTGAACATGAAATGACACCATCTATAAATATTAAACTGTGATAAACTGACCAGATCAACTGACTGGGTGTTCTATTTTAATGTTTATAAAAGTGGTGGACAGACTAATACTGCCACCCTTTTGGAGCCACTCTACTACTGTAGCAAGACGCTGTAGCACGCAGTAATGCTTACATATTCTGCCCAGTACAAATACTAGATCACCTGTTATAACCAGTCCACCAGTCCAGCAGAGAGATTAGCTCTGTGTAGAGAAGCATTTAAGTTGTCACTAAGTCATTAAACAATTTCCCTCTGGGATTAATAAAGTTTTTTAAATCTTGAATCTTGAATTGAATAACTTAGATGTTGCATGTAAATTAAATGACTATGGTAAAGATACAGTAATTGCTTTATTCACTTGGAGCGCTTCAGTAACCAGGCCTAAATTACTGCAGGTAAGTCACAGACTTGTGTCCTCTCAAGTGACCTCACCCACAGGAACATGACTTTCCACATATACTTTAGGCTTTTGGTTTTTAAGTATAGTCCTGAGCAGAGGTTAGTCATTACCAAGGGAAGTCCTTCAGAATAAACATTTCTGTGGAAGACATGAGTAATCACAGTCCACTCTGTCTGCCTGTCTGGGGCAGAGGCACATCTGTGCATTTATGTGCATCATGTTTCTTTGTTAGATGAGAAATCAATCAGAATAAAAAGTTCTATCTTAAAAAGGAGGAAAGAGCTGTAGGACAATTCTTGTAATTACTATTTGTGACTGTGATATCAAAGCCAGACCTAAAGATAACAATTAATTACTTTACAGTGCAGTATTAATGAGTAAATAGGTCATTTCTACCTTGTTTCTTGACTTTTTTATGTTTTCTTAGCTGGATGCCAGAAGCTGAAGCAGCTCTTGAGTTTTGCTATTGGTGGTCTCCTTGGTGATGTTTTCCTTCACCTCCTTCCTGAGGCGTGGGCGCTCTCTGGCACTTCAGGTGTGTCTCCTTGTCTGAATTTTATTTTATTCTTAATGGGACAGTCCTTGCAGTATTGAAAATTATATTTTGCTATTACATACCATTATACAATTAATACTACATAACCTGGCCTTCTAAAAGAACGCTTTTACAAAAGCAGCGCAGACCTATCTAATGTCATTTTACGTATGTCATAAACCTCACGTAAAAATTGCAGTTTTGACTTTTATCAGTCTGTATGAATTATATCACTGAAAATTATATATTTTTTGCAAAGCTTGCTTTATAACTTTCTGGTCACTGTATTAGCTCATTCAGTCTCTATTTCTCCCAAACAGGTAAACAAAACCACTACATGACCCAGGGCTTGTGGGTGATTGCTGGTCTGGTGGCTTTCCTCCTCCTGGAGAAGATGTTTCCAGACCAAGACAGCCATGCAGATCCCGCTTCCAAATCAGTCCTGACTTTGAACTCTGTAAGTATTTTATCTTAAATACTATGTTTCTAGATTTGCTTTATGTTTTTAGAAGTATGTGCTCTCTGCTGTCCATAAGAATATTACTTCACAAAGACATGTCAGTACAAGCCTTAGCATACTTTTGTTTTCATTGGGATGCTTGTTACAGATCTTTTTCATGGTCTGCATACAGTATTTTTGTCAATGGTATCTGTAAAATGCGTCAACACTAAACTAATTCAAAACAGTTTGTGTTGATGTTTGAAGTGTGTTTACATTACTGCAAATCCCGAACACTAGATTCAGAGCTGCAGCGTGGCTGTCTGATGCTCAGTTCCCAGCTTGCATAAACCAAGCAGCTGCTTCTGTTGAAAGAATGACTAGTTCAACTCAACTGCTACATGACAACAATTTTATGCTGCATTGTTCAGCATGCATAAGCATGCAAGCATGCATGTTTCCATCTCCTTTAAACAGTAATATGCACCTAGTGGAACAACTGGGAACTGCAACAACTGGAGTACAGTACATTTTCTTACAGTGACGTCCCATGTCTTCATCTTTTGCATTACCAGATAATATATATTTAAATTAAATTATATAGTTGATCAAGCAAGGACTAATTCCAAGAATTAACAAACAAGACCTTAATATTTAAATTAACAATTAGGTTTTTGTTACAGTTGTTACAGTTTGTTACAGAACTAAGCAAGCCTAGCTATCTCTAGTCTGTATGCTAGTATGCCCGCTCTTTACAGATTTACTGAACAGACATAAGATGTGCTTCAACAGAATCTCAATGTATATTCCAAAATGTCAAACTATTCCTTTTAAGGTCCCTTTTCAAAAAATAAAAAAGATGACAATCATGTCCTGGATTGAAACAGCTGTTTGTTTGTTTATTTGTTTTTATTAATTAGTATCAAAATAAGATGGTTGTTGAAAATGTTTGCTACTATGAAATTATATTATAAATTGTGCAATGCAAGAAACAACTCTGCAAAAATGACAAACACAACATCTTAACTTTCTGTGTAGACAGTGACTGCCTGGTTGCAGTATGTTCGTAAAGATGGTCTTGTCCTCCCTGCTTTCTTTGTAATGCCAGTGAGGAAGAAGATTGGAATCCACGGCTCAGCTCCTCCACTAGTGTCTATTTATAGTGCCGGCATGAAGCAGCTGCTTTAGCCATTTTAGTGTCCACAAGAGAACACTCAACGTATAGACAGAGCCAACAATAGACAGGGACACAGTGTAATAGATTGTGTGAGAGGGAAAGAAGGAGGTTATCAGTATTTTCTTTTAAAATACTATGTGTTTAGGCCAGTTGTACCAAAAGATGCACAACTACAACAAGCTAAACTTTATTTTCGTTTGAATTGTCATCGCTTTTGATGGGTGCTTCATATGTATGCATGGAGGACTGCAATGTTCAGTGTAACATATGTAGAACTTAAATCCTTAAATTCCTCTCTGACATTGCAATTTAACTCCAATCTAGTAGTTTTATCAGGAAAAAGTTGATTGCACTAAAATCACTGCACATTATCACTTCCTTGTTTCAATCCTAGAAATGGAGCAAACATTTTCTTCCTGCAAATAGAAAATAGTAGACTGTTTCTCTCTCACCTAATTTGACTGATCAGCTTAAATTGCAGCGTATGTGGTTTCTGAATAAGGGAACAGGGAAGTTGTCTGTTCTCGGAATACGGAAGCTACAGCCTGAGATAAATTGGTGTCTTCTTTTATAGTAAACTAAAACACACTGAACAGAGTTAGTTTTTTTTTAAAGAGACATCCATTACATCTGATAAATAAATGAACGTACAAATGACTGCTTATTTCTGGATATGTCAGTGAAAAAGTATTTGCTTTCTCTTTCTTGTTGAACTGAGAGTGGCTGTAACGAGGTAAAACAGTTTCCCTCTGGTATTAATAAAGTTTTTTGAATCTTGAATCTTGAATCTTTTCATTGATGACATTATTTATTAAGGGAAAAAATACTGTCCAAACCTGCCTGGCCTTATGTGAAAACCACGTTTAACCACACTTCTTGGAATGCTTAATTCAGTTTCACTTCCCATACCCAGGCCTGATTGCTGCCAGACCTGTTGAATCAATAAATTGCTTAAACAGAAGTTGTCTGACAAAGTGAAGCAAGTAGCAAGGTCATGTAAACGGGCCCAATGATCTGAAACACACCAGCAAGTTCACGTCTGAATGGCTAAAAAAAATTAAGGTTTCCGAGTAGCCTAGTCAAAGTCCGGACTTAAATCTGATTGAAATTCTGTAGCATGACCTTAAAGAGGTTGTTCATGCTCGAAAACTGTCCAATGTGGCTGAATTAAAACATTTCTAAGACAAGTTTGCCAAAATTCCTCCGAAGCAATGTGAAACACTCATTGCCAGTTATCACAAACATATGTTTGCAGTTGTTGCCGCCAATGGTGACACAACCAGTTATTAGGTTTAGGGGGCAATTACTTTTTCACACAGTGCTAGGCAGGTTTGGCTAGCTTCTTTCCTTTAATAGACAAAATGATTGTTTGAAAACAATATTTTGTATTTGTGCTGGTTATCTTTATGTAATATTACATTTTGTGTGACAAATGTGAAAACAATTTTAAAAACAAAATCAGGAAGGGGACAAATACTTTTTCACAGCACTGTAGGACATTAAAATGCAGTGCAGATTTAAGGCTGCCATTTACTTACTGTTTTTAGTAAGATTGGTCTTAGTGGACAAGGTATGAATGCTTCCTCAGGGTAGGTACCAGTGGACAATGAGAGTATGATTGTTTCTTTAAAAACATATTAAAAGGAAGGCTTGTGTGGGTCAACATGATAATTTTTTTAAACTTTTTTTCCCCCTCTGCAGACATGCTCTAATTCAGTTTTCAGTGGAAAGGCAGCGATATCGCTCAGAAATGGGCATCATGCTGAGTCATGGAAATTATCCAAGCAACAGAGTCTGCAAGAAAGATCAGAGAAAATCAAGGTAATGCTGACAACCAAAACATTTCCAGTTAACAAAGAAGACAGTTTTTTTTTTCATCACTGGTGGTAAATTCTTGATATGGGTTGCTTATGTAAGAGATTATGTTTTTGCTTCTTTCATCCTTCCAAGAAAGTCATGTTGTTTGTCATAACCAGCAACTTAGCTGACTCCAGTGAAACCAGAGGGATACGTTGCTGTTTAAAAAAAAAAAAAAATAGAACAAGATCCTAACAAGTGAATGTGATTGCAAAAGAAAAAATACAAAAAAAAAAAAAAGAAATGTTGATGTGTTGTTTGAAACATCACAGATTATTTGCACGCTGGACTGCATTTGTGTGTGTATGCATCTTTCATGCACACCAAATCTGTTGCACCATCAGACTAAATAGTGCATCACTAGATATCTGTAAAAATCTGACATTGAAAAATTGAAACAATCAACATAACATTTGAATAACATAAAATTGAAGCGTTTGGCAAATGGAAGTATAACAAAGACTTGCAAAGGCCAACCTGACTAAAAATCTAAATATATGTCAGAAAATATGTCCTGGTATAACAATTCATTTCTGGATGATGTTCTACAAGTCATCAAATTCAACCAGGATTGCTTTGAATAATAAATAATTACATTTCTGTTGACCATACTTTTCTTACAGGCAGGGGTAATGTGAGTAACAATGACATTATGTTTCATGTGTCGCAGACAAGTGGATACCTAAACCTACTGGCCAACTGCATTGACAACTTCACTCATGGGCTGGCAGTAGCAGGAAGTTTCCTTGTTAGCAAAAAGGTAGGAAGCTGTGATAAGCTATAAACACAACACTATCAAGACAAAAAATCTGAATGTTTGTTTTTCATTCAAATGTGATTTACGCACACACAAAACATTTGTTTAATCAATGAATGCCAGCATCCACTTTATTTCACTCTGTGGCTACATTTTTCGTGCATCAAAAAGTCAAACTTCAAAAATGTTGTAACTACTATCTGCTTTAAAACTAAACCACCTGTCAGGAAATTGTCTTTTCAGTCAGAGATAGTGTACTTGAGTTTTGGATCTGGGGCTTCAGCTATGGGCAGAATGCAAACACACTTTTTTCGATAAAGTACTGAAGTGCAAATGTTATATAAGTACTTGTGGTTTTAATAAACTATGATTGCAAACAATAGCTCCCCAGGGTTATCGACCAAATTACTACATAGTCATCCATCGCTGAAAATATACTGCATAGGCTAACACTAGACTGTCTGTCATGTCAACATGTAGGACAATAAAGATATGTGAACTATAGAACAGCAGTTTTCAGATCATATCACATGATGGAGTAATCTGATCATATGGTGAAATACCCTGGTATTTGTAATTCCACCAGACACCAGCAGTTGATTGGGGGAAACCTAATTCCCTGCCCCAAACAAAAATTACTAACAAGAAGGCAAAATCATTATGGGTGAAAAACAAAATGTTCATTGAGTATGAATGTGTGTTGATGCAAATCTGGTTCTTCTGCACTTTTAAAGATCAGATATTAAATGCATTACGGGAGCTGCTCAGTGGCCAACAAGGAACACAGTAAGACTTAACGAAGGCTAAGGACAAAAATATATTGGGGGAAATTGGACATATAACACCTTGTTTGTGAGTACGTGTTTGGCAGCATATACAGTTTCATTGGCAGAGCTTTAGACCTGTTGTATCAGCCTTCTCACGATCTTAAGAGGACAACGCACTGAGCGTTCATTGCAGGATGCAACAAAGCTTTTCAGTTTGAAACCTTTTAGTTGTATAAAGGTTTGACTTGTTTAGAAAGGTGATCTTTAATCTGCAGTAATGTGGATCGCTTCATTAGGTTACGTTATATTTGTAGCTGTGGGAAGGAGAGTCCAGCTGGAGAGACATAAGGCTAACAGCATGAACTATATATCGGTGTGCCAGAGAGGAAGTTAACTAGATGCCTAAACATACACATACAAGACATCCCACCAGTGTTTTGTGTTTACTCTCAAACACATTTATGTGATTTTTGTCACAACGCTGAATGAAAATGATCTGTCATGTTGAGTAAACATGAATAGTTTTTAAATTCTGAATGTTTAATTAACATACTCTATTAGCATACAGATTTTATTGATAACTAGCATCTAAGGTAATGTACATATGTAAATATTCCCTCAAGGATCAATAAATTCTCCTACTAAAAGGAGCTGGACATTGCTAGTACCAGATTAGCTTTATGTGGCTTAAACCACATTGTCTCATTCGGTTGCATAAAGTTTCAGACAGGGGTTATTTTTATCTTGCTGATTTTTGATTTCATAAATGTTTGTGGTTTTTTGTATAATTTGTTTTTTTTTAACATTATTCTGCTTCTTGACAAATGGTTTTGGTGATTATTATTTCATAAGTATACATCATTCTGTTATTTTTAAGTTAATGTAATATTAACACATTCTTAAATACTTAAACACATCTCTTTTTGCCTGTTATTTAAAGACATTTCAGATAAATTTAATTGAAATACGTCATTTAAAATATTTAAAAAAATACTGCAGCACATTGTGTTTCAGGACTCTTTTGTCTGTAGCTCTAGTTTATATTAGTTGTTTATATAAACCTGTAACTGGTGAGTTTGGGTAGGCTGTTGTTATTATTGCATTGTTTTTGTAAGCATTGTTGTGAAAGTTGTTGTTAATGAGACTTTTTTTTTTTTTCAGGTTGGGTTTCTCACCACCTTTGCCATTCTGCTTCATGAGATCCCCCATGAGGTTAGATTACACAAGTCTTGAATAAAGTGTTGTTTCTGAATTTAGAAATTCTGGGTTTACTTTGAGGTTTCATTCTTACATAGCCGAAAGTACGTGGGAAGATTCAGATTGCTGTGGTGCTTTTAAAAACTGAAAGTGTAGTCATTCCTTTGTTGAGAAAAATGTCATCTTCTGCAGGTGGGAGACTTTGCCATTCTGTTGAGGGCTGGCTTTGACCGATGGAGTGCTGCTCGCATGCAGCTGTTGACAGCGCTGTTCGGGGTCTTTGGAGCTTCCTTTGCGATGTGCACTCAGTCACCAAAAGGAGCAGGTAAAATGAGACCAATCTACATACATACAATCAGACTCACCAGTGTTAATTGGAGACTATTTTACAGTTGCCAGCATCAGTCAGAATTTTTTTGTTACTGTTTTTAGAAAATGCCACTGCCTGGATATTGCCTTTCACTTCTGGAGGCTTCCTCTACATAGCCTTGGTGAATGTGGTTCCTGACCTGCTCGAGGAGTCCAGTTTAAGGTATTTTAGACGCTTTGAACACTCACGCTCTTATTAGTGAATCTACTTTAAGTTTACATTTAGCATTACGCATTAAAACACCTTCAGATTGAACTAACATGAATGCATTTCCCTCTTTTAAAACGATCTTATTAAATTAAATTCTGCCTCGTTTACATTATGTTTACTAGCTAGCTGTCTTCCTCTTGGGGCTGAGACACACAAAGCAACATTAAGCTATAGAGCAAAACTTGGTACAGCATTTGCGAAATGCATAATAAATGAAAATTAGCATTTAATGTTCTTGAATCTGTCTGAATCTCTCTTTTTCAGGCACTCACTTCTGCAGATCCTACTCATTTTCTGTGGCGTGGCTGTCATCGTTCTGCTCTCTGCCATTGTAGACTGAAAATGGAAGAAAACCCATTCTGGCCTTACCAGACACTAAAACTCAGCACTGGATATGCTGTGACCTCTCATTCCAGGAAGCTTTTTTTTATTACACCTAATTAATATCATCAGCATCATGTTACACCAAAACAAATATCTGACAAAATGTTGACACTTTACAGATGGATGACTAAAAGGAAGATGTTCTTGATCTGCCGACCGGACACTTAATAATGTGCCAGACTTAAATTTCAAGGCAATTAAGATGGTTTGTATGGATATGTGTTACCAAATTGTCTATTATATTGTGGATCAGACAATCGTTGTTGTTTGTTGTTTTGCACATACAGTGCATGTAGACAGGTACATCTGTATCTTTACATTAGAACAGGTACTTTTGGACCGCTACTAGGACCTCCTTCTTCAGCATGTATTGAACTCTAAATTGTTTGTATTGTTACTGTTTTGCATCTTCTGTTTCTGATGTAGCTGCTTCATATTTATTGAAAGAGACGCAACACAGTTTTATTAGACGTGCACCACCACCACTCCACTGTTTTGTCTTGTCAGAAAGTAAGTGCCAAGAAATCAGGATGCTCTGTTACAATCGCATCAGCTCTACACCAAAGTACACTCTTTCTAGTTGTATTTCCATCACACAGCCTGCATCTGTCGAGCTCAAGTTGGTGCTAAGCAAAGCTCTGCTTTAATATATAACTGTATTAATACTTAAATTAATTGGAGAACAGTTTGGGACTATTTGGTTTACACTTTTTGGCAACAATTAGGAAACAACTCGCTTAGAAAGTGAATGTTAAGTTTATTCATATCATGTGGTTGTTATAGACTCAGATCTTGGTCAAAAAGTTTATCCCCTGAAGAAATAAACTATAAATTTCAAACATCTAAATAAAAAAACTCCTGTTTATTTTCCGCTTTATCACAGAAATAGCACACATGCGAGAAGATAGTTAGAACTGTGTAATTGATCCTGGGATTGAGATATTCTTATATTGAAGATAGACCAGTGTGCTGTGTTGGGTTAACTACAGCAAATATCCTATGCATAAAATGTCATATGTGAGTGAAGGTAGGGTGAATGTTGAGTGTGTGTTTGCACTTGTCCATTTTCAACACAGTCTGTTTGGCAAGCTACTGTTGCCATAACGACTCCGCTGCAGGTTGCCTTCCTTAGTCATCAGCCTGTGAGCAGCCTATTGTCTGTGGGAGCCTTCTTCAGTCACAGCACAGAAGGACAACAAACAAGCACTATGTGCACTGGAAGCTAATTCAATAGGAAACAGTGCAAATACACAAGTGACAAATCTTTCATTGATGCTCAGCTGAGTCCTAGTGTTTGTTTAGTCCACATGTTTGATTCATAGTGTCTGGATTAAAATGTTTGATCTCGAGGACAAACAGAGGTTTTTGGAGATGAGAACATCACCTCAGTTGTTTTGATCCAGCCTTAAGTAATATGCAGGAAGAAGAACATTTCTAACAGTTGACTTTTCTGTCTCAGTGCAGCAGTGCTTTGAGTCATACACACACAAAAACAATCAGTCACATCAGTGTAATAAACTGTACAATGGTCCCATCCGGCCAGGAATCTGTTGCAGGATGCTTTGTTGCAGAGGGTTTATTATTTCAGGGTCATCTTTTAATTATGGATCAATTAGAGATACGGAAATAAATGTGAAATATATATTTTTTTATTTAATAAAAGGTGAACTTTAATCACTGAATATTATGTATTTTAAAGCCCTCGGATGCATTGCCAATATCTTGACTGTGCTAAAAATAAAAAAAAAAACAGGAAAACTTGCCCTCTGTCACTGGTGTACACATAATGCCCATGCAACAGAGTCAGTTGTCAATGGGCCACCCAGTAGAACTAAAGGTTAAATTAATAATTTGCAGTGGTGATTATAGATGCTAAGATGCTTATGGAAGTTTATATGACTTTTCACTTGGAAATGTTTGATGACAGAAGCAATTTATCAATCCCTAAATTAAATTTTAATATGAAAACATATAGAAGCTAGAAGATACCTAAATAAAATCACCACTAATGTTTAAACTCAGATGACCACTTTCACGTACTTAGGACAATAAGTTGTTATTGATACAGAAGTTTACTGTATATGATTAAATTCTCCCTCTGTTGCATCCGACTGTGTTTTTGCATGTTTACCAATTCAAAAGATGCCCATTCAAGCATTACAAATGACCACTCCCCCATAACAGAGCACATTTCTGTCTGCTCGCCATCCCGCAACAACCTGGAGGAGAGAGAGCGCAACTACATCACTGCCCCTGCCTCCTCCTCACAGCGTTGGTCGCCATCCATCCCCTCTCCTCCTGTACCATAACAGATGGTGGGAACAACATTGCATCCACCGGGTACCACAACAATAGACCGCAGCATCCTGTCCAGACAACACTGGCCTTGTATCATGCTCCTAGTGCAGGACTGCGTGAGGCTGTGAGTGCCGTTGTGATTTATTTCACGCGGTACCACCACCACGGCCACGGAGGAACCTTCTTGCGACTATTTGGGCTCTCCATCGAGTGGGGAAGATGGCCGCTATGAAAATATTAACCAGCACAGGGCTCTTCTTGGCGTTCTGTGCGCTGGGGCTGCTCGCCATGGCGATTTGCACCGATTATTGGTACGAGACCGACGCGAGGAGACACCGAGAAAGGTGTAAGAACTATGCCAACAAGCGAAACGACCCGGGTTACATCTACATTTCAAACCACAACCTCCCCCTCCAGATGCCTCCAAAGAGCCTGGAGAGGAAAGGTAACGGCCCAGATGCTAGTGCGCTCATCAGGGAGAAGCGGCACTTTCTGGCCGCAGCGTCGGCCATGGAGTCTCACTGCAGCCGGCAGTTTAACTCCACCATCTCCGGGCTTTGGAGAAAGTGTCACCGGGAAGGATTCGACCTGGAGACCGAGGACCTTATTTACAAAGGTAAACACGAGCAGTCTGTAGCCTGGCTTTTCCGTGCAGCAGGCCGTGATGCTCAGCGATGAGCTCACACCTAGCCTGACCCACGCTCTCCTCTCGCAAATAACACATGCCTGTGTTTTATTTTCTAAGCTTATCAAAATCTAGATGATGATGATGATGATGTGTTTTGAGAAACGTATGTCTTTTCTCGTTATTTTTGGATTTCGCTGTCCATGGTGCTGAGTGAACCTCCTCTCGCTGAGTCCTGAGATAATGACTGGTCTATGGCACTACTTATTTTCTGGTCCCGTTTAGCTTTAAGAGACTAAACAAACATCTTGTAAAGCATAATTTAACACAATGGGATTTTAGAGATGTGTCATTGTTAACTGTAGTTTCAATGTTGGTTCCCACAGCAGAGAAAACACAGCAGACAATGAGAAGCCATTTTTCAGGCCTCACTCATTTATCTAAACCTGCTCCAGATTGAGGTCCTAAGACTGAGCAGATACACAAAGGGGGATCTCACACTGCAGAAAACGTGGATGTCACGGCTTGTTGTTGTGATTACAGATCTGAAGGCAGAACACAGATGAGCTTTCAGGATTAAATCAGCCTAAATGGCACATTTATTAACAATTTATTCTTCTAAGCATTGAAAATAGGTAACTGCACCATGTTGTTTCAGTGTCCTTCTATGTCACAGCCTACATCACTTTCAGTTCACATAGACATAATGATAAAAGCCACTTATTCATTTGTTTAATCATCAATTTCTGCAACTTCTGAAGCACTTTTAATAACACACAATCAAAGCTCTGGAATAAAACCTTCTACAGTATAACACTTTTAGATCTGCTTTTCATAATAACTACAGTATCAGCAGGGTACACTTTTAATGTACTTAATCAGTAGTCTGTACTTCTCTATGATACAGGGATAGACATTATGGCATGGAGACATAACTCCAAGGCAATGCCTCTGCAACACTTCCCACCTGGAATTGTGTCATATGTCTCATGAATTGTGCATGTCTATGTGATTTTGTGTTGACTCATTGTGCTGCTTAAGAATGATTGTGACCTGATGTATTTAACTGCTATTAACAGTACTTGCTGCTACTAGCTCTTGCAGTTCTTGGGTATTAAAAATACTTAGCTCCAAGCCGCCAGAAGGGGGTTGCAGATTAGAATTTGAATCAGTTGCAAGTATAATGACATTTATTTAGCATTAGTTGTGGTAGCAACAAAACTAAGGACTCTGTTATTACTTAATTTACCCACCCTCATCTGATTCTTAAGATCCTCTTTATTCCTTTGGGATAATTAAATCCTATGCTAATGATGGTATTGATATCAAAACCATGTAATATCATATATTAATACTGTTTTTACAGATTAATGATAATGGACACTAGGGTTGTCAGGACCCGCTTTAGCTACTGTGTTAAAACAAATTATTAACAGTTTCAGACAAGCTTTATAGATTTATGTAATGTACCAGCTTTCTGCTGCCATTGCCATTCTCATTACACTGAAGATGAATTTGCACAAGTAGCATTACTTAATTTGTGAAATGACATTTAAATTGCACAAATGCACCATAATGTGTGAACATTATAATAGCTCTGTCAAAGAATAATACTAGCTACTCAAGCAACATAAAAGTGACTGCGTTCACCAGTCTGACACCAAGTTTAAGCACACAAGATCAGATATTAACGGTCAGTCTGATGCTTTAACATTTCCTCATTTAAACTCGGTACACTCAGTGCAAAACACTCAACTCTCAAGTGTTGCAATGTACAAAACTCTTTTCCGAATCAGACAGAATGAAAGATAAAAAGCTGCACAATGCTTAACAGCTGAATGGAACATGACTTGTACTGCAAACTGTGAACTTTGATGGTGTATGGGTGGAAAGGCAGCTGACATTGATGTGTGACTGTGGTGAGGTCAGGAAAATAGCTTCATCAGACAAATTCTGCTGATGTTTGCTGATGTAGTGTTAAATTAGCTTCACACCCAAATTTTGAACACATGCTCCAAATCGTCACATTTTCACAGTGACAGTGGGTGTTGATCTTTGACTGGCACTGAGTGTTGATTTGTGTTCATTCATAGTTGTTTTGGAGCATGTACACAGGTGTTTACACTTATTTTAGCTGATAGTGATGCTGGGAACCACATGAAATTACTAAACCCTTTGCATCACCAGTTGTTGATAAAGGTGTAGAAATGTGCTAACAGGGCAGTCAGAGGGAAGGGTATACAGTCCTGAGAGGAGGTAAGGCAAAATAATTAGAATCACCCATGTTGCTCTGCCATGACCTGCCATAGCTGTTTGGAGTGTTTTAACCTTCACTTTTCATAAAGTTACATTTTTTTATGTAAGATATGAGATTGAAACCATATTTAAAGTTGGTTTGCATGTTTTTCGTATATTATACACTGATGTCTGGTTATTCATCAGTGATGTTACGCATAGTCTCTATGTCAAAATTCACTTCAAAGTGTAGTCTAAGATTTAGATGCACCACAGGGTAACTCAAACGCCTTACCTAGGTACTGAAGCTAGCTGTGGTTTAGTGTCACTTGGTGGCTTTTCATAACCACCTTAATCCATTTGGAAAACATGAAATATTTGGGATGAAAAACCTCTAATGTAAGAACAAGTATTTTCAGTAGTAACTTTGGATGTCATAAACAAAGAACATTCAGATTAAAGCCCAGATGATCACAAATATGAATAAAAGAGGATTAAAGTTCCCAAAACATCTCAGAGGTTGAGACTTTAACACATAAATTATCAGATTTTTGTATTATTATTTCTTAACAGCATAGGAGTAGTTAGAAATACAAGGTTGTTAAGGCTAATTGGGTAATTTAAAGGTCAGTGAGGGTGTAAAATATATATGAAACCTTTGTAATGTACATTATTTCATAATCCCATGTGGGACAAATGTTCAGTATCAGAGTTTTACCTGCATTTCTCTCTCTACTTGTATTAAGGATGTCTGTGGTTCAGTTATGACTGTCTTCATTTTTTTTGTCAGGAATAATTCAAAGATGTACCCCGGTCAAGTATCACTACTCTTCATCCATTCTACCACGAAATTTACCCGTCAACATCACTAAAACCATTCGTCAGGATGAGTGGCATGCACTCCGTAAGTCTGAAAGTGCTTGTGTTTTTTTACATGGAATTCGCTGCACTTGATGATTTAGTCATTAGTTATACTGTATGTTCTTTGCAATATTTCTATTTGTTCATGTTTATTTTTCTACATTCTGCTGCTACTGTATAAATGTAACAGACTATCTGAAGAAAACAGATAAAAGGAGAACTAAGAACTTAGTAGAACTACTAGAACTGTGATCTAATTGTCTGTGTTTAATTTAATTTCCTTGTATCCTTCAATAAAAATAAAAAAAAATCTTATGGGCAAACACTTGCATTAAGGGGTTTAGCTGATGCAGTTTTCTGAGTATGTGAAGTTTGGGATTACTCAAGGCACAGATTTGGGCCCTATTTAGTTTTCACTGTTTACAGGTCACATTATTTGCAAACATAGCTCCAACACAGATTATTTGGTCATTTTAAGAAGAAAACAAAACTTTCTTTCTTGATTTTACCATTTAAAAGACATTGAAGCTGTGCTGTCAGTCCCTTTAAATCTTTGTAAATCAGGATATTTAATCTACAGCTGGAGCAGCTGAGTTATTACTTGAAAGTATTTGAAAAATTATACTTACATACTATACTACTGAATATATCACTGACCTTATAAGTCCTACGTATAGACTAATGACCAGAGGTTATCAGGTCATCACTAGAAGCCATGGGCTTATCTGAGGACAATAGGTCAGACAGATCAGAGTTTTGTTTTAAATCTCTCCTTTAGACATTTGGATAGACAAGCTTGTATTTCTTATTTGATATTGTTGTTCAAAGAGATTGAAGAGATCAAGAGAGTTTTTTGACCTTGAATTGCATCAGTAGTGATTTTCAGTTTGATGTACATGTAGCTTTATCTTATTGCTTCTAGGTGTATTACTTTATATTCAGAGTACCGATGTACAGATGTGTCTTTTAGATTCAATGTTGTAGCTGTTCTATTAAATATTCTACATGAAACATTTTAGTAGCTTTTCTGCATGATCAGAAGAATATAGATAGTATAGGTACTATAAGCTCATGTCAAAGAATTAACAAAAAAGCTTAGATGTTAATTTACAGCTTCTCTGTGAAAAACATTCCTGTCTTTGTTACAATGAATACTAAACTACAGATTTTATACCATACAATCTGGGAACTCATTCAACAACAACAGATGCATAAAAATAAGTGTAATCTATATTGGCTTTTTGTTAATTCTTTGACGTAAGCTTTAAGTATAGATTTGTTATAGAAATTGAAAGAAACGTAACACTAGTAAGTAAGAGTTTGTGTTTTCTCCTGCTATGAACAATGTATGTGTGTATGTTTGAAGCAGGTTCTAGCTTTATCATACTGCAGAATTAGTTGCTATATTCACTGACAAGTAAAGCGAAGGCAGTATTTTATGTTTCTGATCAGTTTCTTTCACTGACCATTGGTCTGTTACATTAGCTTTTCAGAATAGTCACCAGTTTAAGTGAATATCTTCAGTTTTCACTTTTATCACTTGTAAATTATAATTCACTTGATACTGTTTTCATCACTTGCTCGCAGATCTAAGAAGAATGACGGCTGGCTTTGTGGGAATGGCTGTGTCCATCATCCTTTTTGGCTGGATCATTGGAGTGCTGGGATGCTGCCAGCAGCATGACCTCATGCAATATGTAGCAGGGCTACTCTTTCTCATGGGAGGTACTGTGAGAGCACATATGACCACATCCACACGCATGCAGACAAAATCCAATTTTATTTCATTTCTGTGTTTATTTGATGTCAGCTGAGAGCATCTATGGATTAACATGAGATAGGTGATCAGTGTTCTGCAGTAACATGATTCCTGTCCAGCAGTAAGATGCACAGTATGTGTAGAAATTAAATAACTGAACTGGAACCATTTTAAATCACTGTTTGTGTCTTCTGCTCACATAGGAACATGCTGCATCATCTCCTTGTGCACATGTGTGGCAGGAATCAACTTTGAGTTATCCCGCTACCCCCGCTACATGTATGGCCTCCCTGAGGACATTAGCCATGGCTATGGCTGGTCTATGTTTTGTGCCTGGGGGGGTCTTGGTCTCACATTGTTGGCTGGTTTCCTCTGCACCTTGGCCCCGTCCCTGAGCACACCCGCTCGTACAACAACCCACAAGCCAAGGCAGGAGAATGGAACTGTGTGACAGGACGTCGTGATGGCGTTGTGAAGCAACTGGCCCACCGAACGCACAAACTACACCCTTCCAACATTGATGTTTAACTCTGAAACAGTTTTGTCTGATCACCATCTCACACCACCCTCGACATCGCCATTCCCATCCGTGTTCAGTGTGCCTGAATTGTGACAGAAGGAACAAAGTAACGACAAACTTCACACACCTAATGTTGAAAATCCCAGAGGTCTCCAGGAACACCAAGAGTGACACCTACAGTAACGTATGACTGAGCATGGCTCTCATAGCACAAATAAGACTTTTATTACTTTTTGGTTCAGATTTTTTGTCATGCTGACTTTATGGTGATTTTAAGGTGACTGTTTTCTCAAAAGAGAATTTGTCTTAAAATGGTGCTCTCTTAAATACATAAAGCCACATACACTCCCTCACAGGACTCATGCACACACGTCAGCTTTTCCACACACGTTCAGTTACTCTGGATGAATCATGAACAAAATCCTCCAAAAGGAACAAACACCCAAACATCAGGCGTCCTGTTACATATTCCTCTTTCAGTCGAGTGATGTGTGCTGTGTTCTTGTTCTTAATGGAAAAAAAAAAAATACTCTGGCGTTGACTGCCCATTGCTTATCTTTAGTGTAGCACACTTACTGATATCAAACATGAGCCCCGGGGGCAGATGTCTGCAGTTCCTGCAGAACGCAAATGGATCTAACTGCGTGGTCAGTACAAAAAAATACACAGACATTAATTCACGATGAAAAGCTAATTGCTTGATGCTTATTTGAAGATTCTATATGTACAAATGCATCTATATGTAGATCCAGATCATTGTTTGTGTAAAGTAGATTTTGAATAAGAATGTTTGATTTCTGTTTGTTTAGAGGTAATGATGGCTGACAGTATGGAGAGGATAGAGTCACAGGATGACACAAGGAGCATGAATCCATTATGGATTCAGCCACATTAAAGTATTTTATGGTATCAAATGAAAACAAGTGTGACATAAAAGAAGGCATTAAATCACAGTAACTGCTGAGTTGTGACTTAGTGCTGCTGTGCTGTTATGGTTCTGATAGACCCAGTTGTTTGCTGACAGCTGAATCATAACCTGACCCAAACTGTGGAGGAAGTATTTGATTACTGCATTGTTTACCCCTAGTAAAAACCCAGTGATCCCACTGAAAACTGAAGCACAAGCTGCACTCCCAGTCCTCAGCTGTGTAGTGTAATCATGTCCTGACTACAGTCTGCCTTAGTATTGACTGAAATACCCAGAATTGAGAAAAAAAATTGTGTACT
>JAUBNQ010000017.1:10008382-10018470 GCA_032353495.1 Ctenopoma kingsleyae | reverse complement strand
CTGTTACTTTAATTCTGAAACTACTGTGTTGTCCCACTATAACTACTGTATAAAGGATAATAGAAGCTCAAGGTTGTAAAAAAAATGTTGTTCATTTACACAAAACTGCACAAAATGTTTAAATGTTTAAAGTTTTAAACAACATTACTTACATATAACGATGATTTTCATTAAACTCATTGTTGTGTTATTTCAGTGGAAGTTAATTACCACTGTAAAAACTGAATATATTAAACATACATTTCCCTTGATCTACAGACATCAGCATTTTCAGTTGGTTTTCTCAGCTTGTCTCTAAATTAGTTATGCATAAAGTAATATTAATAAATCATGGACTACCCAAAATACTAATCTGTGGTTATTGACCGATACCTTCAAACACTGGCAGCATAATGAAACGAACACATTAATTTTATATTATATTAATACATTTGAGAGGAAGTACTGTACTTTTTACTACACTACTACTCTCAGTTACTAGTTACTTCAGAGATTTAGATGTTTTATGTGATTGGTTTATGAAATAGTACGTTTTATACCAAGCAGCAAAATGTAAAGTTTTCACATCAAGCTCCCCCTTGATTACATTAAATACTAATACGACTACTTTTATTTGTAATAGCTGAAGTGCTGCTAATTCTTATGTGCTTTAACTTTAGGATTTTGAATGCCTGGATTTTACTGTGAATATTTTTACACTTTTTGACACTTTAAGTAAAAGTAAAATATTCCGGTGGACCACACGTCCTTCTTTCACCGCTGCTAAAGGAGAAATATTTTTGTCAACATCCGTCAAAATCCGCAATTATAGTTTTACATTCTGAGTTATTCTAAAACTGAAGAGACACAAACTGTACTTACAAAAGAGGATCCGTCAGAAGATTTCCTTTTTCAGAAAAGCTTCTTCACACTTTGTTCTCCCGCAGTTTTCCTCTCATAAGACTCGCAGTCATCACTTAGAGCCAGATGTTCGTCGCCGTCAGCTTCGCCACATGTTGTAAGTTCACAACTGTGCAACAGGGGCCGTGACTTTTAAAACAAAGTGTCCTGTACACGCCTGCAAGTTTGTGGTGTCAACTTACAGCTACTGAAGGTTTGATAGATTAAAACAAAAACCAAAAAAAAAAAAACTGCGTTTATTCTAATAACGTAAATACGTTTTTATAGAAAACTTTATCCAACAAATCATAATGTCTGTTATGAAACCATTAACGACCTTTCACAAATTGTGAGTTGCTCAGTTTGTATCGCTGGTTCAAGAAGTATTTAGCTGATTCACTTAACTTTAGTACTGTACCATATTATTATTATGCAATGCAGTATTCTTCGTTAAGGTTAACATATATATTTATTTTACTTTTACAATGCTATGTTGAATGATCAGATTATTTCAGACATCATTAGTTACAGCACTTTATAATTTTATTTATATTTACATGTGTCACATTTAAGTTGCTTAGTATTTTCCCTTGGTAACATTAGATCCTACCTGCCCTGGCACACAGGGGACCGTTCAGAGTGTAACTCAAGGTGAGAAGGAACATGTCTGCAGGAATGAAGTAGGAAGGTGGTTGTAAAGTTGCAAACTACTGTCATGCCGTATTAGTGTTTATTTAAGAAGAGTAAAACAAGACAACTGTAGCTCGCTTATTACCCACAGATTGGAGCACGCTACCAACACATCCAGAAACACATTACAGTACTTAAACTACTGAATTGTATACGGCCTACATTTATTTACTACAAATGGCACCAATTCTGACCTCTGCAGGCATGTAACAAACCTTGTGAGCTGATATCAAATACATACACACTACCTGTTATAAGCTGAAACACTTTGATAACCCTACAGAAAAGATTTTTCAAATTGTCTGGCACATATGCTGGTGTTCAGTTCTACCGCACGCTTATCTCACAGCACAGGCAACGTTTGCGGTCCCATATGATATTTTTTATGAATAAAAGCCGAAAACGTGTATTCTAAATAAACCAAAACCATATTGATTACTGCCACCCACTCCCACTGACTGCTGCCTGCAGTGCCATTCGACATTCAACATCCATTGTCTATCAGTGACGTCAGGTGACATTGAACATGCCTTTTTTCTCAGTGTGAAAATAAAGAGACAGTATTAGAAATCGATCAAAAGCAAACAGACTAAAGGTGATGAACATGCCGCTCAAGCTTCAGTTTCCAACTGTTGCTAACATTACGCCAGGCTGTGGATACCTGCACTCCTTCCCCTACAAGCCACCACACCGAGTCTGAGAGCCATTGTTCAAATATGTAGATGTATGGATGTAGATGTGAGCGTGTGTGGTGTTGAACTAAAATGATATACTGTATAACGCATATGCATAGTGTTTTGAATTAGCTGCAGACAAATTCATCACATTTACCTAAAAAACTACAGTTTAATCCGTGTTAATACATCATGAAGATATCTAATGATTTGTTTGTCATCAGGGTTCTGCGCACCCTCCATCCACCCTCTGTCACTCTTACTTTAATTTTGTTGTGCCTGCTGGGAGGGACAACTCACTTTGCGTAGTTATTAGTTCATCATTTGGTACATGTGCTTAGATGCTGATGCTTTACCAGTCAAATACTCCTGTGTCATTGTGCAGATTTTCAAGGAAGCTAAATAATAAATAAAGAAATGAAAACAGAATATTTTACTCCATGATACTGGAGTATAAAGGTAACAATAAAATACTTACTGGTACTCATGTGCATGTACATACATTAAAGAAAACAAACCAAGAGGGCATCAGGGAGATGTACCTGCTCAACATTCACTCTCTCACCTGCAGTGAACCAATAATCAGCCAGACAGTATTTAATAAACCAGCAGCCAACACACACAACTTGCCAGTTCTTCATGTTTATCCTCATGTTTTATGTTCAGGTTCATCAGCATGTGTATGGACTTTTGCTTGTTTCCTGGATGTATCTCTTTGTCAGATTTCTGTGTGCCTGTCTGCAGCTGTTCTGAACCGTGTGTGTAAACTTTGTTTGGCTCTCTGGACAGCATTCGTCTTCGTGCTCATGCTAATACTTTTGTTTCTTCTAACCAAAGAATTTAAATTATTTCTATTTGATTAGTTTTTAGTTTTTGAACGTTGTTTCATTTTCATTTTTCAAATTTCATAACCACAAATAACGAAAGTGCTGGGCAGAGTGTGGCAAAGTGTAGTGGAGCATAATGTAGCAGGGAGTTGTAGGCCTGGGTGGAGCAGAGTGGATTGATTTTCGTGTCCCATACTAGCTTAAGCTGCATATTGTACCTTTAAGATGGTTAAGCTTCATGCAGTAGATGAATCCAGACATCTATTCTGATTTTTATGTAATGGATTTATGCCATAATGAAAGTTTGTCTTTTGAAACTGGTCTTTCACACACACCTGTCACTCGCTCCGGTTCGTGTCCACAATTCACCACTTCTGCCCCCTAGAGGCTTTGCAGCTCTTTGCAGATTGACAAGAAATTAGACTGAGCCGACTAACAAATAAGGCGAGTTCGACCCACAAAGCATAAATGCATTATACACAGAAATGTTTGTGGGTTATGTGGGCTATCTGAAATTATTCTGATGAGTAGGAGGGTGTCACTACATGCATTATGCGCTACAGTGAATGCTGCTCTTAAAAATACCCCTGAAAGGTAATTTTCTCATCCTACACATTGTGACTTGTAATGTAAAGGTGGTAAGTGTGCTGGACAAACTATACTTAGCTGATTCTCCAAACTATGCGTTTCAATTATATAACCTGTGACAAGCTTCAGTGGCACTCTTATTAGCCTTAAGAGTGCACCTCTAGTGCAGCGGTGGTCGCCTTTGCAGAGCAGATAATAAACTGATTTCTGAATATTATACAACTTCCTGGAATAATATTAGTGACCTTGTGTTATCAGATAGACTGTCTACAGTGGTAAATACAGATTTCTGCTCCAATTCACTCTTTACCAAGTCAATACAATTCAGACATTGGCAAATGGCTATTCATCTGCACTCACTCATTAATGTTTTGAGTACTGCATGAGGGTTTGGATGTTAATTATATTTCTTCAAATGGATAAGGTGTTTTTTGCTTTTTTGAGCTTCAATCAATCAGTTCAGCCAGCCACGAGTGTACTTCCTTTTCTTACCTCCTGTGTGTAGGGGGTTGGGGGGTGATTGGGGGATCGGGGTGGGGGTATAGTCCCAGGTGTGGCTGCTGGTTCATTTGGACCACCCTCCCAGGGGACAAGTCACCATGTCACTACATCTATCAGACACTCCCCTTTTCCTCTATAAGTACACCTCCCTGCTGTCCTGCTCATTTGCACTGGTTAGCATTCATCTTACCTATGCTATTCTTATTAATGAGTGTGTGATGCCTCAGTCTTTAACATACAAGTATATAAGATTAATATTATCAAAAACATTTTCAGATATTTTAATTCACCCTGAGCACAATGATGTCTGCTTAAGAGATGCTTCTGCAACAGTGAGCACTAAACAGAGTCTAAACTCAGTGTGAATCACATCCAGTGTCTGTTATAGAGGCTGAATGTGCCTTTGAGCAGGTATGGTATAGCAGATATACTGATGACGTTTTAAAGACCTGTTAAGTGAGTTTAACAATGACTCAGAAGCACCCACTGAGTTAATAAATAGTCCCTCAGTGTCTGGAGCGCAGCCAGGGTTGTAAAAGGAAGCCAGACAACAAAGTCAAATACACAGGTACATTTATTTCCTTTTTTAAAACACAGCGGAAGTTAAAGGGTACAGCTAGTGGTATTCTATCTCTTTGTTACTGTCAACAAAACTCATGAAAAGGCCAAAAGTAAGGATGAATTGATAACAAATACAGTTTATTCTAATGTGCTATAAACCTCCATTGTGGTCCAAAAACTGCTGCCTCACTGCACGTTATTCTCAGTCAGTCCCACATACATTGGAAATAGCTGGGATCAGTAGTCAGATGGATTTGTTTTACCTTTAGAGAAATCAGACTAGTTGTTCCCCATTGTACCCAGACCCAACCGTCTATCTCTTAACTGTTGACTTACACTATATAGAAAGAAAAAATATGAAATCAGCATTAACTTTCATATCTAACTCTTGGCAAGAATGTGAATAAATGTTTTTGTTAAAATGTCACTTTTGCACCACAAGGATTCAGTTCAACTTACTAAACACAAGACTTTAAGACACAGAAGTTAAATAAATGCTGATGTGATTCTCGTATTTTACCAGGAGGTTTGTCATCAACTGAGTAAAATGATTGAATTAAAACAATGTCTCTGCTACACAATGTGGATCAGCACACACATGACAGATGGCATCTTGGGTTGCCAAGACAACTGAACCCTAATCCCCGTTTCAACAGCGGTGGTGGGGGTCGCTAATTCAGCACGGGGCACCATGTGCTGTGTACCACTCAAATTGGTCCCCTGGGTCAGGAGGACCTGAGGCCCATCAGATGGGGACACAGTTATTAGAGACTCACAAGTGTTTTATCATTCTGTCAGATGAAAGCAGATCTCATTTTAAGGTGGAATGGGCTGCATTCATGTAATTGAATATTTCTTTGTGCAGTGCTGTTGCCAGATATGAGCATGTATGTACTCATTTACTGTTCAGGTTCTGATTGCTTTGCCTCATAAAAAATGTGGCTTATAGAAAACTGTTGTACTGCAATTTTCACACAGTATCTACACATGTTTTCATGTTGACTTTAAGTTCAGTTCAGAACAGTTCAGATATGAATTATGTTACTGAAAACTTGGTTTAACATCAAGTGTTTTCACCTGATATTGACATGTAAAAGTAATATATTTAGAATTAATGGAAATTGCACCAAATTTGGACATGAAAGTTGCGTAACTTGTCACTGAGAACTCATCAGCCTGTGAAAACAGCCATAGATGGTGTAATGAAAAACATTAATTCTAATCAAACCACATAGCCCTTTGGTTATACTTCATCCTGTTTATGTGCAGAGCCAAGAAAGAAATATCTGTGGTAATTTAAAGGTATGGAACCTGACTATTTTTACACTGTGTTTCAATCAAATGTAACTTTTTATACATTTAAATTGTTGGTTCAAATGTTGTTGTTTCACTTGTAGTGTTCTGTCTTACACAAAATATGACTGAACGCATCCAAAGGAGCAATTCTATGTGCTTGTGTCTCATGAAATATGCCAATATCATCATATTATGTAGTGTGAGGAAATACTCTGCACTGCCTTTTGTCATCTCTAAGGACTTTACTGAGATTGAAATTATGTCATTGCACCATCTTAATTACCTCTGATTATTCCCACAAAGAATTAAACCTGTCTCACTGTCACACGCTGTCGGTGGCTGTGTGGCATTCATATAAAAGGCTAATAAATAACATGTCAGCCAATCCTGCACATGACAAATGAATGCTGGTTAATTCAGCCCAGGCTGGAAAGCCATGATGGGGAGGGGGTCAGTAGCTGCAGGGAAGACCTTTACTTTAATTAAACTACCTGCCAGGCTAAGCGTCTAAATGTGGAGCTCGTAATTACTGTACTTTAGCTTCAAGCCAACAGAGCATTTGGAAGTGCAGAAAACTAGAAACAGTCTTTTTTTAATGTATATTTGAGTAATTTTCTTTGCTTTCCTTTGTGCAAAACAAACCAACATGCTTTACTCTGATACAGCATATTCCTAACAATGGAGTGATAGCAGATGGCCACCAGAGGGCAGCATAGCTACTTACACACAAGCACTTGATGCTAGACAGAAAAGGAAAAAAGGAAGCCATCTTTACTTTTAATTAAGGAAGGCACAGCCTTTGTGTAATAATTTTTTTCTACTTTTAACATAAGGAACAAAATCAAGAAACCAACATGCACGTCCTCCTAAAACTGCAAACAGCAAATTTATACATCTTCAATGGAACGTCAAGGAAATGCCTGCATTTAAAGTGCATTTCAGTTTCTGTATGTCTATGCAGCACCATGGTTACCAGACAAAAGCTTAATGCACTTCAAAATCTTTGGTCAGATGTGGAGAGGACTCGTTTCCATGCGCTGATGAATGACAGTGAGGCCACTGTCATTCGTCTCTCTGTCACTGTGATTCCAATCACTGGATTTTAACAAGATTACAAGGAGTGAGTGGAAGCAATGGAGTATCAGTGTAATGTAATTATCAAGTGATGGAGTGCCTGAAATGGCTGTATTATCACTGGCCACTCGCTTAACCCCTGTCAACATGTGAAGGAACACATTGTCACTCTGTGTGATAATAAACAGAGATTTATCAACATATATGAGCATAATCAACAGTTAATGTTTTCATTTGGCATAATATACAAACACAAATAACGTGGATGGATGTCCACATTTGTGTTTAATTTTTATCCTAGTGGATTTATTCAAAAATCATTATTTGAAATCAAAGACCCGAACCTTGAGTCCACAAACAGACACATGTGCGCAAACACTCTGCAGGCTCACTCTTTCTGTTTCAACCTCATGGTCCTAGAGTGTCTCAACCACATTTCTCTCTTTTGTCACTTCCTTTTTACACAAGTATCCCAGTCTCCATGGCAACTCATCTCAGTTTTAGAAAAATGCACAAAAGATGCAGAAAGAAAGACGAAAAAAGGGCAAGGACTTACACAAATAATGCATGTAGACAGACATTAATTGAACATGCACACGATTACACACACAACATCTCACTGACGTCTCTAAAGTGCACAAACAGAAACACTTTTCTATTATTCTTTTTAGAATAAATGCATTACTTTGTCAAATAATTCACTTTATTTCTGCTCTCACCGTCCAACTTAACTCTGTCAGATGTTCTGTGATTGGATTTCATGTCATATTGGATTATTTTTATTCCACACATTTGTGAAAACCTGTTGCCCACATTACAGACACTGTTTTACAGCCTACAGACTGACTGGCATCACTTAAGGCAAATTTTCTTAATTCAGATTCCTGTAGCTCCTTCTGGAGCAACAAAGACTTAAACAATACTTGACCTGTGTTAGTATTTAGTTACTTCCCACCACTCCTTGTAAATGTCAGTTCTCATGATTGACTGACTGTTGAAAGCATGTTTGTTTGTATGCATTTGTTAAGACAGAGAGAAGGGTGTATAGGTTGTTTAAAACCTTCAACAACACCAAGTCAAAGAGCTGAGTCTCTGTTTAAGCAGAAGGGAGAAAGACTGACAGATGGTCTGAGAGAGCCAAGGAATGAGCAAAAATCTTGTCTCTCTGTGGAGCAGTGGATTGACAGATTCACTGTGTGTGGACATGTTTCTTGTGCAGCAGCGGTCAGAGCGGTGTGAAGGGAACACCATTAAAATCAGTGTGTTTGTTTATTCAGGAGCACAGGTACAGAGGAAAGCCTCAAAATAAGTGTTTGACATGAGGATCACTGCAGCTCTCTGTCTGCACAGAGCCAAAGTCAAATCTAAGCCTAAGTTTGAGTGGATTTATTTACGTACAGTCTTCCAGAGGTGCCAGTGTGTTTTTGTGCAGAGTTTGTCTACTTGTGCATGTACAAGAAACTTTTCGGTGATGGACAGTGTCCGATCTAAGTGTGACTCATCCAATCTATCACTCAGTTGTAGAATCTCTGCAGTGTCTGAGTCACCATGCAGCAGTGACAGAGTGAGGAAGAGTGCAAGGGAGGGAGGGAGGGAGGGAGGGAGGGAGGGAGAGAAAAGGAAAGAGAGCGCATGACAAAGGAGGCTGATATGAAAGAAAGATCATGACATTATCTTATCCTTTTCATCTGACTCTTTTCTGTAGCTTTCATTTAGTCTGTCAGAGGCATTATCTGACTGTATTGATGTTGTGTCATTCTGGAGCTCACAGAAAAATATAGCATTTGTGAATGTTTTAAAATTTTACAGAATATCTGGCTCAATAATATTGTACATTTCTCCAGTGGTCAATAATAGCAGGCAGTGAAAGGTGGGATTTAGCATTAACTGAGGTAGAAAGATATTTCTGATGATGTGAAGAAAACCAGACAAATTGGTAGATTAATAAAACAATGCAGGGAAAAACTAAATCTTTGAGTGAGGATAATATATCATTTACATGAGTTTATGTCCTAATTTACACCCATAGCTCTATAAATAAAACAATACAAATTGTTTAAAAATGCTATATTCAACGCAATAATGTGGAACCAGCCTTGGTGTAATTTTACCAAATATAGTATAAATGTTGTCTATGTGTTTTCATGTAAAATATAAAGCTGCACATTTTTCTAAAGCAAATGGCAGAGGCAGGGTCTCCTGTGTGTTTTATCCATTTGTTTATTGTCTGTCCATTTTCTCCCACACATTTGTCCCAAGGTGTCCGCTCTCACACACTCTGCTCTTAAAGGGACTATGCATCAATATTTAATCACCACAATGACACCAAAGAAAATCCATTAGATGAATGCAAATGTCTGCTGTTAGGTTTTCATTAAAAATGGCTGCAGGAAGTCAACACCAGTGAAATGATTATTTAGGTTCAGCAATTTTTTTGAATTGAGGAGCAAGTGAGTGGCTGCTGTGTGCTGTGGAGGGGGAGTAATAGCCTGCAATTGCAAAGCAATTTCTGACTCTAATAGATAAATTGCAGGATGTAAAAAGGGGCTTGGTGTTGTGCCACTCATACCAGCAATTACAGCAAATGGTTCAACATGAGAAAATAAAAGGCCTGTTTTTTTTAGACTTGAGGTTGTAATTAATCAACATAGCTGTATAATAGAAAACAGGTTGATCATAGTCAATTCAGTGGTGTCTACTGATGTGTCTCATCAATGAGACTAAAGAAATCGGATGAAAGAAGTATCAGCAACAACATGAAATCAACGAAAAATAAAATGTGTGTTTTAGTAATTTGTTTATAATGTTAATGTTTGAAAATATAAATAAGATGTAACAACATTATTAATTAAGCAACAATTAAAATCATTCACACTGTTGTACAGTATTTATTCCATTTCTCCACTTCCATTAAACATGACCCACCACCACAGCACCACCCACCACCACCACCTCTCACTTTTTAATGAGATTTGGAGTGTGTATGTCACCCCACTGG
>JAUBNQ010000017.1:9993667-10005325 GCA_032353495.1 Ctenopoma kingsleyae | reverse complement strand
GTTTGGTTTTCTCCTCTGATGTTCATCTGTGAGAACTGAGTGTTGAAGCTTTGTTGAAAGAGGCAGGGGTTGGCTCCTAAATCGAAATAACACCTCCAAATAGCTCAATAAGTGCTCCTCCTCCCTCTCATCTCCATTAAGCAGTTAGAATAGTCAATAGGTCCAGCAGAACACTAAGGACTGACCCCATTGATTTCACTGGGAGTGAAGGAGGGCAGCCATTAACTGTGCACTTCCTGTGGCCTTGGTGGAACAACTGAAACTCACTCTGCTGAAAATCTTACTGTAATGAAACAGTATTACACACTGATCCTATGTTTCTGTACAAACTGAACAGATATGATATATTGTACATTTACCTGACATGCTCTCACAATGGAATAATTGAATATAATAATATATGATAATAGAATAACTGACGTAAAGCAACATAAAGATCTAAAGCCAGTGTTGTTTTGTCAGTGATTACATCCTGAATATGACAAGCAACATTTGTCATTTTTATCACATACTTAAAATGAGAAAGAATTAATCTTTCCATGACTAAGTGGTTAAATTAAAGTACCTAAAAGGATCAAATCAGCTATGATGTTTGTTCTGTTCAGCATTCAGTGCCACAATTTAACACACGGGGAAAATGCACAGATGTTTCGATAATGACTCTCAGTCAACTTATTACAAACATGTGCTTTGTGTGGGTTTCCAGAAGCTTCATGATGTCTGTTAGCCTGCTAATCACACATTTTCCACTGTGACACAATAAATGCAATAGAAAGTGAATTACACAACACATAGAGCAGGAAGACATCTTCAAAATGAGAAAGGTCGAATTAATTTTACACAGATACTGCTCAAGTTCAATCAGATTGTTAACGCACCTATAATCAGATTTACATTGTCAGTTTCAACGTTCTCTTAAAGCACATTAATAATAATTCAGTACCTGCTCAGCTCCAACTTTCAGAAACAAAGTGGAGCGTTTAGCAGCTGGAGAAGTGAAAGGTATTTCACTCAGGGGTTGGTAGAGACCAAACACAGAGCTAAAAAAGTGTGGACATTGGACTAGAAACATTACTTACATTTACATTTAGTTATTTGGCACATGCTTATATCTGCAGTAAATTAGACATTCAAAGCTAAGTTCCATGAGATTTTCCAGTTTTGTGAAACCAAAGTAACAAATAGGAGATTGGTATTGGTAATGGTGATGTTAGTGTATATAACCAACTGTTTGCTAAATGGTTCACCACAAGTTAAAAGGTGATAATATGCGTTAACATAAGTGTTATGTTCCCAACACCTGCTCTTCTTTGTTGCCAGCACAAATAGTCAGGACACACAGAGATTTGTTTGCTTTTTTTTATCAAAAAAAGGATATAGAGTATTTCATTTTGACATCAACAGACCTCTCAACTTACACAGCAACAGAAGCCATAGAATCACATTGTAACTTCAGAGGCACAGAAACAGGATTTTTTAACTACGTCAGGTTGCACATTTGTCATTTTTGAAAATGTAGAATCGCCTGTTTAGCTTTCATCCTTAATGTCAGTAAATATTATGACAGTGAACGCAGGACTGAAAAGGGGAAGGTAAATGCAGTGGGGCAACAGAGTGAGGCCACGTGATGAAAAACAAAATCAGAGGAATGACAGAGTGAGGGAAAAAAAAGAGAAGGGGAGGAAACACAACAGCACAAACTCTATGTGGACCGTACAAAAACAGAAACATGAAGAAGAGCGCCCGTCTCTCAGACGGTGCTCGTTTTATCATTCTCATCTGGTGAGCAGCCCTGTTACAAACTCTTTGCACTTTTTTGTTGTCAAAGATGTTTGTGTTGGACTCTATTACTATATTTTCATACATATATTTCTATGTTTTTTTTTCTTTACAAGTGTTTATTTTCTAAATTTGTTTTCACAAAAACACAACTTTAAAACAATGCATAAAAACAGTTACATAATGACTGTTCATGACATTTGACCAGAACTGTTACTATGGATTTATTGCTTTGTACACTGAGTCATGTTTGGTGCCACCTGCACACTGAGGGTTCATATGCTGGAACCTCACTGCTGATGGTTTGTACTCCCTTAAAAATATTTGACGTCCTGCTAAAACCCAGCTCTGCTCTTCAGCTTTGGTTAATTGTGCAAAGAAATTGAAGCATCAGTAACAGTTTCTGAGACAAAGACAAATAAGTTTGAACTGAAGAGAAACGTAAATAAAAGGACATCCCACAAATTTCACTTTGTTCCATGCATAAATACAGATCCACACACATCTATATTGTGAAGTGATCACTTAAGGTCTCCACAGACAAGTGACGAATTAAACAAAATTGGTCCCTTCAGACCTTGTCAGTGTAAGTGCAGAGGATGAAACAGACTCTGGAGGCATGGTGTGTTTGCATGTCCTTTCTATTCAAGATACACTGTTCATTACCAGACTCCATTACACTTTATATTAATTCAAATCATCTCTTTTCCACTCTGAAATGGAAATGGACAAATGGCAGTTTGTCTAAATTGACCTTTCCACTGTATCTTCTCTATAACTGTAAATAGAAATCTTATCTGTTTGTGAAACATACAAATACTTGTTTGTAAATGTTCACTTCAGTGTTCATAATATCATTTAATTAAATTTTTATTTTAAACTTTAATTTTAAAGGCCACGTTTCTGCTAAAGGTACAGTTCTGACAGGACAGATTTATGTACATTTCTCTCTGTCGCCCTCTGTGCACCTTTAGGTCGGTTTGAACACTTGAACTGGAATCTGGTAACAGCTAGTGAGTTTATTTGGTAGCTATCAATCAATTTGATCAAACCATGCACAGTCTTGACAAAGCAGATTAAACAGAGGGTTTTAGATGCTGCTTTTGCAATTATAAATATTTCGTAATAGAGAAATACTTAGTTTTCAGCTACTTTAACATCTGCAATAAAATTAATCTCTAATTCACACAGTTTTACATGTTTATTTGTTCTCTCCAGATTTATTATTTTGCTGTTCTAAAATAGTCTCATACTGATTTTGGTTAGTCTGCACTGTCCTAAAGTCTTTGCATTGCACAAACCCTTCATTAGATCACCTATGGCCAGGAATCCCTTGATCTAGTAATGTCTAAAGTAGATCCATAGACTCTTTTGTACCTTTACTCTGTGCATCATCTCTGTCACATTTCCACCATACATATTCATGCAAGACAAAGCTTTCAATAATGCATTGGTACAACTAGACTTTTAGTAATGTTGAGTATATAATAATGAGAATGGCTTTTCTCCTGCACTACACTGCTGAGATTTGATGGGCTACAAAGGCTAAACTCAAACTCTCAACTGCAGCGGTAACAAGTTATAAAATGGATCTTAGCAATCGAAAGACATTTTTACCCTTTATGCAACTGTAAACAAAAAGTCATCACAAGTAATTATGCCACTCGTCAAATCTTTACACCAGGTCAGGACTTAGATTTACACACACAGAAGCTGATGGTAAGAGAACAAAAGTCATATTGTGCATGAAAAGGACACACTTAGTGCATTCAGGAGAGACAGTACAATCTATATCAACAGAGTGTCTACTTTCTGTTTATGCTGTGCAGTGACATTTTATACACTGTAATGGCTGGCTTGTAGGACATTGCACTGTAACAATCCATTTGTTATGTAGGGGGTCAGTTCTGGTGGGTAGCTTCTACGTAACCCTACAGGCTTCAGTGTTGTCAGAAAGCCTCGGCTAAAGGGACAAAAATGTTCACATTTACACACAATTGCACTCCAAATAAATATATCTATTATCAATATGTATAATAATACATTAACAGACTGCCAATTTGATATGTGTAACACCTCTATTAATCAGATATCTTTAAAATTTCTATATATTTTAGTATTTTTTACATTAAGTTGATTATTTTTTAGATTTTTTAAGAATTTGTGCAAACAATACAACAATGGATTGTATTTTTCTTGCTTCTCATTTGTTGATTTTCTTTTTTTAATGACTAAACGTATACACACTCAGGAAAATAAGTCTACTCGTGTGTCAGAGAATATGTTTTTGGTCTAGGAATATCCCTCATCCTGCCTGTATCCATAGCCTCCTCCCTGTGCTTCTTCTTGGACGTACTCCTCCTTCTTCTCCCAGCTGGTCGCCCAGCCTCCATTCACCTGTGTAGTTGTACCGTATGTCTTGCCCGGACCTCCAAATGCACCGTAACTCTGTGTGATGTCACCTGTTTCTTCTGCCAGCTCGTCCTCGTCAATGAAACCACACTTTTCTTCACTGGTCAGTTCTGGGTCAGCCCATGGCTGTTTTTCTCCTGATGCAAAGATGCCATAGAAGACCACGCCTCCATAATGCACCATGGAGGCAATCAGGAACACATACTGCCACTCCTCTCGAGTCTGAAAATGAAAGGACAACAACTTGTTTTTGTCTGTGAAGATTCTCAGTCATCCAGGTGAAGTTGTCTGAAAGGTGAGTCATCCACAGATCGACAAAGTTCTGTGGATGCAGAGCGAAACGTCTCTACCTTACATGAAAGAAGTCCAGTTGCCATGACTCAACTTTCAGACAACTTGTTGTTTTTGACTCTTAAAGTCAAAAGCCTAAAGTCTGGACTTTTAAAAATGTTTATATCCCACATAAATAACTAAAATCTACAATGAATTCATTTCCTTTATGCTAGACACTGCTGTCCACAAAAACAATAAAAGCACATCAGTCATCAACAAACACTTCCCTGCTGCTGGAAACATTCACTATGAGTATATAATGTAAAAATGACAGAGCCCAGCCATTTAAGAAAACTACGAGGCCTTTTTTAAATACATAAAATTATATAATTGTGGCCAAACAAATATATTTTGGAAATCTATAATACATAGATTCTTGGGTTTGAGGATTTCATACAGTGTAAATATCATATAGCTTCAATGAAAACTCATGAACATGCAGATACAGAATATAGCTTATAATACTATCACACAGTGATGTTATGCACTATTTAACATGACCTATATACATTTTTAATACAATTTCTATTACATTTGTTTCATGCTATTGGCAAGAGCAAAAATAATTCCATGCATCCATCCATCCATCCATACATTTATTACATCTGTGTTTTATTGTGTTATCATTCATTATGTGTTTATTGTACTGCATTGACCAGACGTCACAAGAGGAGTTAGTTGTTGTCAAATACATTAATGGATATTTAGATCTGCTTACAGTTACATTATTGTCTATTATAAACTAGTTATTAAATGTTTAATATATGTACTGCATGCATTTTTTGCACACACATTTGAAATGAGAAATAAAAGCATGTTTATTCCTGCCATGTTTAGTGCCTTAAAGTGAGAAGCCTTACCTTGTTTTTTGTCATCGCACCAACGATCAGTGGGCAGACCATCCCAGACAGTGTGCCCACACCATTAGAGATGCCCATTAGGATACTGGCATAACGTGGAGCAATATCCAGGTGATTTACATTAAAACCTAATGGAGCAAAAAAGACATTACATGAAATAATTGTTGATACATTTTGACTTTGTTACTGAATGAAAGTGCCAAATAGAGGAAAACATTTTCACAGTATGCATCAAGTAATCAAATCAACAGATTCAGGACATATAAAACTAGCACAAATGGTGACCCTCTAGTTGCAGAAATAACCTGCAACTAGCTGCACATCCTCCTCCTCCCCCACCCTGACTGGCTGAATGAGTAAGTGTCCACACAAGCTGCTGCACACTGCCTAGCAAATCCCCCAGGACATCTAGCACTGAATTATTAAACACTCCAGCAGAAAGCTCAAGAACAAGAGCAAGAAACAGATTTTGCACTCGGTAACAGACCTCTGCATCCTCAGCATAAATATGAAAAAAAATGTAATGAGCAGCTGAAAAAGCTCAGTGTTTTACTTTGCCAGATAATGAAATAAATAGTATCAAAAACCTCATCTGTTAAAGACGCTTTTAACTAGAAATGTTAACAAAATTCTCTCAAATTTCATGAATTTCAAAGTTTTTTGCAATATTTAATAATCTCCACACTTATATTTGTCTGTCAAAGTGTATGGAAAGAAAATACAAAACCAAGTTTACATTTATCAAAATTACCAATCACCAACCCACATGCTCTCAATTTGTATCAACCCCAAAACAAAAAACCAAAAAACAACTTATATAATAATTTAGAAAGAAGAAACTGAAAAGGAATTTGACAGACAAAATACCAGAGGTCAAATATGCCACAGAATAATAAAATAACTGAGTAAAAAACTACTGCACTGACACAGTTTCTTATATATGTTAGAGTAGCTGACAATTGCATTAATATTCTGCAACAGGTGCATGCAGAAAAATTGATTTCCTCTTTAAAAAGAAAAAAATCTTAAAATTCAGTTAAAGCAGCACAAGGTTCCTATCAACCCCAAATTAAAGTAATACTTTGGCAGTTGTCTGTATGCTGGAAGCTAGATGAGAAGGTCAATGCAAATGTCACATCTGTACAGTATATTTGATGCTAGAACAAGGAGACAGTTAGCCTAGCTTAGCATAAAGACTTAAAGTAGAGGGAAACAGCTAGCCTGAAGGTCTCAACATTCACTGAGAAATCAAATAAGTGTATTCCCCTAAAATGTCAAACTGACTTGAATTTCATTCTTTAGTTTTAGTTCAAATATTGTTGTGTTTTCAAAGCTGTGCCAAACCTGCAGCAACAGCATTGTTTGTTGTTGTGAAAGAAATTCTGCAAATATTCCCATTTTTATCACCCCTTGGCTAAAAAAAAAAGAAAAGGGGGGGGGGGGGGTACAAAACACTGAGTACGTAATTTGAACTACAGCATATACTAAACTTGGTTTAGTAAACTGTACTTAAATTATATTCTCATTACGCTGAAAGTGTGTTCTTTTTGTACTAACCTGATATGGCAAATCCACTGAAGCCCACTGCCAACACCAGGAAGGAGATGGCCACCCCTTTGCTGTGGGAATATCCTACCACCAGCAGTAATGTGGCCTCCATGCCAAATCCTAACAGAGAGAGACAGCAGGTCACACATGCACACAAAGCCCACGGGCTGTTGGTCTTCGCTTTGCCAATTGAATTAAGCATGATACATGGTCTGCACTCAATTATGTAAGTGACAGATATGAAATCAATGCACAGTCACAATCAGTGAGTCAGCTTGTGTACTAGTATTGAACAGATAGATTTTTACAGAAATACAAACACAGCCATCTCTGACACCCATCTGGCAGTGAAGAGCAACTGTGTATGGATCTAACACTGTGAAAACAACACCCAGTAGCTGTGCACAGAGAGAGAGGTGTGGAAATTTCAACCTCAGTTCTGACTTCTCACCTCCACAGTTCATGATTTTCCTGACAGTGGTAGTTGACAGGATGTTCCTGCTGCGCAGGTAGTCGGCCAGCTGGCCGCCAATGGGCACTATGATGGTCATCACCAAATGGGGGAGGGCAGACAGCGCACCAACCTAGAACCACATACAGAAATTTTACCAAATAACTGGCAGCATAACATGTTTGCTTTGAAGAAATGCAGCAGAAAAACTACAGATGATGTCTGTTTAAAACAGTCTGTATTTTTGCCCTAACAACAACGTTTTAATTGAGCTTCTACTATTCATTGGAGTCCTACATAAACGTACAGTCCATCAAAGCTACAGTTTTGGTGTCATGTTGATGTACGTATGATGTGATTTTATACCACATTATTAATTTGTTCTGTCATTACTAATTTTCCTGATAAACAATCTTGCATAACCTTTGTGATCTGATTTGACCTTTTTATGTAATATCAGGAAGAACCAGTTGGAATGATACTGACTTTGATAATAAGTCATTCCACCATCACATACCCAGCTACAAAATGCATGGCTCTAGAGCACTGGTGTTGTTTTTCCATTGTGTCTTATCATTTATCACTTCCCCACTGACATGTATGTAACCTCACCTTGCTTATCTCAAATCCAAACACTTCCTCAAAATATGCCGGCTGACTGATCAACAGCAGGTAAAACGTCCAGCTTCTGCAGAAGTTGGCCACGATGATTGCATAGACAGGCATAGAGGTGAAGAACTTTCTCCATGGGGTCTTGAATTTCTGGAATAGATTATCACAAAATATTTTACATATAAATAGATATCATACTGATAATGTGCCTGACATAAAACTAAGGTGGCTGAAATGACTGATGAAACTGAAGATTTGTTACACAACAAAGAATCGAAAGAAAGAGCACTTGGTGGTGTAAACTACGCTTATTGTCATTCTGAAAGACCTCACCTCAGAGGGACCCGTTAGCTTGGCACTCTCTCCAATGCTCTCCTCAATATAGCAGCGTTCCTCGTCGGTGATGGTCGGGTGTTCAGCAGGGCTCTCATAAGACACAAGGATCCAGAACACATACCAGAAGATGCCAAAGCACCCTGCACATCACAGACAGATTACATGTCAGAACTCTGGATAATTACAGATTACTGCACCTCAGCTGTGGGTGTTTGGCAGCCTGGTCTTTCCAAAATGCCTGAGAGAATAAAACCCAGACAGAAAGCTACAGTAACTGTATTCAGTCCAGAGAGAAAGATTTGGGGTTATTTATTGACACGTGGGGGGGGGCAGGGATCAATACACAGTCTGCCTGGATAAATCCATTTGACTTTCACTGGATTCCCTTACTGCTGAACTCAAACAAATTTAAGATTATTTCATCACAGAGCTATAGCTCCTCTTCCATTCCCTTGTGCAACAATACACATAAAGTATGCATCACAAACAATCTCCCATCACTTCATCTTACCGTAGACATAGAACACTGAGGACCAGCCGCTATACTGAACCAGGACCCCAGCCAGAGGCATCGCTATCACAGCACCAGCATAAGAGCCTGGCAGTGAGACAGAGGAGTTACAACTTGGAGGCTAATATTATGGCATCATGCAGCACACCAATTCTGAATCCAGATTATTTAGAAGTAGGTATTTACCACAGAATGAGATGGTGGCCAGACGACTCCTTTCCAGTGGAGGAGCCCATTTACTCCAGATGCCGTGACAGGCTGGGTAGGTCACTCCCTAAACACATCACACAGCAACAATATGTATTAATTCATGATGAAGAAACATGAAGTGATAGTTTGCAAAAGACCAGAAGAAATGATAAACGCCTTTCTTTTAGATCAGTTTTCTGAACAGGACGTTTTTGAATCCCGTTTATTCAACAGGAATGGTCCGTGCTCTGTGTCGGATATTTGTGATTCCCAGGAGACAGTACTTTGTACAATAAACTAATTATAGGCCACATCCGTGCATTAGTTTTCACCAATTTATGATTAATTCAATACTGTGTTGTTCAAGTAAACTACAGTCTCAGAATCTTTGTATGAATTTTACAGCTTCTACAAGATGCATTTCTGGATTATTTGAGTTCAGGATGTACTAACAATGTGTGAGGGTATTTCCTCACAGACATCTGATCTGAAATAACTGACAAGAATTAACATTTTCACCCTTGTAATTAACATGAACAAATTGCACGGTGCCATGAGCAAAGAGGACCTTATGAGCTGTTCATGGAGCAAAGCTGCCCTGCAGCTATTAAATGTTCATCAGCCACTAATTTGAACAAACTGCACTGATATAAAATACAACCTGCACACACATAGTAGAGCAGTGTCTTTAAGGGATGAAATATTATATTATGATAGTAGATTGTATTTATTTGTTCTCCACAATAAGACATTTAAGTCTTCAATAAAGGTGTGTTATTTGATGCTAGGCTGCTACTAGAGTTACATATAGTGTCCTGGAAAAACATTTCTATATAACATTACTTGGAAAACCCTCAGCCAATATCCTCTTGTCTTAAAAATCAAATGATGCATTTATCTTCATGTTTCATTATTTGTTATATTTGCAGAGTAAGAACTGGAGTATCAGTTTTCTGTATTTTTCATGAGAACATCAACATGTCGTATTTACAGTGTTTCTCCCTTTCATCTACAGTGTGTATACAGTAAACAGTGTATACAGGCACAGTGCTGTTGTGTATCCAGGATACAAAGCGTGACAGCAAAACAGGAGACAGACTATCCCTCAAACACTCAGCTGTAGTGGACTAGATCAATACAGCTCATCTCACATTTCCTCTGGCTAAATATCCACTGCATGTTCCACTACCCGCTTTGCCTTCTCATGAAGTACAATTTGCAGGAAACCCCTCTGTATAGTGTATTATTGCAAATCTAAAGCTATTTATAGTCATAATAACAGAATCACATAGATAATTGTATCTTTTATGTTGTGCTAATGAGAATTTTGTGCTGATTTCATTTATTAACATATTAAATTCATCACACATTGTGATTTTTATTAAAGCAAAAAAAAAAAAGATCACCTTCAGGTGTTAACATTCTCTCACCTCCACCAGACCTTGTAATATCCTGACAAATATGACACACCCATAATGGACTCTGGCAGCCGACGGAATGAACATGTTGAGAGTCGAGGTCAGAACAATGGCTGCACCAAACACCCTGAAAACAATAAGATGCATTTTAAATATACAATTTTATATGTAGCCTCCTGTATAATAATTCAACTGAATTGAATGTATGCACTTTATATATTTTTTGCTTGGTGTCATTGCCACAGCATATAATCAACCAATAAATGATTATTATGCATTAAGAGACACGACAGTGGTTGAAGTGAAAAAAGTGAGTGATCCTCACTGATGACAACCATAATGAAATAATATATTATGACCTGCATTACTCTAAAATGGGCCTATGAGTTATTTGGCACTTTAAGTAAGACATGGATGATTATTTATGTACTTTAAATACTTTGAATTCAAATTACTTTTAAGTGTAACAGATCATTTACACTGCATTTAGCATGTTTTACTCTGTCTTAGTATTTTTTTCCACGGGTGAACATCTCAGTGAAAAGACTAAACATTAATATTTTTACATGGATTATTCCAAGTGTCTCTGTCGTCATGTCCTTTTGGAAATAAGATAAATCACATTAAAAAAAAAACCCTGGAGTGAATAATCATCATAGCACCCAAGAAGAGCACGTATTGACGCAGTCGTGTCCTCGGTTCTGATTGGCTCTGCATCGCATGCGCCCTTCTGATGTCATAGAAATAAATATTTTAAGCAGCAGCGCCCCGTCGACGGTCACGTAGATACGAACGGGTCGCTTAGCAACGGTTTTCACGTTGCTAATGTTCAAGAAAAATGTTTTTCATTAATGATGACATTTAAATTTAATTTGACATTGAATTGGTGCCAAGCAGACGATTTACTTAAAACTGTTCGCAATATTTGCTTATTATGACTTAATTAGCTGAAAAAAAAAGGATCCATGTAGACCGGCCTTCGGGTTACTCAGGTGAGGCGTCTTCGTTATTTTATTTTGTCTTTATAAAAAAAAAAGACATGAAGATCACTACCTACGTATATTTGTTCAACCTTTCTGTGCCAGTGACGCAGCAGCTGCGCAGGTCAAATCAGACGCAGAGGAGGAGGAGGAGGCCGTTCACACCGACTTATTTCTCATTTCTGTCACGTCTCTCCCGCCCCTCTCGTCTGCACGCGGATAGGGGGGG
>JAUBNQ010000017.1:9979823-9993567 GCA_032353495.1 Ctenopoma kingsleyae | reverse complement strand
AGGCCGTTCACACCGACTTATTTCTCATTTCTGTCACGTCTCTCCCGCCCCTCTCGTCTGCACGCGGATAGGGGGGGGGGGGGTCCTAATCCGGTTGGGCACGAGACCAAACCTTCTGATCACATCCTCGTGTCAATCAACACGAGCGCGAGCTGCCAACCAGGGCGCAGAAAATAAACACTTGTAAAAACAAAACCACAGAGTCCGACGTTTAAATTAAGGTAAAGCGAGTAGATGAGATTTGATCAGATGTGTCGCAGCTACATTTCTGAATTATTGTTGGGTTACACTGCGCTGTCGTTTGCCTTTAATGTCGTTTATTAGATCTAAATTGTCATGGTGTCAATATGTAGGCCTCTGCTGAGCATGAGCGGAAACATTTCGCCTTTATAGATTGTGATGTTACCAACTGAGCATTAAATGAGGATGTAAAACTATATTATATATTAATTTTACTGCATTTTGTCGGCGCTATAACGTCATTATAATGAGTGATGCATTGGCAGGGCTCATGTGAATAAAAGCCTCTGGCGACAAGACAGGGTCTGGTGTCTGTGCCCTGAGAGAGCGACAGATTAGACCCACTCCCCCCAGGGAGCTCATTAACAGGTGGCAGAAAGCCCTGACACCGGGGGCTGCGGGCCTGCCAGCCCGGTGCCCTTCCTGCAGCTCTGCATCACTTCAGAGCAGATGACTGTCTGCTGCGTTTATGCAGTCATACCCGGCCTGTAGCTGGGAATTGCTCGTTTAATTCATAATTCAGACAAGAATGATGTCGTTTTTTTTATGCCTCGTCTCGGTCTTGTTTGATTTTACTGTTTGTTTTCTGGATTTATTCTAACCCCGATGTTCATTTTCGTTTAATTTCCATTTTATAAATGAGAAATCGAATAACAGGACAGTCGCGCTAAATGGTTTAATAGGTCAGAAATAATAAAAAAATAACAGAGCTTCGTCAGCCAGATGAATGTAGCTGTGCTGCAGCTCTTTATGGTAATTCATGGGGAGTGCCGCCTACCTGTTTGCTGCCAGCCTGGAGGATATGTATCCTCCCGGGATTTGTGTCACGATGTAGCCCCAGAAAAAAGATCCGTGAATCATCCCCACCGTCTCGGGATCCCAGTTGAACTTGGCTTTCTGGTGGATAACATGGAAAAACAAAGAAAAATAGCACTGACATTGAATAAATGACCTCTGTTGGAGGTTATAAAACCCCACTACACGTGAGAAACAAACGAAAAACACGATTCTCTGAAGTGATTGATCTGTAAGCAGGCCTCGTTATTAAAGGCCTGCAGCTGTTTATTTCGATTGGATGACGCTGATCTGATCACCAAATCTATTCGCCAGTTGCTCTGTGTGTGGAAAGTGTCTGTTTGGCAAAAACACAAACATGATATGGATTAATTTTAATAACATGTACGCAATTTGTAATAAGGTGTTTTCCTATGTTGAGATGTCTTTAAATACCGACATCTTTATGTGTACCTTTTAGGCTTGTGCATATTTACACGTTATCTAGGCCTAAGTATTTACTTTCAAGGAAATCTCTATTTTAAAACAACTGTTGTATTTCTGGGTGGTTAGATACAAGTGTGACAGAGTGACCTGACTCTAAATCTTATTTAATTGCATGATAAAGTGTTGTAAAAGAAAATATGCGCAGGTGATAAATAGCAGTGGAGCATTAACTATCTGTGAACTTTCATCTAAACTGTGAGAAATTATTTGGGGATCATTTGAGATTTGAAAAATACTTTTATGGCCTAATATGGCAGTAGGCCTTTATATATTCTGTATCTCATATGGATGAATTAATATTCTCTTTCTTCCTGTCTTTCTCTTGTAAAAATAGGAATCATGTGTCTTGAGGCATGCAGTCTACGTCGTGTGTACGTCAGGAGTGCTCGGTGCCGTCGCCACACCTCTTTGATGATGATCTTGCCGTTCTGGTGGATGGTGCTGTTGTTAACCATGCCCACTATGGCCACGCCCAGGTTACACCGGATACCGAAGGAGATGCAGAAACCCAGTCCGCTCATGATGGCGATGATGTAGCGGCGAGGCAGACCGAAGCAGTTGCAGTCGCACAGCGGGGGCTTCTTTTCCGCGGCCTCCCGGGGCCGCCCATCCTCCGTCAGCTCGATCACTTCCCCTGTTTTCTGTTTCCTCTCTATCACCCTGCAACAGCCAGGTGAGGACAACACTGTCTACTGAGCGTCCCAGTAAAATGATGGGCATCACATGAGGTTATAATGCTCAACAAATAAATGTAAAAATCCTCCCATGATGGAAAATGTGCCCCGTTTTTATTTCAACGTGTGAGCAGCCAATTTGAATTAAGAGCTGGACACTTGGTGCCTGAGTGGTTTATTTTTCATTTCAGTCAAGAAAGTGCAAAACGCATTTATCGCAGAACATCTAATCAACCAGCTGAGTGGGCGATGAGGCCTCTGTTGCCTTCTGTATTTTTTTACTGGACATTTCTTGACTGTCACACCAATGAGCGTCATGAAGTTCAACCCCAGACGACTCAAAAGAGACGGACAGTCAATTAAAACCAAAACATATGAATCTACGCGCTTAAGACAACATTATGATAATAGTGTAGGAAGAAGCAGCGCCTGGAGTTGTCCTTCACTGTACCGCATTGCAGCAGCCTCTCACTTTCACACTAATTAGCATTCACGGGACCAAGCAGCAGCTCCAGCCTGCAGACACACGTCTGTGGGCATTCCTCAAGTCCTTTATTCTCCAGGAAAGTCGCATTTATTTACCACGTTTTTGTCCAAATTCAGGATAAAAAAAAGAATAAAACATTTAAATCAAACGAACACAAAACTTAAATTAAAAAAGGTCAGAAATTATTGGAATAAAATGCAAACTGATGTGAAACTTACATTGATATGAAAGGCCTGGAAAATTAATGTTAGCTGCGTTTTTAAAAACGATTCTTTTTTTCTTTTTTTTTTTAAATTAGCTTTACTGTATTTCTCCTGCTGAATTAAAACGAATGCAGACGAGACATTAACCTAAAATGTGTCAAGGACGTGAAAGCAGATATAAATATATGTAGAGAGACTATCCATGGGGGAAACATCTAAATACATCTGTATACAGCTGGAAGTCTAAATATGCTTTTATTCAATTGCACATTTATGGTCACATAAATGACCAAAGCAATTGCTTTAAGTTAGGTTGCAACCACGAGACACACGCTGGAGCTGTGTCGTCAGTGGCGTCTTTAAGCTGGTATGAAATGTGCCATAAATTATAAATAAAGTCAAAAAAAATCTGCGCGTGGCCTGCACGTCCTGGATAACCGGTCTGATAATGAGATTCACGTTCAGGGCCTGCACCAGGATGGTCTGTCTGTGTGCACGTTTTCATCCAGTGGCATCCCACACACACACACACACACACACTTGATTGCATAATTTTCTTCTCACTTCTAGAGGCGTGACTAGTGATCCCTAAGTTGTAAAACAGTTTAGGTGGCCTGCAAACCCACACATCACCTTGTCTCGTGTCTGGTTTTAATCCAGCCTGAAAATCACCACATTTTACGATCAGATCATTTACACGCACAAATCAGGATGAAAGAAAAAAATGCATGTACCTGTACATATGACCCAGGGTCTTCCCCGCAAATTCCTTCACCCCAGCCGTGGCTCTCATCTTCACTGACTCCATATCCAGTTCGTGTGTGTAGCCCTGTTTTCTCAGTATTAGATTTACTGCTTAATCGTCATGTTACGGAGAAGAGCGGCAGACTGCAGCGGCTACAGGGAAATCAGCAAAACGAAGTTCTAATAAATCTGAGCCCGAGGAGGCGACGATCCAACAGACGAGTCTACTTTTCACAAAGAAAGTGCTAAAGCGAAAACACCTTCGTGTGAAGAAGGGGGATCAAACGAGCTATGCGCCTTCATCCACCACCAACTCATCTCCCGCCTGGCGTACAGTAGCCGCGTCAAGTGCCATCACGACGAAAACAAAAACGAGTGAAATGAGCAGCCAGCGTCTTCGGGCGATATGGATCTGTGTCCGCAACGAAAAGGAGAGAGAATAAACGATTTAAAGAATTAAAAAAAAAAATAGCTCAAAGTTTAGAAAGCAGCAGTGGGTGTTAGGAGTAGATTCGATAAATCAAAGAGGGAGTGAGGCTGGATCGTGTCTCCTGTGGTGAGCGCAGGTTCATCTGACGTCGTGTTCAGCACCGAGGTCAGCGACAGCAACTCCGCGTCCGACATCTGGCCAGCTGCTGAGCTAAAGAAGGCCAGAGCAAAAAAATAAAAAATAAAAAAAATACAACACAGTGATGTATATGTAGGCTTTATGAATCTACTTCGATCAGTAATTTTATAACAGGCTGAGGTCAAGAAGAGGAAATGTTTCACAGACCAGCCCCTCGTTTTATTTCCTGTTACATAATAGACTATAATACAACATTTCGCTTTTATGATTTTATTTTACATTTCAATTTCTTTAAAATAAAGTGTAAATAAATCAGGTACAGTAGCTCCATATATGAAAGCTGCAGCTCTGCCGAGGGCGGTGCTATGGAAACCAAATGAGCAGGAGTGCCCCCCACCACCACCACACACACACACACACACACACACACACACACACACGCTCCCACTCCACCCCCACCCCACCCCCCAGTCCAAAACCATCAATAATTTAAACGTCTCTCATATTTTCATCCCTCCAACAACCACATCTTCACACAAAAGTATGGACCAACATTTAAAAGCACGTGTAATATTTTATTGTATTTTAAGGACAGATAATCTGGCTTCTGTCCTTCTTAACAAAATAATCAAAAGCCACACACACTAATGCCTTAATAAATGATGAATACATTAATTATTAATAATGACAATAAAACAGTAATATATATATATATAATTTTTAAAAAAAGATAAGTTATAGATTTTACGATGTGGCATAAAAGGATAGAAGAGAAGGGAGAAAAGCGATCGGCCACATTTTTTGTTATTTGTGGTCATTGGGCGTCACCTGGTGGTGAGATATGACACTGCTACTGGCTCAAATGTAAACACAAAACTGTCGTTTTTTTTTCTTTTTAGACAGTTTTATGTTTATTATGAGACGTTTTTGCGAAATGTCTCTGATGATTATTTCTGTCTCTCATTGTCATCTTATCTTATGTCTCTTATTGTGTTTATAATTATTTTCCTTACTAATGGTGGTAACACCACGAAATACTGAATAGTTTTTAACAGTGTATGACTGTAACTGTGTTTCTCTATGTCATCTCTCAAGGTGTTGTCATCACCTATGAGTGTCTGCAGGAGAAGTTATTGTTGAGTTAATTATAGTTACTGAAGGTTATAGTTGTTTTAAAAAGTCACTTAAAGTGTACTTGCACTAAAATATATGTATGTCAACAGTTTAACTCTAGAAGCTGTTTTCACATTTAAGATTTCCACCAAGGGAGAAATTCACTTGTTACAGCAACACAATGTCAGCCAGAAAAATAATAGGCATTATATGAGTAATAAAGTAGGCATATGGGGATAAAATACAAATATTATTAATAAAATAATAACAATAGTTGATTAAATATACATTAGGTGTTGGGCTGTTTGGAGATATTGTTGCTTTTCAGCAGGATCAGTCTGTAGCTGAATGAACTTTCCGTCCGCCACAGTTCATCGGGCAGGTGAGATGAATTGTCCAAGATGGTACTGATCTTGTCCATCCTCTTCTCTGCTGCGGCCTCCAGGAAGTCCAGTAACAGTCCATCTGCAGATTTTGCCTTCTTAATCAGCTTCTTCACAACATATTCAGTAGCCTGTTGCACACATAAAGCAAGAAAAAAAACTCCAGAGGAAGAACAGTTTGCTCTGCCCTATCTTATTTAGAAATCAACATTATTTGACCAGTCCAGTTTGTTGTTGGACTCTTTCTTTAGTCCATTAGTTCTTTGGTTTTATTGACAATGAGCTTTAAGCAGTTTGCTGCACCTCTCTACAAAAGTCTCTGTCGTGTCTGTGCACCTCATTGTTATTGTTATTGATGCATCCACTGATTGAGGAGTAATGAGAGAAGTTTAAAGAAGAAAAAATATATCTCCTGACAGGCAAATTTTCTCTGCAATCTGAGCTTAACAACCATATGTATGAGCACAATTCTGTGACATAACCCATGACCCAGTATGGAGTGTAAACATGTGTGATGTTGACATTTCTGAATGAGTGTCCAGCAAAGTGAGAAAGAATGAGCAAATGTGATTTTAGGAATTTACAAGTAGCTTATTGTAACTTTAAGGGGAAAATATTAAAAATGTTCAAAGTATAATTAAAATATTTAAATATTTCAATGCCTGAGTTTTTTCTTAAATTAATTTCTTAAACATGCTTGGAAGGGATCTTTAAGTTGGGTTGCTGTGTGGTTTTATGTTACTATGTATAAAATAAATCTCACAATACAACTAGTTATTTTTTCATTTATTGTGAATCTTAACAGCTCTACTGCTTTTTTTTTTTACAATAGGCTACACTGAACAAAAAATGTAACAGACAAAATATTTACACAAGAGCCACTCATGCACATCAAGTCAGACAAAACAGCTGCCTTGCATTCACTAGCAGCAGTAAAATATTATATGAAACTGGTTTTGCATTCAGATAGGAAAGTTATTACAAAACCATAGAAAAACGAGTAAACAAAGATGTTTAAGGCATTTGTTGGGAAATATGTCATGCACCGAAATCTTTGCACACATCTGACATCTGCATACTGTATCAGCATGTCATGCTCAACAAACTATAAAAGGTATTTAATCCTGAGATCTGATCAGAAGCCAGTCAATTCTTTTTTTTTGTTTGTTTGGCCGTCATATACAATTAATTAAAACCTGGAATTGGCAGTAGCACAAAGAAGTTTTAACACAAACACAGAGAAATCCAAATATATGTTAAGGTTATAAAAAGCTATACTGTTGGTGGTATTTGACTAATACAGAGAAAATCAGTATAAGATTTTTCTCTCCCACAGAATGTGTAGCAGGAGATTTGTTACTTGTCTAGTCCCTTGAAAAAGTACAAAATTATATCTTAAAGTTAATAATTTATGTGGTGATGAATAGTAGAAGATATTTTGAATTGCAAGTAAACTGATAAGCTCCTAAACAGAGGATTGTGATGTAACCCTAAACACAAATGCTTCAAGGGACAGATCAGAAACAAATCAATAAATAAATTCCACCACAATCCCTTTAAATAGATAAGATATTCTTTATGTCTACAGCAACATATTTACAGTATTCAGGTAGATCATGTAGACCAAATACTAAAAGTAGTTAAGTCATTTAAGGGAACAAGAAGCTGTCATCCTTCTGTATATATCCATGAAAGTTGCAATAGTTTAGGCCAGTAGTGAATGGAAATGCTGCTATGTGAAAACTAAAAAACAGAAATATGGAATAGCGGCACAACCTACTAAAACATATAAACATTTTCTTCTTGTAGCCGGTTCTTGTGGTAGAAATCGTATGTAATTGGTCCCAAAGCAAGTTGGAAATACATTTGAAAGATGAGGCACAGTGAGTCTGCAGCTTCTGCCTCACCATATTACTGCTGCAGTCCATAACTCAGCGAGGGATGGAATAACACCACATTTCTGATTGTTATAGTATCACTGAAAAAGACAACAATCTTATAACCCAGCTATAGTTTAGTGTAATGAAACAATAAGCACCTTTTTGAATAATTAGGAAACTTAGTGAAGCTCTCCAAGGAATATTTTTGCTTCTTTTGACTGTGTTTCATCTTTCCTGTATTTAAACATTTTGTGTTTGAATAGTGTTTTCTACATTCATAGTTAAATGATGATTGAAATGATGATTTTCAAACCACAATTACCATGCTTCATACACGACAAACATCAGCACATACAGAGACATTTTTTTCTCGATAAATGGAGAGTCTGAACTCATCACACAGGGAAAGGTACAAACTGCAGTTACATTCTTTTGCTCTTTGCTTCCATCCTAACACCTCCCAACGCTTTTATGGCACACGTGTTTCATTTACTGAACAAGCTCATTTAAGGTGAAATGTTGCTTTGGATTTTTTTTCTGATGCCCTTATACAGATATTAATATACAATTACATCTTGATAGCTGATAATGTCTATTCAGAAAGAAAAGATGATTATGTTTTTATTCCACAGTCAAAAGCCTGTGCATATCAATGTTCTCAGAGAGGAGAAAACTCCCAGACATGTCCATTCTTGGCTTGGTTAACTAGGTGTGAAGCAGGGGCTACGGACACTCAGACAACACTTCATGCTTGTCTGACATCGAGGATTTTTCTGACACCGGCTCTGTGAGGAAACTGGCACTCAGCTGGAGTTTGAGCCTGTCCACCTCGTAGTTGTGCAGGTACTCTTGAATCAGGTAACGTTCTCGTTTAATCCGTGCCTTCACATCTGACGGGATGTCTGGAATCATCCATGCCACGGAGAACTTCACCACAAAGACAACATGCTGCAAAAGGACAATTATCACATGGTAAAGACATAATCAACTTCCTACATTAATCCTGGGAATTTATCCTTTGAGAGTGAAGCAGGGAAAAAGATGCACTGTCTTACTTCCATGATAATAATGAAGGCCATTTTGGCTGCCAGGATGTGCCAGAACTGCATGGTGTGAGTGTACTCCTTCAGGTGGCCTGGAGGGTAACGATAGTCACGATATCTGTGCGAATGAAGGAGTGAGTAATGTTTCAGTGATATAATCAATAGACAAAATGTACTAATACTGGTAGACATCAGAAATGCAATTCTGAAACAGCTAACTGCAGATACACATATTTATAAGTCAAATTCTTAAATTAAAAATATGTCCTGAAGCTCCAGCTTTCTGGCTGTCAATGACAACATATTGGCATACAAAATGATTTGCTTATTATTTATCTGGAGACTTGCTTTCCGCTATTTACTCTCCTTTCAGCACTGCTTTTGGTTTCCACCCACACCTGAGAGTAATAGCTGCCTCTTCAGCTGCTAAATGCTCTAGTATGTGTTCTGTTATGTTGTTGGTTTGTTAAAGCTTTGTAGATGAAAATAACTACATGATATGGTTGGAAACAATACTATGACACCAGTGAAACTGAATCAAAACAGTAGTGTTACAGGCTAAAGAACCAAACCAGTTAAATCAAACATGCTCCATAAACCTGAGTGGAACTATGAGTTAGAAAGAAAATGTATTAAAGCAGCTTTAAAATTCCTCATAACGTAAAAAAAAAAATAAAGCTATAGCCAGATGTATAATGATCTCTAAATATATGTACCTGCAGGTGGTTGAGTTTTCAAACCAGTTGTCTTCTGGCATGTTGCGCTCAGGTATCTGTGAGATGTGGAACACTGACAGGCTGTTGTTGACATAGTCCTTCATGGTGCCATCTTTACTGTAGGCATACAGATAGACCATACGGGGGATCATGTCTGAGGTGAAAGCCATGATGAAAGCCTAGAACAAGAGCAAGCAGAAAAAGCTGTCAATAAAATGTTGTTGAAAAAAGGTTTAGTTTAGTTTAGTTTCATGATGAATTTGAAATAAAGAATGAAGATATACAAAACTTACATTGGTGACAACAGACAAAATGGCTACAGCATTGAGAATCTCCTGCCATGCCCCAATGTTTCGAGCCTTGGCTGCCACCGGTCGTCTGAACTGGGTGGTGAACTTCCAGGCGTCCACCCTGATCTCCAGGATGTTGTTGAACAGAGCCAGAAGAGGAGCCAAGGGAAAAGAGGCTACGAACAGAGTGATGAAGCCAAACTGGATCACTGAAAAGACAGACAGGGAGAGCAGCTAGAGAAAGTGAGTGATTAAAAAGGCACAAAGTGGAACATTCAGTGACAGGCCTGTAGAAATGTCCTTTGATATTTAGAATTTCATATAATCAGACAAGTGTCTGACCCATCTCCAGGTACTCATAGAACAATCCCAGCTGACTGAAGTTCTGCAGAACATGGTCCTGCTCCCAGCGGCTGTAATGGTTCTCAGGATGGTGACGTCCCCTTCTGCTACTCCACCAGTTACGCATCAACCTATGTAGAAACCCACGAAGAAGAACTACATGTCAAACTGAAAATAAACAAACCACAGTCAACAAGAAAATGATGACGGTGACATTATCAGCAAAGGTACTACAAAATCACAGTTCTCTGTTGTGATGGGCCGAATCTGACAAGTCAAAACAAAAATAAAGTTGTATTCTGGTAACAGGTTCTGCACACAACGTCTTTCTCTAATGGAAACAAGGTTTTTGAAAGTGAGCAACACAACAATAACTTTCAGGTCACTGCTTATTTTATAGGTATTTGAACAAATGATTTTCCTTCAGATGTTGTCAACACACTGATTAACAAAAACCAAAAGATTTCAGTTTCTCTGATTTAGCCCCTGGTTTGCCCAAGATTTTGTTGGCAATTTAATCCAAACCTTCTCTACACCATCATGGATGGAGTCGGTGACAGTGCTTTGTGCAGACTCTCTGTTGACTAAACCAGCAAATGTTATGTGAACACATTCCTGTGTCTTGGTACAACAAAATTATTATAGTATTTTACCACATTTTGAGGTGAAAATAGATGTTTCTCACATACATGTGCGCATCTAATGTGGACAAGCTGCATGGCAAATTTTGCGGCATTAAAAACGTTTCCTTCTGGTTTGTTGTTAATTTGGCACAGAGTGAATGAATGTGGTGAATTATGAAGAGGTCACAGTTTGGGTGGAGGACAAAGATTTGACAAACTCACGGCAGCAGTGCTTCCTGAATGTTCCCCCACAACTGTTTCCCAGCCATGACGATCACCAACTGTGTGCTCAGCTCAATCAGACAGCCTCCAGGGTCACACTAGGACAGCAAGAGGTTTCTGCTTTTATATAACACACTTTTATTGGACAGACTTTCTGTTGGTATCACTCAATTTATGAATTTATGTGGAAAACCTACACTTTTATTAATCAATGTTTACTTAAAGAAACAAAGTAGGTCTCTGCTCAGTACACAAAAAACCTTGATATTGGATTTAAAGAAGAGAAAACTCACCTCCTCGTTCCTCAGATTGGTCCATTTGCCAAACATGTATGAATAGTCACCAGGATAACCCACAAATTTGCCTTTGAAGAAGGCTACATAGAAACATGACGAATAGTAGTTGACAAACTGGAACATAAACATCTTCGTGGTCAACCTGTTCTCATACTCCAGGTGGGTTTTGGGGATTTCTGTAACAGATTTGGATAAAATAACACTGTAAAAGACAAAATGATGAGAGTCATTTGTTTTTATGCTCCAAGTTATTCCGTTTGTAACAGTCTTGTATTGGTCCCATATTTTCCAGCTAATTTGCCAGAAATCTTCCTCATATTTCCTAAATGCTATGTAGCTGTAAATTACACTGCAATTACACTACCATTCCATTATTTGGGGTCATCTCCGCTGTGTCACGTCACTCCTCCCACACACTATACACAGGCTAATGCAAGTTTATGAATTTAAAAGGCTAAATGATCGTTTTGATAATGAGACTGACTCTCTACACTCCTGCAGAAACAAAAATGGCCAAAAAGAAAGAACTTTCTTCTGAAACTCATCAGTCTATTCTTGTTGTGAGAATTGAAGGTTTTACCGTCAACAAACTGCTGAGAAACTGAGGATCTCATACAACAACACTGTTTACTTCTCCCTTCACAGAGCAGCAAACACTGGCTCTAACCGTAACAGAAAGTCAACATCTCTTCAGATACGGTTGTAATTTCTGCAAATAGAGGATTCTTTGACAACAGCTAAATTTGAACACCACGATTATTTCAATAAAAAATTACTACTACTTCTACTTCTGGCCATATTTCCTCCTCATTTCACTTTATTTCTTAGTCAAACTAATTCCATGTACGTTTCAGGGAAATTCTGTTGCATTGCTAAGTGACCACAAACTTCTGAATGGTAGAGTATATATCATATACTACAGATTGTCTTGACAATCAGTAAATATTCATTATGTTTATGGTGCGTATTAGTTGAATCATATGGTTACGTGCAGTTTTCAGCTGTGTCTCAGTTGTGTGTATAAAACCAATGATTGATGGTCAATATATAAAACACGCTGCTTACTGTAAAACTCTGGGCACTCAGCAGAATTTAGAAACATATTTCTTCCTAATATCCACAGACCAGATCTTCACTCTGAATCTCAGATGGATATCAACATCTGTTTATAAAACATCAGGGGAAATCTCTTTACCCATATCAGTGATCCAAATGGCGACTCTTTCATAAAAGAAGTTGAGGATCATGATGGTGACAAAGTTGATGCATGAAGCAGTGACAGAAGTGGCAAGCTGTGGAGTGATGAATCTTCCCACCAACTGGATCTTCCTCAAAGGGTCTTTAATAACACTTGCAAAAGAAGCATACACGGCCAGTCTGTATGCTATGACCCCGATAATGCAGGCCACAATCAGAGAAATCTGTGGAGAACACACACACACACACAGTATAAAGCTGCTGACAGCAGACTAGGCAAGAAACAACCAACTATATGTACAGTGTAATTAACACACGTGTGAATATTCACTTACCCAGAAAATAACAGTGGCTGCAGAGAGGCAGTAGCGAGCACACTTGCTGGTGATGGGTAGATATGGCTCCATTTCCTGAAAGATGAATTATTATTTTATTCTTCTAAAACTAGTTAATGTGTTATTATTTGATAATTACATAGTACATCATATTTGTCATGTCAGTTGTTGAGGGACAAAGCACCTTAGTGATCTTGTTTAATCTCCTGTTAGTGCATTTGATCTCAAACTCTGGGCGGATTTGAAGCTGTTGCTGCTCCTCTTCAAAGTCCACCAAGTCCCACTCATACTCCAGCCGTGCCTGACGTCGCTTCCAGAACTCCAAAAACAGAGTTACTGTCAAATAGTTTCAGGGAATAGGCATGAACATTAGTTAAGTTTTACACAAGTCACCTCTGGTAAATAAATGTTGTTCTACACTGAGCAAATACGGTGCTAAAAACCACGCTTATTTTATGAGACTTTATACAAAGCGTCCCTTTGTTGGGTTTTTTGACGTATAGTGTGTTCAGCTATGTTCACTTCTTGGCTAACCACTGTGCATAACACCAGTTTTCAGGCACTCTTGGTCTACACTGTTCTGGGCAACTTGTCCAACTGCAACATAATTGTGCTGGCAAGTTGTTCTGCACTGAAGCAGTAGGGATAAAGGTCAATGCTTCTGTGTGAAAAGCTTTAAGTGTGAAAATCTGTCGTACATGAGGGGAGCTACATTGGCTCTTCTACACAGGTTAAACACAACAGAGAATGACACTTACCCCAAATCCCCATAAATATGGCAAAGAACACTGTTCCCTCATTATCAAACAGATGGGATTGCTGGAAGAGAGAATATGGAAAATAATAAATCCCTTAGAGAAGCAGGAGAAGTGACAGGCTGAGCATAAACAGGGTGAAATACTGCTTACTCAGCAGGATACATTTCATGTGTGTAGTATAAGCATGAATGTTACCTCTAACTTTAAATTAACAGCTCAAGTGAAAACATTTTACCCAGGATGAGAGACAAGTAGAGTTGAGCATCCAGAAAGTGCATTTTCTATCACAAAGCGGACACATCAGAATACAGCCTCCGATCTCTGCGTCACATATTTCTTTGCTAAAAAA
>JAUBNQ010000017.1:9949241-9960395 GCA_032353495.1 Ctenopoma kingsleyae | reverse complement strand
TATGACCATTTCCATGGAAATATTCATGATTTTGTGTGATTTCATAAGGGGGGCTAATAATTTTGGCCTCAACTGTAAATAATAATACTGATAATGACTTACTTTATTGATTCCCTTGGGAAAATTGTTGTTGGACAGCTGCAAGCACATGTCGGTGCTGCTACAGGGTTTTACTTAGTCACAAATAATGAGCAGATACATTCATTGTCAAATATGGGAGCAAAAATATGAGACCAAGTGGAAATAAGTATCGGAGCGTGTGGTATGTTATTACATTGCCCACTACATATGCCTGAGGTTTTTGAGATCAGATATTTAGTCCTCTAGGGGGAGCTCGAGTACAGCGAAACACCGCAGCTTTGTTGTAATTATTGTTTATGTATCATATCAGGTTCACTTGTGCTGAACTATCAGCTTTAAATAATACACACACGCCACACAAAATTTCACAATGTCGCTTTTATTCTTATGATATTGTGGCTGTTTTCTAAAACGACACTGCCATGTAATGCAGTATGTTAGGCAAAAGGGTTTATGGCTGTTATTATTTCGTCATTTATTTCATCGTAGAATTTATATATGTGCGACCCATGACAGTAGAAATACTTATTGATCTTTTTGGAAACTGATACGTTGTTGTCATAGGCTGTTGTTAAACACATAAACATTAGTTTGTTACTACATTCTATGTCTGTTAATATGGTTATTGATAAGAATTATTATTATTATGATTAGGATTTTTACTACCGTTAGTAGAAGCCTGTTCTTTCAAGCCTATATTTGCAAAAGTAATAGCTTTTTTTTTTCATTGGCATGCAGAAATCCTGCCGTTTTTGCAGCTTTTATGCTTTGGGCGCAAAACAGTCAGCAGTCGGCTCTTTTGTTTCCACAGCAGATTCAGTGAGTGTGTGTGTGTATATGTGTTTATGTCATTGCATTGTGTGGACATGTTTTAGCTTAATACCATCACTAAGAGGGCATTCCAGCCGGTCCTCACAACTTCAGTGCGCTGTTGTGGGGTTAAGACTCTGTTTTCGGGTTATGGTTATGGTTATAATTAGGTTTAGGTTCCCGTTAAGGGCTGGGTATTTTGTTGTGATGCTTTAATAATGACTGGAGTGAATGCACTGTAGAAAGACCAACCAGAGAGAGAGAGAGAGAGAGATGGGGGGGGGGGGGCAGCTGCCGTATAGGGATACAGCAGAGTGAGGAGGAGAGAGAGAGAGGGAGAAAGCGAGAGAGGGATGCTGACAGATTCCTGATACATGGTTAAAATGGCGAAAGCTTGTTCGACCCCAGCGAGCCACCGAAGTGTAGCCCTGTAAGTCGGAACATGAAGTAGCTGAAACTGGAGAGGCTATCTATGTGTGCTTATTTTTCTACACCGTCGGCGATTCATCTCAAGCTGTTTTCTGCAAGTGCTGGGATATTTTGGTGCATATTCGGAAGTGTTTAAATGGCATCCACAAGACGCCGCCGTCTCGTTTTGTGCTTTTGGGGAATACTCCTGCATGCTTTAATCGGTAAGTGCTATTATGTCATTATCGGAATGGAGAGCAGGCCCAGTGCTGCACGGTGTCATAGCTTTTTGGGGGATAACCGCTGTCGGTGTGCTGCTTTCGGAGCCCGGTGCACGCTGCAAGCCGCGTTACTGATCGGTAACCCTGAACTTGGCCCCGCTCCGGTGTCCGTTAGCATTTCGGCTGTAAATATCAGCGTGAAGACCAGTGCACTGTGGAATTTATACCTGTAAGTTACGGAGTCATATGTGGATATATGTCTTTATCAGTGTGTTTAAAGTTCTGTTCTGCGGATTTTGCACAACTTAATGTTTTAACCGGAGACGCAGCCACATAATGCACAGTAGCTTACTATGTTCAAATTGAGATATATTTTGAGGTGTTGGAGTCCATGCAGCAGGTAATAATACACTGTAGCCACGTGCAATGTAGTCAGTCGAGTTTCTGGTTTGTTGTGTATTTTGGCAGGTCATGAATTTAAGTCATGTTTTACTGAAATGTGTTGAGCTGGTGCATTGAGAAATTCACATCACTTGCACTGTTGAGAAAGGACTTTATAAGAAGTGGATTTCTCCTCATTTAATGGGGTGTCTCAGTAACAGTGTATATGAAGCATTACAGCAACTTCCCCATGTTATTGTTAATGACATGATCTCATTATCACAGATGTTGCGCTAAAATAAGAATTAGGGCCAAACAACGTAATATTCAGGTAAATGTAATGTGATAAAGTGGTTTTAGAAGGCTGATGAGTGGAAATTTACTGCTGGTCATTTGTTGGAATTGAAAATAACTGAAATGACATTTTTCTAGGTAACTTTCAAAAATGTTTTCTTAAGTAGACATTTTGATGTCAGGGGAGTATACTGGGCAATCCTTACAGCACTGCCCTGTAAATGAGCAGAATGACAGTCATTATAGGTCTGGGGTAGAGTCTGTGGTTATTACCCTTTGGGAGAATATTTCCACATATTAAATGTCACGACTCTCTCTCCTCATTTTCTTATTTCACTATTTATTCACTCTGATAGACACTTTCTCTCTGTGTGTGAGGCAGAGTAATTCATAGACAGGAAAATCATCCACTGAAATCATAAAGACTCGTAGTGATTCATGTTCAATTAGGGGACTGGGAACAAAACCCACAGAAAAACGGATAGATGTAATTCCTATCTACCCATCACAATAAAGAAATGAAGCTCTTTCAAGTGCCCGACTGCATCAGAGATTAGATTCAGTCGAGATAAAAGCGCTTTTTATGACATTTTAAGCACAGTTAATAGAAGTGACAGAAGCATTAAGACAAATATCCGTATTAGCTGGGAGTCTTAGAGACAGAAGTCCTCAAACTCTGAGGCAAAACACAATGAATAATTCAGAAGATTATTTGATAAATGTTTTTCTTCACCAGAAGATAATTGTTTCCTTTAAATTGATTGGCTGAGTTACAGTAGCTTTGTCTTTGAAGCTTCAGAAAACAGGATAGTACCAGTGTTGAGAAAAAACATACAGAGGACCTCATTGGTGTTTATGTTCCTGCTTTTGTGTAAGCTCATTTATTTTAATCCAAAGCTCCCAGAATGTATTTGGTTAGTTAGGATTAGGACTGTTATAGACAGATACCACCGGTGAAGTACGTTGATGGTGGAGAAAATGATTGAGAGAGGTGAATTGTGCAACAGCTGCCCTATATGCTCTCGTGCCAGCACATCATATTAGTGTTATTTCCCTGTAGTCACCACTATTAATATAACAGGCGAATACCAGAATACTTGGAACTACATGCTCATCATGAGTATTAAAGTAGCCAGAGAAGACGTGTATCGATTAATAATTTATCAAGCACAAGCCTGTAGGGGGGAATACAAGTATCAATTGTGCATACATCTTCCCCCAGGAAATAGAATAAATATTGCTATTTGGTCAGACTTTATATGGTTTATGAATTGAAATTTAGCTGTTTTATGGATGCTCATTTTAATAGCTCATTTGTATTTTGACCTCTCTGGTGTTTCAGCTTTTCACATTCACTTGATTTATATGACTTGTGCATGCTGGAATACTCAGTGTGTTTTAATGTATTTGGTTACTTAATACTTACCACTCATACATATGTGCATCTTTTTCTTAGAAGGGGAAAGGCTGCTTCAACTACCATCTGCTGTATGGTGCAATTATCAGAGGATAAATCTGTATTCGTTGTCCACAGTACAGAACATCATTATACACTTCAAACCTAATATAGTGCTGCAGCAGTTTAACAAATGTAACTAATTATAATAAGATAATGTGGTGTATTTACTGATATCCTGTAAAAACACACTGGCAAGAAAAAGCTTGGAAACACCAAGACATTATTGGATTTTTACACTGAAATGTAAAAAGAAATTAATATCAAAACACATAATTTTGATGAACACTAATTCATCTGTAACAACTGAATCAGCAGGTAAATCATCTAAAATGTAAAAGATCAACATTTGCAGAACAACTACCATTTGCTGCTCACTCAGTGTTAAACTTGAAGTGTGAATGGTCTTAAATTGATCATTCACGCCATTCCAGACGTTAAAACATCTAAAATAAGTTAATGTTTAGTACACCAATAATTCAAGCTGATATTTGGCTTTTCCTCCATTGGGAGAGTGACCTGTCAATTTCAGTGATCTACAAACACCGACGGCGTCTGGCGCACGTCAAAACGCCTGCACCCATTGTTTTCCATGTAAGCCCACACACTGGCTTTGAATTGACGCATCAGGATAGACCACTGCTTGATTTTTCCAGCGCTAACGCACGTCAAACCAACATTTGCTCATTGGTTTGAAACATCCTGGCCAGTCAGTGTTGTGTTATTGATGTTAATGGTCAGAGAATTAATATCAGAACAATGCACACAATCACAGTATACTGTTATTTACAGTTATATTCTGACCGATCCTGACTGTGTGCAGGGCCAGTTAATATTCATGTGTAATTCATGAAGTTTCCGCTATGAGGCAACTCTCACTTTGGAGATGTTCATATGGATCATTTTACTGAGTGAAGTCTACAAGAGATTAATGAACTCAGGGGAAATAATTCTACATAGAGCTGGAAGCTACAAACTAAACTTGCACAACTGGATGTTGTTTTGGCAGAACCCAGATTGCACATGGAATGAGGCATTACTGGGGAGCATCAGTCATCTAATGCACTGAAGACTGTTTTAATAATGTATAATTTTCCTCGCATAGAGTGAGACCAGATATCACCTTATCCGAGATGTTAGTAGTAAAACCAGGCTGTAGAAATGTTATTTCAAGCTGGGAAAACTTGAAGAAAAGCACTGACAATGAAGAAAATACACTAAAAGCATGAAGATGTTTCTAACTAAATAATGATCATGACAGTCATCTAATGACTGCTGTGAAAGTGCACATCTATCCATGAAGACAAGGAGTGTTGTCCTTGACAAACAGATGCCTTACTCCTCCTGAATTGGCTCTATTGTTGAATAATACTAAAGAGAGAAACCAGTGTGCAGGGACATTGTGCATAGGAGACTCAGGTCATGGGCAGAGTTGGCAAGAAAAAATAACTCTACTAAGGTTGGCAAATTAGAAGAAAATGTTGCAGTTCTTGTAAGTCGCTTTGGATAAAAGCGTCTGCCAAGAAAAGTAAAGTAAAGTACAGTCATCTGTAACGATGACTGATGAGTCCAAATTTGAGGTGTTTGGATCTCAGCTAAGAACATTTAGTACAGAGCTCATCTAAAGATGATCAATGCCTGCCTAACACCATCAGTGAAGCATAGAAGTCGGGACATGATGATCTGGGGATGCTAAGGCAATGGGAGAGTGGGTGATCTGCATCATGTGCAAGGCATCCTCAGTCAGCATGGATACCACTCCATACTGAAAAGGTATGCTGTTCCCTCTGGGCAGCGACTGATGGAGGATACCTTTCCTTTTGCAATAACACAACGACCCCAGGCATTGTTCCAAGTTTGTAAGAATTATTAGGAGGAGAAAGTATCTACTGGCATTCTCTTGGTAATGGCTTGGCCAGCTCAGTCACCAGATCTGAGTTGGTGTGAGAGAAGCTGGACCGAAGAGATTGGGAACGCCGCACAATTTGATCAAATAAAGCCAACAAAACACAATTCTAATACATAAGTGTGTAGGTGTTTCCAAACTTTACTTGCCAGTGTATGTATCGCCAAAGAGCTGCAACAGATGGATACTGAGAGTGAGTAGGGAAAACAAATAATTTAGCAATAAAACAAATCTGTACTACTGATTGATAGTAAAAATAATCATTTGTTTCAGCCCAAAGCTATAGAAAATGTGAACAATAAAAAACATTTTTACATTTTTTTTTTTTTATAGGATTGTTATGATCTGATGCCCAGTAGTTGTCTCAGTAACCCAATATATTCTTACACTGCTGCCTGTAAGAAACCTGTGGTGTGTCCTGAGGTCACTGAGCACTGTCTGTGCTGCTTGTTTCTGCTAAGTGCACGTATCAGTGTGTGATCCTCTATAACTGCTACAGCCGTAAGCCTTTGTGCCAGCCAGCCACACTTATCTGTCAGTGGTAAAGCCAGGGCATGAGCCACACTTTGTCTCTGGCCTCTCTCAATAATCCTATGTGCTAGTGTATCTTTTTCCTGCATAGAGAGAATGATGATGGTGTGTGTGTGTTCTTGTCAGTCTCCTTATTTAACCATGAAAATCCACATCTGTATAAATTCATGTCTGTGAAAATGTGTTTCTGTGCATAGGCATGTTCTGCAGCTGTTCTCTCCTCCCTCTTTGCCTGTCATCTGAATGCTCAGCATTCACTGATGACCTTTCCCTAAACCACACAAAGTGCCTTATTTAATTTTTCCTACTCTTTTTTTTTGTTTCACTTATGTTCTGATTGAGTGTTGTGTTCAAAATGATCTTTCTCACACACTGTTGTTTGCAACCTTTGACCTACCCAGAAGTCAGAATTGCATTTTCAGCAACTTTAGCAGGATGTATTTATTTAATTGAAAAGCCAAAGCCAGAGAACATTTATGTTGTTGTAGTTAATGGAAGAAAGTGATTCATTGTAGTCGTAAGAATGATCTGTAACAGCAGTAAAGCTGTTTAGTCAACTTTGCAACACACTAAACATTGAACTGTTACTATCGTAATCTAAACAAAGGAAGGTTGAATGAAAAACACTTTTTTTACATTTTAAATCCTCACATTTGTATCAGAGATCCACATATTTCAGTTTAACAACTGCTTTTCTTTGGGAATCATGCATAATGGATCAAAACATGAAGTGTGACTGAGTGGATGTGTTACTGCAGGCTCCATGTTTTCTATTTTCTCTCTGCTGACTGCTGCTCTCCACCATGATGCTGGCAAGACAGCTCCATCTCTCTCATCTGACTGCTTTCTCTGTGAAATTGTGCTCTTTGTTGGACCAAAGAGATGGAGCTGTCTTACCAGCATCATGGTGGAGAGCAGCAGTCCAGGCAGTGGGATCACCGCCTTCCAGTGAAGGGTTAAATATTTCTCCACCACCCACTTGTTTTTCACAAGTGCTACCACTGATGTTTCTCTCTTTCCATGGCCATTTTACTTACCGTGCTTTTTGAGTGAAAAAATGGGAGGTGGAGGGCACGTTAAGAAAGAATTCAGAGCAAGAAGAGAGAAGGAAGACATTTTTCTTTGCGTTATACTGTGTGTGTGATCTTTATGAACAAGTGTGTCAATGAATTCCTTGTCTGCACCTAAGGGGAAACTTTTCTTGGCTGGAATTTGTGGGATGAAGCCAGAGGGTTTCTATTTTGACCCTTGTGCTTTGCCCTCTCTGAGCCCCCTCCCGCCAGATTCCAGGGCCTGGGGCAGAAACTGGTAGTGCTTAGTTCATCAGCAGCCGAAACATGATACCAACAGAGCTAAGCTCCTCTTTTATAGTCCCAAGTCAGGTCAGGCTGTGTACATCCTTTATTTATTGTCGTCAGAGTCCTCGCTCTTTACTCACTGAAACTACAAATAGAAAGAAACCAGATTTCCTCATAATGTGTGACATAATGTGGAACCCATCACTAGAAACAGATTTACCTCAATCATTTTATATTATTTATTTATGTTTAATGGATGAAAAAGTAAAAGAACACGCTGATCAAGGTACATACATGTATGTGTTTATAATTTAAGAGTACACATGGTCTTGTGCATTTAATCGATAGCCCACGAGTTCCCTTGTGACTGTCGCCCAGAGGTAGCTCAGTCAAGGGTTTTTATTCGTGACCTGTACAACCTGGAAAGCTGCTATAGTATTACAATATTTCTCCTGTTTGTTTACATGTGATGCTTGAAATAAAAATTAAGGAGGCAACACTTACAGTCCCACATGAGCCTAAATAGTAATAAGCAGCTATTTAATGTATTTAATGAAATGCATGGGAAGTGTGAACAATATGAACAATGTTTTTATGTATGAGAGATCAGGCAACCTGTGTTATAGCCTGCAGCTGATTTCAGGATTGATTTTAAGATTTTACTGTGTGAAGCTTTTGGCAAAAGATCAATAAGGAAGATCTGATACCTCACATGGTTTTCAATAGGTGATTGTATTTAATGACTTAATATAAATATTTATGAGTTACAGTAATATATTATGTATTATGTAGTGTATATACAAAGGAAAGTTACTGGTGACATAATTTGTCTCTGTGCTGAAACAGATGGTGCATTCTTGCTAAAACTTAAATTTATGCAGTCTTTACAAATCTGAAATCAAAACTACAGAATTAGTCCTACAGATTTTGTGACAGATGTTTTCATTAATTGCAGATGAGTTTTGATGTTCTGAGTTCAGATAAGTGGAACTGCAGGGGACTGGATTGGATTTGTAGTATGCAAATCTGGTTGGACACACATTGGTGAAGAACCTCAGTATCTTTGGGGGATGTTTTATATATTCATTGTATAGACCGAAGCAACAGAAGACAAGACAAAATAGCTTATTTCCATTTTATGGCATGCTCATAAAAACACTCTTTGGTTTGAATCCAAAAAATACATTATGTGCAATGGTGATAAGGAAAGTAGGTGTACTGTAACTAGCAAACAAAATGATAAAACCTTGTGTTTTCATATTTCATCATACAGATTTGAGTGTTGGAGCAAGCTCATCTGTAAGCGAGGAAATGTCCCACAAACAACCTTAAAGGTTCTCAAAGGGGAAACTGTATGTTAAAGGGGTTTAAACTATGTTTCACTACACAAAATAAAAAATAAACTTTCTACTTAATTTTTGTGTGTCTCTTCAGGTGTGATGTGTGAAGCAGAGCTCTCCTTCACCCTGGAGCCCAGTGATATCATTGCTGTACAGGAGCAACCACTCATGCTCCACTGCCAGGTGGATGGCATCCCCCCAATTACAACACAGTGGAGGCGCAACGGTGTACTCTTAACTCAGGACCAGCATCACACCACCTTCATCAATGGCTCACTCCTGATTAGTCACTTCCAGAAGACCAAGTCTGATGGCTCATCTGATGAGGGCGATTACGAGTGTATGGCCCAGAATTCTTTTGGGCTGGTGGTGAGCCGCAAGGCACGCATTCAGGCAGCCAGTAAGTCTATTTTCTGATCCTTGTCTTATGCATTTCTAGTGTTTTTAAAAACACAGTGAGTGTTTAAACACTGCTCACTGTGAACCTCATTTACTCTGCTGCTGTTAATGAAGGCACTAGAGCAATTCATTCACTGATTAAAGACTTAAAAAGTCTCTGAACATGATCTGCAGTTAATTTATTTGTCACCACAGCACACCTGGAAAACATAATTTCTAAGAGACGGGGTTGCCACGGCTATAATCAGTAGTTTTGTTATTAGATTCTGACTTTATCAACTAAAATGATCTTATCTTGAGATAGCAGTGTATTAATATATCTGGGTCTGATTGTGTTGTTAGTATAAAGAAATCATGATTAAACAGCATATTTATGGCACAAGCCAAAACTAGCAACCACAGGCACTTAAGTTATTACATTTCAGTCCAGTCCCACTTATCAGGGTTTTGCTGTGAGTCTAAATATACTTAATAGCCCTGTCCGTTCAGTCATTTAAATATTTTAATATCATTCTTTGTGTATAAAGAACTTTCTGATGCTCATCTACAGTGCTTCTTAGAAATCGAGGCCTTTGAGTTTAGCATTAACAAGCACTCATGCTGAGAGTCTCCAAGCTGCTTTGTGAAAGTGCAATAAGCCTGAAAATGTCCAGCTGCCTGCTCCCAGGTTGAGGCATCAGGATAAATTATGTCCACCTTGACCACCAAATCTCTTATTTGAAGTTATTCTAATTCAGTTCCCAGCATTGTTGCCACGATTCAGTTACAACATTTTTATCATATCACAGGGAGACTGTAACTCTCAGTACTTGTCCTCCTGCAGTGACGGTCTCAGCTTACTTTAAATCAAAGGCATCAAGAATGTGCACATTCCTTTGTGGACACGCTGCGATGTTGTAGCAGCAGCTTTAGTGATACTGTACCGTTCCATACTGTGCTAAGTTAAGACTATTTTGAAGGTTCTGTAATATATATTCTGTAACACTGAGATATACAAAAGCTTGCAGAAGCCTGTTGATTCCCAGGCTGTGTGTAGACAGCATACTGCTGTGCTGTTGTTGCCAATACAGCTTTTCCACTCAGTGGGATAGGGAGGCTAGCATGGATGCCTCAGTGGCCAGAGGGAAAAGTCACATCAGCACAATGGCTGTCACTACCTTGTAGGGCCAAATGGTCTGTTTTTAAAGGTCAGATTGTAGTTTTAATTTTGACATCAGTATCTTATGTTCAGGTAAATCTGTAGCTAGTGTAGGTCTTCCTCAGTTCTAACGTCATCTGTGTCAGTCATAAATATAAAACATGTTTAGAAAAATCTTTATGAAAATGACTCGCAGAGGCTCATTGTTGAGACTAAAGCCTGGAATCTTTACACAGTACACACTTAACACTTTTCTCTGCTGACTGTCAACACAGATTGAACCAGACTGGAAGCATCTAGGTCCGACCAGTTGTTCTGTCACTAGTTAATCTTTGAGGGCGTTTTCACACCTTAGTACATTTGCTTTGGTCCGAATCAGTTGATGAGTTTGTAAACTTGTATAATTTTCGTCTTGGTTTGGTTTCCTTTCACACAGGAAAAAAATCCAAGCGAACCAAAATGCATTACTTCAAATCACGTGAGAACTGTCTCTCCGCTTATTGGTCACCTGTCTGCTGCGGGAACAATTTTTCAATTCAATTCATCTTTATTTATATAGCGCCAAATCATAACAAAAGTCATCTATACCTATAAGTATATACAGCAACAATAACAAAAGTAAACGGAGGAAGTAGATCCCGTGTCGTGGACTGCTGTATATTTTTATGATAAGGGAGACAGTTACATGATGAATGTTAACGTGGCTTGGTCGTCCTCCCAGAGATTGTTTATTACATTAAATTACATGCACCTTCATCCGACCAGACGTCTGTGAGACACTGCACCTTCTTTAGGCATCCTAACGAAATAAATGAAAGTCTACACATAATTCAGTGCTCTCAGATAATGCAATTCATAGCGTTTGATCCTGTTTTGGTTCAGTACGCGTTC
>JAUBNQ010000017.1:9910272-9941663 GCA_032353495.1 Ctenopoma kingsleyae | reverse complement strand
GGGAGGAAATGATTCAGTGAGTTTAGCGTGTGTGTGTGTGTGTGTGTGTGTGTGTGTGTGTGTGTGTGTGTGTGTGTTGTAATAGGAAATGAGCACTTGGAGTGTTTAGGGTTAAAAGCCCATCAGGCTCCAGTGTGTGTGGAGTCAGTCACCGGTGATAAAATGAATTCCAAGGGAACCAATTAAAAGAGGTTGCTGCTGGCATAAGATGAAAGATTTCTGGGATGGCCAATATCTTCCTGACAACCTGTTCGAAATATCTCTACTATTGTAACCATGTTTATAGAACAAAAAGCAGCATCATGAAGAAAACCTGAAATTTAAATAATCTATTTTAGTAGGACAGTCATCCATGAACCCCAGGATTCACGCACTGTTTAATTAAGTATATAATCTTTAGAAATATTGATGTGCTGACATATTTAGTTAATTACCAGAAATTGAATCTGGTGTTATTGTTTTAGTCATTTTTATATGTAAAATGTCACTATTTGATGTGAGCCGTTTTGCATTTCTTTGTTACAGTGACAATAAACTGAATGTTTTGGGCTTTTGTCAGACAAAACAAAACATTTGAAGATGTCATCTTGGTCTGTGAGAAATGCTGAAGCATTTTTACAGTCTTCTGACATTTTATAGACAGAAAATAATCAAAAAAGAAAATAATGTATTAATGTTTTGATCTGCAATTAAATCAGTTAGTTGCAGCTCTAATCAGCAGTCACTCATTTATTTGCCAAAATGTGCCAAAACATGTCTTTAACAGAAGTGTTTATTTAAATATGATGTATACGTGTAGGAGTAGGTGATGTAAAAGCATTAATTATTGTAGTGGAGCAAGGCCACCGCAAAATCAGCTGTAATCAGTGAAGCAGGCATGGTTAGGTAAACGTGGAGAGAGGTAGGGAGTAAAACACGTAGATGCAGCATGTGTCGGTGTTCTCAAATGATCTCTGGGCCCCTCTGGCTCTGGAGGCTGGACCTTGAGCCAGGAAGGAACATTCCATTCCTCTGCTGTGCCGTGACTTCCTGACCCCGCCAGCTTTGTTTCAAGGGCAGCTTTCGACAGGCAGCAGGATGCAAAGTAACAGCGGTGGGCTCGCTTGGCTTGAAGAAGCACACCTCTGCTGTTAGAACTTGCCAGAAAACTGCTCCCCTGACCCCTTGCTCATAATTCATCACTGTAAGGTGAACATTACCTACTCTTAACATCAAATAAACGTACTGATGTGGACGTGTGCACTCAGGTACAGTCCTAGTGGTCAGTGACTGTACATATAGCTGGAACTGGTGCTTGTAAAAAAAAATAATAATAATGCAACATCTAATGTACAGCATGCAGTCCCTCAACACACAGACATGTTACTGAACCCTTTTTTTATTTACACATTTAATTTGACCTCAAGTCACAATTTTAAGAGCTATCATAAGAGCTTTTTAGTTTCTGCTCAGGGCTTGACATGTGTTTATGTCATAATATAAAGACGCTCACCCTCCAACTGCTCTCTCAGCTTCATATTTATCAACGTATCTTATCTCTTTTGTCTTTATAGAAGTGGTTATATGTCGTAAGCCCAGCAGTGTAATGACTCTCCATTTGCCAGCATAGGCATTATTTGTGAGTTATTTTTAGAGGTTTAGCTGGATGATGGCAGGTTGGAAGAGCTAGTGATATGTGTTTATGTCCTTTAGCTTATAGTGGTGTTTCTCCCTTCCACTACAGGCAATGGACAAGAATCCCCTCGAAAGAATCGTTGGTCTGGAGCTTATTGGAACGTTTATTGGAAATTGATAGTTGAAGAGAAGAATTTTTATTTGATAATTGTTAAATTGTTTGAGACATTTTTCAAACAACAATGACAAAAATGTTCTCATGTCCAATGTGTGGCATTGGTACTCTTCTTAAAATATATTATAGGAAACTGAAAGTCTTTGTGTTTGGTGGTGAATGTCAAAAAAAAACAAAAAACGAACACAATTAGTTAATTGACAGAAAGTTAATTTGCAATAAAGGATCGCTAAAAGGACTAAATTTATATTTTATTCCACTGTTCACAAGCCTTGATAGTGAGAGTTTTTTTTTTCTTCTCTCAGTGGACGTAAATCCAGAGCTGCTCTTTGTTTACTCAAATCCTGGCATTTCATTATCTGATAGAACAGGCATGCCATAATAACAAAGTATCTGCATAGTCTTTGTTTGCACACACACACTATAGGTCGAGACAGAGACAAAAGGTTTTCAATTCTCACCCACTGTCTTGTAACACTAAGTGGTTATGAAGTGGTTATGACACGGCCTGCATTTGGAGGAGTCACACATGTGCAAACAAAAGGAGCTGGGGTCGCCTGGCTGCATATTAGCATGCATTCATCTAGATTAGCCAGTTCGGAGATGAGGGGAGTGGGCCGGGTTCCACAGATCAGCAAGGGGCAGTAATGTCCCTGGTGGGTGACCGCAGTCAGCTGGCAGCCTGAATGGAGTGAAAAGAAAAGGAGGCAGACTTTGAGCTTCCAGCTGTCTCAATAAGAGTCATGTCACAAATTGGGAAGAGGTTCAATAGCATTTTATCAAATTTGAATCCAGTTTCCAATCTGCTCATCAAACTCGGCTCCTTTTAAATCTCTTAATGAATATATTAAGTTTGTTTAAAAACAGTTATTTACCAAAAGAGCTTTAAACTAAACAAGCAGCCCTATAAGTCTATTTTTTTATGATCATGTAAACAATACTATTGATAACTTTTATTGTAAGAGGGGCATAGAGCATTTATGGAGCTTTCACTACATATTTTATCACAACTCTGAATCATTCATTTAACCTGTCCTCACTCACTGGTAGGTTGTGCTGTAGTTAACACACAAGTAAAAGCAACACCGGAAATAATATTCATCATACAGTGCGTTATAATACAGTGAATATCAATAAAATTAATTGTTGATGTTTTAATGTACCGTGTTCTTGTTGTTACCTGAAGATAAACATGTCATTTCAGTACTACAGGTCACAGGATCTGATGGGTGATAACAGCAGGCTGAGGCTGAACACTCATTCTTACTTAATTACACAAATATTAAATTTTGTAGTTGTTTTGTTGACTTCAGAACATTTAAATTAGTCCACTTTGTTTACAACAGGACCCATCCCCAATCACAAAATGAAGCAACTGCAGTTATCCTTTTCTGCATCCTCCAAGTTCTTAAAGGGATGCTGTCATTGTAGTGAACCTCAAATTATTCTGCATTTGTTCCATTGCTTCTCGCTTTGTTATAGTATGTAAATATTTTTTTTTTTTTTTTTTTTTAAATATATCTGTATATATACTCTCCACTTGCCCCTCGAGTCTTTATACTACATGTTTTTTTCTGTGTCTGTGTTGCTGCTAAAATGTGCAGTGGTTGGCAGAAATATTTCCCGACTATCTTGTTGGTTATGATTGATGCTACAGCATGTATCTGCCTAGTATTTGACCTCTTATTTACAGAATAGAGCATTTTGGCTTTATCCTCCATTTGCTCCAGTAATGGCCAATGTCCTCACTACGAATGGGATGATTGAAACACTTTATGAACTTTATGAAGCACTGTTTTATTTTATGGTCTCTTTCTTTAATCTACCATCTCTGTCTTTTTACATAATCACCAGCTCCTTCTGTGCTGTGTTCTAGATCCATTGCCCTCACGAATGCATTTTTGTTTGCCACACGTGATGGCATCCCAGGATTGTGATTAATGACCACAATTCAGCCTGAAAAATCCCCTTGAGTGGGTGCTAGTTGCCTTACGCAGAGAAGAAACTCATTACCGCTGTCAGTTGAACTGATGGAGCAGGGAGGGGAATGAGTGATTGTACATGTGTCTGTGTATGTGCGTGCATGCGTGTGAGGGACAGAGAAACATTTTTGTGCACGTCATTAAGTGCATGCATGTTCACCTTTGCTGTATATAAGCCATCATGCGTGAATAAGCTCGTACTCGTGTTGTAAGCTGGGTATAAAAGTGACAGCGTGTCCCAGGGCTCGTATCCAAGTAACATGGATAATTTCTCAGAAATGAATGACCCTGATTCCATCAGCACCCTGGTCACACAAACACTCAACTTAGGGGTTTTAATGGATAACCTGAGTGCACCATGCTCCTTTATGACCACAGTCATCTACAGTATGTCATATATGTTTGGAGCATGTGGATTCTTATTAGTCTATTACTACACATTCCCATTTTCCATTTACAAAAAAACTAAACTAAAGTAAATGTGCCAGGTGGTGGGGACATTACCTCTGCTTATTAATCATTTCTTAAAGGCAATTCTTGTTCAGTTAATGGAAGGCTTGAAAAAAGGTTTTCATTATTACCTGATTGTTAAAGATATTAAAGATTATGTAAAAAGGTAAAGAGAAAACTATAAAGAGAAATAAAGGCCATGTAAAGTGAAGGTAGGCCTGCATAATGTGGATAAGCAGACAAGTGTGCCATTCACTGAGAGATTATCTATGTTCACTGACACTGCATATGCAGCAAACACGAAGATTTGAGCACATGCATGTGTACACTGCACATGTGGAAATGAACTTCATATGTGGCTCAGGCTTTTGCTTTGCAGCTTAGTTTAGCTTGGTAATGATAAATGTATATTATTCAATGTGTCCAGCTATTTAAGATCAGTGTGAGGTATGCAGGAACTGATCAGGATACTCAGCGCCACAAAGATGAAAGTTATCCCAAACGTATTGTTTGTTGGCAGCTGGAGTTTTTTGAGATTCTTCTTCAGATTTGAAGAAGCCTTTCAGATGAGAAACCTCAAGCAAGTCCAGTTTGTACGTTAGAAATAACCATGATCTGGATGACTGAGAATCTCCACAGAGAAGAGGTGTTGTTATTTCAGTGCACATATGTAAAGCATTTAAAAAGGGACATTCAGACTCAGAAAGACTAATGCAGAGTTGTTATATTTGTTGGACAGTTAAACAACTGATGATGTAGCTATTCTTAGCCATGTGAGTTAACTAGGTAATAGTCATTGCTGATACAATACAGCAAATGTTATCTCATAGCATTTTATTCCCTAGCATTGTGTCTTTTCCCACAAGTTGTTTGTCACTTTATACAGGAATTCAATATATCAATATAACACTGAGCATGCCAACTTCAGCCTCTTCCTCTAGCATGCCATTGCTTTATCTGCACAGTTGTCGCATTTTGTGTCCTTGTAAGCTTGGGTACTTATAGTAAATATAGTTATGTTATGCCTCAGGCCTTGTCACATCCAGTATCAACTACATTATGGAATATGAATATTCAAAAACATAATGAGTGTTTTGGGGGGTGGCTTTGTTTGCAGTTGCCACAAATCGTACTGAAAACTGAAAGACGTTGATGGTTAGTGTGAATTATTGTGAAAATAAATTGGGCCATGTTGGCTAGGCCTGCAGATTTGTGTTAAATTGACATCTCGAAATTTCAGAACTGTAGCTGTTCCTCCGTTGATGGATTTGTTTGGGTGAATCTTTAGCAGGTTTGCATTTTTGGAGGCTGAGGAAGTGGAAATCAGCAGGAGTACTAAGCTGCGACACAGATAAATGTCCAATGGGAACCACGCAGCTGAGGCATAGTGGACCTCCCTCTCAGAACCACCAGGAGCTTCTCTTGTGTGTGTGATGGAGTGTCGAAAGCGTGAGATTTACACAGCCGTTTTGGCCATTTGCAGGGCCCAGTGTTCAGGGTGCTGTGAGACGCAGTGGAGCGCATGGACCAGTCCCGCCCTGTGTCTTTCAGATGTCCCGTGGGAGTGCCAGATGTGGGGTCATCCATCTACCCCTGGTTCAGACCAGCCCCCCTCAAAATCACCGTCAGACGCATAGTTATCACGGCATGCTAGTCTCTCAGAGAAGAATACAGATTGAGATTTATTAATCTCCAAAATTTCAGTGGACTAATCATCTTTCCACCAGTGGTGTATGAACAAGAAAGTACATAGCATAAAGAAGACTTTTCAGGGGAATTTCACTGTGGCCTCCTCAAAGTGGCCTCCCAACCCAACAGTTGTCATCTAATGAGGGGGAAGTAATGAGTGTTTGACTGAGGACAATTGTGAAGCCAAATGTCTGTCCACGTTGTTATTCAGAGCTGCTGCTGTCTGCAAGCCTCACTTATTTCTGACATCACAAAACAAGAGGCGGAGACGAGCCAAAGAAGAATTTAATGGCATTTCCATTTGAATATAAATGTTATTTTAGCCCAGATGTCTCTGTAAACGTTTTAAAATATTTTAGACTCTCCAACACCAAGAAAAGACAAGACAGGAAACGTTTAAGGTATTTTGTGTAGCGTGTACAGTGAATGAGCTGACAGCACATAACTCATCCACAGTATACTTGAGCTCATATTTTTAGGATGATGGGATCTCATTTGAATTCTAAAGCAGGCAGTTGCTTGCTGAGGTATTGGCAATATTAATTAGATATACGGCATTTGGGGAAGTAGCGTATCAGTATCATTTGTACTCGCTGCAATGAATGGTTGAGAATGATGGTTTTGGTGAAAAAACATAACTGACAAAAGATATCACGAAGAGGAAATGTAAATTACATCTTGTCATGGTGATGCTGCTCCAAAAAATTAAGTGCATTTCTGCACAAACCCTTATGGAAAGATGTTTCTCTCTAAAGTGCTCAAGAGAAAAGAAATTCAGCAACATAAAAGATTTACTCTCAGCCAAGTTAAAGAGAAGGGGTAAGAAATTTAGCAGCTAAATCTCGACCTTGTAAAGGTTAGCATCTGTTCTACTCTCACAGTGTATTTTACCATAAGAGTTTTCTTTTATAACTTTCTTCTGAAAGGCTGAATATGTTAATGTATGCTAAAAATATCTATTACTGTGCTGGACTGTAAGTTGTTGCTTGTAGGAAAGTGGTTAGCCTGACAAGTGGATAGGGGGTAACCCCACATTCAGCTAATAAGGTGGCAATTTGGCAGAGGCACAAACTAAGGAAGGGGGGCAAGTTAAGAGGAGATCAGATTCTTTTGAGCAGTGGAATCCAGGCTTCGGTGAAGGGAGAATGTCTGTGTCCTTAAATCTTCATTTATCTCTCTGTTTTTCTTTTTTCTTTAATGAGAGCAGAAGCAGAATTGAGTCCCCGGTGTACAACCAGAAAACAGAAATAGAAATCTATAGGCTGTATATTGATTTAACTGAAGTATTGTTGTCTGTATGTGTAATACATTACACATAGGTCGGACAATATATGAACATAAAAAAATCACGACTCACACCTGTACCGTCAGGTCTGCCTTTAGTGTCAGCCTTGTAGGTGGTCAGGATGGAAAACCTCACTTAGACACAAGCTCTGTGTGTTTTATCGGTATAGACGTTTCTGTGGGTGTTTCTGAGAGGATGCACAGTCTGCACAGGATGAACCCTCTGAGATGCAAGCTGCTGCCAAAACTGGACAAGTGAGCCTAAAAAAAGCAGTTGGCCCAGACATCTGTTTTCTAGTAAAGTGGATTCTGTGTTGAACAGTGAAAAACACTAGAAGAGTAATTCTAGGTGTAGACTGTGAGCCCGTTTGAACTACATCAAATCCTTTCCATCTTTGATGCTGAGAAGTCTCATGCACGAACATTTATTAAACATGATTTTATTAATAAAGAAACAATAGCTATATAGTTAACTGTAACTATAAGTTTTAACCAAAAAGGAGAAACACTGGGAGTTAAACGCTACTTTTCGTGGCACTGATTTGTCTGTTATTTTAATCCTCCTTTCTCTGTTGTCCTCCCCCAGCTTTATCACTCTCTCTTTTCTTTTTTGCTTTTCTCTAATCTTACCCAAGCCATGCCTGGGAATCATTTAAATAATCCCTTAATTTTCAGCATCTGTTGTGCTTTAATCGGTCTCTCTTTAATTAGGGTCTGCATGCTGAAGTGAGTGTAGGAGGCTTAGAGCAGAGATGGGGCAGGGCAGGGGGTCCTGGAGAGGGAGGAGCAGTGGCCAGAGGAATGATGGGGTGTGGTGTGTGGTGGTGGGGGCTCAAAGTGGCGAAGGAAATGTGACACAAACAGAGATTAAGGTCTAGTCCCTGGGTAGAGAGGTAAGGACAGTTGGGGAATAGACAACAAAACAGTAAGCAGTGCCTTTCCCATCACACTGTGCAACAAAAAGCTTTTATCTTCTTACCTTAATTACATTGCTGCTAAAAGCTGATGCGGAGAAAATGATAAAAACCTTTCCATTTGCACTGGTCTTATTTATACAGTCTTAAAGACCTTGGCAGGGAGTATAATGTTTGCTATGACTGCTATTTATATGGACAAACTTATAGCCTATAATGTCCCTGCCTTATAATGTTGTGCAGTCCAGAATAGGACTTCTGATGTCACTGTCAAGTAATCTGTACATTATTTTTCTTTTCAGAAAATGGTAGAAAAACGCCCTTCACAATTTCCCAAAGGCCAAGTTGACATAATTAGATTGCTTGTTTTGTTCGACCCAGAGGTTCAGAACCCACAGAGAGTTAGTTTAATGTCAAGACTGTTTCAAAGAACTGAAGGAGAAAACCAGCCATTTGAATCTGGACCCAGTGAAATTTTGGCATTTTTCTTTAAATAAGATTGATTATAAAGGTGATTAATTGATTATGATTACATGATTGTTTACAGAATGTGAACAATTTCTATATTTTATTAACTGAGTTGGCACAATGTCAACTCACAGTCCACTTATCCACTTGTTCTGCAGCTTTTGATCATTATCTTCCTTACAAAGGCACTTGATGTTACATTTATTGGTTTCATTGGATACTACATTATGGTTAAAAATAGTTTAAACAGTTAAAAACATTGAACAATTACTGTCAAGATTCTTTGCAGTACAGTGTTTAATACAAAACTGTTTTGTTGGGTTGCATTAAAGTATACAGGGGTTTTGTTTTTTCTGGTCACGCAGAGTGTCTTTGATTTCTTTGATTAAACTAAGGATAAATGTTTTTTTTGTAAGAGATAACTACTATAGCATTGTTGCTCACATCAGCTCTTACAGGGAGGCTTAACAACAACCATCAATCTTGCCATGTTTAACTTAGTGTACATAAGCTCCACAGTATTGATCAACACAGCAGACTAAGGGCAGTCACAAGACTGGAAAGCCCAATGCAAATACGGTTGCAGCACAAGCAGGAAAGGCTTTTAAATTACAGTCAAAACAGTTTTGTAATGTGAGGGAAAATTCACTCAAATAAGAAAGTTTGTCATGTTCAGCTGTCAGTGCTAGAAATCAAATAGAGGATCACTTGCATCTCTTGCAACAAAGAATATTTTAGTCAGGTTTGTTATAACTGCATTATATTTTATGACTGTGACTTACGTTAGGCTGCATACTCTAGAACCAAGTCACACTAGACAATATTGATATTTTTAAAACCATATAGCTGATCCCGCAGGTAGCTTTTAGGATGTCCCCAGAGACTTTGCTGATCCTCTGATATTTGTGTTTTTAGTGAAATACCACAGCTACAGTTTGGTATCTACAACTATGCTTCCCTTGAGATGTAATAACTTATTTGGTATAAGTTAATATACTAATACCAATAAATATATTACCTTGGTTTATGACTGAATACCTGCTAAACTAATGATGTTCACATTAGTCTCAGCTACACTTGTGTCTCAGAGCCACCAGCATGGCTGTAGACTTGTTTGCATTCGCACAGGCTATCCATGCGTACATGTGTAAAAGTAAGTTTGCATAGGACCACATGTGCCTGTAAAGAAATGAAATGTGTCATATCTTACACAATTCCAAATTTCATCTATTTGCAGCATTGGTTTTAATATTACTGATCAACAGGCCTGGTTCCTGAGGCCTACTCTCTGTATGTACATCTGTCACTTGAGCCCAAGTTTCATTTGTGCAGCTCAACTGACGTTTGTGCTCCTGCATGTAGTGAAACAGGAAGGTGTTGATGTGCTAAAGCATTAAAGAAGGATCTCAAGTGTGTGTGTCAGAGCAACACAGAGCGTAGCCCACACACGCAACCCTTTCTTTCATATGTGATAATCATCACGTACCATGAACTAGCAGATTGGTCACAGGTGTGCCCAGGGATGGGAGTATGGTGGTGGAGTGGTGGGGGTGCTTGTGAGGCAGGGAGCCAATAAAGCATCACATCTGCATTAAAATGACATCTCTAGAGTCCCAACACCGGGTCTGCTATTTCAGCATTGCCTATTTAAGGCTGTTGAAGTGTGGGCTCTTCACGCTGTAATAGCACTGGGCACCATTTCCATTATTTATGGGGCTCATCTTTTTTTTTTACTGGTTTATCAATGTGGGGGTGGGGATAGGTACACTGCTTGAATAACATGTGCCTAATGATGTCACAGGCTTGAGGACTCATGGGGCTGGAGGCCAGGACAATGACATTATAACATGTTCACTAAAGCTTCACACCATAGCTGCAGGTTTAAATAGTGGCTGGCATCATTACCTCTGTCGATGAATCACCCCCAGCACAGGAAAAAAAAATAAAAAATCAACATGTGAACACAGGTCAGTTAAAAAATGTGAACATGGCTCAGACTGACTGATGTGACCTGTGCTGCAGGAGTTAGTGAAAACAGAACAGTTTGGGCTTTTAATCATCTTTTTTATTCTCTTATTCTCTCTGTGTGTATGTGTGTGTGTGTGTTTAACTGAGCTATAAAGAATTGGATCATTGCTTTGGGGCCATTAGGCAAAGAATATTTCAGCGAGGGGTCATTCAAATGATCAACATTTAATCTACACTTTTCATTACATCTTTAGATAGATCTGAGTTGCACACATGAAAAAGGCAGAAAATCCACTAGATTAAATTTCAGTCGTACATTATCAGTAGTGTGGAACTAAAAGATGGGTGAATTCATCAGTATCGACTGCCCTTTTTAGCTTGTCATTGGCTCTCAAATCCAATAATCAGTAATAGTATATGAGCACCTGCATTCATCAAGTATTTCATCCTTCGTGAGCCGTGTTAGATTCCAGGATATGTGTGTGAAATTTTGACCTTTAAAACAGATTTTATGACAAGTTTCATCCAGGTTCTGACTCCTGCAGGATCTATTTGACTGAAAATCATGAAGCAGCAGGGCACTGCCACTCACTTGTTGGCTATTATTAGGTGACCAGAGTTTTGACAAGACCTGATTTACAGCTTAGCTACACGTCTAAATCACCACGCTTCACATTTCCTGTCTGTGACCTTCCCTCGTATTACTCCCTCACTCATTTTTCTTTTGTGGTTGTCACCAAGGAACCGTCAACATATGTTCAAGGAGCAATCTCCTCCCTGTGCAGTTGTGTATGGATTTCTTTTTAGTATGCATCCCAGCCATTCTCTCCCTTGTTGCAGTAATTAGACCTGCTCCATTTAAGCAGCAGCGTCATGCTGGTAGTGGACAGTCTTTAATAATGTGTGAGTGTCTGTCAACGCTCAGCAGAGAAAGAGTGAAAAACAATAGAAGAACAGGTCTGTTGGGGGTGAGTGTTGGGATGAGTGAGAGCGCCTTGTTGCCTCAGGCTCTGTCTTTTCCTACATCATTTAGGGGGATCGATATAGTTATGTGTTTCTGTTGAAGCAGCTCATAGCATTTATATATATAGATGTGTTTCAGCTGTGCTGTATGACTTTAGTTTGACTCTGCAACCTCTCTAACAAAAAGTACGTGTCCAATGCAGATTACAAACTGAACTTTTCTAGATTGTCTGCTTCTGTATGTGTTGTTTTGTGTATGTAACTCTAGTGTGATTTTTCCAGTTGTGTCTGATTCTACAAATGTGTCCTTAGTCACAGTGGTATGGGCCTCTTAGAGAATCCATGTTTTATGCATGATGGCCAAGGGTGGGGCCCGTTAGGGGGATTGTGTCAGTGGACACACACAACAGCCAGATCAGCAGCGGACACCATGACTACTTGGCAGAGATACACAAGAAAGCTCCTATAGGCACTGTTCCTCTTTTGTTCTTCATCATTCAAGTGCAGTTTTGTTTCTTTTTCCATGTCCCCAGTGTTCCCACTACACATGGACAATACAGACAGCAGTGTCCATGCATGCGTGTATCTTAATTTGAGACTGTATTCCCAGACAGCAAGTTTCTTTGATCACATTAGTCACTCTGAGCTCCTTGTTTTCTTTGCATTGTGCTCTGAAGGATTCCTGGCTGTGTCACTGCACCTAGCCTTTCTGTATCAGCAGTGGCAGAGCCTTCAAGGCTTTAATTCGATGCTACACTTTGCTGGTCTCTGCCCCGGGCCGTGTATTACCGCAGGCTAAGACAGAAAGTATTGCTGATTGCTTTTGTCAAGAGTCTGTCTAGAAAATACCCATAAAAGTGTTCTTATGGGCCAGTGTTCTGTCATTCTGAATAGACAATAATAATAATTGCAATGGTTTTCCGTGTTTTATAAATTAAAATGACATAGATGAAGCCTCTAGGTCTTGAGCTGTATACATATCTACAATAATGGTGGCTTGATGATCAAATATTACTGATCTTCTGTGTGACATAAAAGCCATTCACGAAGCTGCCTTAAACATTTTATGGCTAGAAGGTTGTGAGTCCCAGAAGGAAAAATTGCAGTTGGGCCCTTGAGATAGGCACTCAGGCTGAATTACCCAAGTAAGATGTACAACTGTTTAAGTGTAGCCTTGTAGTTTAGAGACACAAAAAAATATGAGCTTGAGGAATCTGTCAGCAGACTGAGAAGGACTCTTTTTTTTTTTTTACTAGTTGTGTGTGCGGGTGTGTTTGTCTTGATAAAAAAACAATGGAAACCATACATGTGCCATTTCTTCTGACAGAATACTCAATGCTTAGGAGGAGTGAACTGTCACTCACTACCGGAAGAATACTAAATTAGCATATTTAAATTTTCATCAGCTCTATGCATCCATTCATAAGGTCAAGTCGTGTTGGAGAATACCACACTTCTCATTAAGCTCTGAAAAGGAATAATCGCGACGTAAAGTATGACCACTTTATATGAGTATCTATCTCTCTTGCTCTCTGTATCTCTTCCTCAGTCCCTTGTGCATTTAAAGAATAAAATGTATGTGGTTTAGTTTAATTTGAATGCAGATATTTTAAAGTATACTATGTCTCTATATAAAGCCTGTGACCCTCAAGGCAGTAGATAGTCGGTAAACAAATGTGCAATTTATGAAAAATATAGACAGACGTGGCATGGGAGCAGTAATATGCAGAAACACACACTGAAGTTCAGAAGCAGTGGGAGCAAAACACATTAGTGGAAGGACAAACGGACAACGGCCATGCATGTTTTAGACGTAAATTAGCTTTCCGGGCAGTGCTGCTTACGATTTGCTCATCTTGAAGGTAATGAATAAATGCAGACTACAGGTTGGGAGGAACAGGAGGTTATGAAATAATAAGGGATCAGTCCCTCTTGTTATGCTAACAGTGTTCAGATAAGTCCTCCTTCATCCAAGTTAATTATGATGGACATTTAAATGAGTACACTTGTGTTAAAGAAGATGGGAGAGCTGAGGAAGAAGAGGGCCTCTCTCTAATTGAGTTTGTCACTGGCTCCGCCTTCGATGCTGTCTTTGTTCTGCACAGAGTAGATATGTGAAATGAAGCTGAATGAAGCTCTCTGTAGGAATATTGATACTGCTTTTGCTACGTGTGTGTGTTGTCTTTATCTGTTGTAGCATGATTTCTTCAAAAACGTGCCTGACCAACATACCAAAATGTTAACATATGGCAGGAAATTCATATGACGTTTGATTTTACATATGTCTAAAGATCAACTTCTTTAATAGATGAGAGAAATGACTGCATGTAAGACTAAAGATATATATTAAATATAGTGAAAGAGAACATAATTGGTATATTGTAAACTCTATATAACTGTTGCTGGAGACAACAGTAATTGTAATTTTGGGTTTACTTTAGTTATTAGGATTTGACTAGTTTGATTTGATTCTGTCAAGACAACGTAACGCACACAGAGAAATATTCTTAGAAAACAAAACAGACTATAAATAGCACTATTTCCATTAGTGGTTGACTGTTTTTTTTAGCAGATGATGTCACTTTCATTTTAGAGATCGATCAAATGTTGATATATTGTAAAGTTGTTGTTTATTTTTGTCCTTTCCTCTAAGATGCCAGACTTGTTGATCTATAGCTCTGTTGTGATGTTGTCACCTGATATCCTCCTCCTCTTCTACAGCCATGGCAGACTTCCATGTCCAACCAGAGTCAGTGCATGCTGAGGAGTCGGGTGTTGCCAGATTTCAGTGTCAGATCCATGGTCTGCCAGAGCCTGTAATCAGCTGGGAAAAAGACAGCCGTCCAGTGGACACCAAGGACGAGAGGTTGGACCAAACTACACAACCTGACGCTTATTAGAGGCGGCACTTTATAGGTCATTTCTCAGATCTTCTTAAATTTATTTCCTACTTTCTTCTCTCTCGTAGGTACACTCTTCTGCCTACAGGTGTTCTGCAGATTACAGGAGTACGTGAGGAGGACAGTGGAAGGTTCTGCTGCGTGGCCCATAATAGTGCAGGAGTGAAATACAGTGCTGAGGCACTCCTCACTGTTTCAGGTTGTTATATTTATGAGCAGACTTTATGCTTTTGTCACATGGAAAGAAAACACCCTCACTGTAGGTTACCTTAGCTTTAAATCTGTCTGTGCTGGTCTTTTGTTTTCTCCATACTGCTTTAATACAATCGCTGCATTCTCCTCTGATTATCTCGCCAGCATATTCCCAGCATTTTCAAACCTATTGTTTCTTTGCAATTGGTTTGGGAAATCAATTGCAGAGGAACAATGGTATATCTTAGAAACAGCGTATCTTTTAGATATGCAGCATTTTAGAGATAAAGCATATCGAGCTAATGCACTCCTGAGAAATCCAATTAAAGGATGCAATCCATCATGCTCATACCCATCTTATGCTTTCCTGTCTTTTTTTCTGACAGGCTCCAAGTCTTCTGTTTACAAAGAGCCTATGATCCTGGTTGGACCAGAAAACCTCACCCTCACTGTCCACCAAACGGCCATCTTGGAGTGTGTTGCCACTGGATACCCTCGGCCTATTGTGTCTTGGAGCAGACTAGGTGAGAAAAATTCCTAATCTGATCAAAGAAAAGGCCCCAAAAGATGTATAAACTGAATACAGTTTAAATTTCTCATTTTGTGCCTGTATGTGTGTGCATTTGTGCACGTGAAATTTGCATTTTTGTATGGTTCACTTGTGTCCCGTGTGTTTGTATGGCTTTTCCAGCAGAGCTTTGATCTGTCCTGAATTGTGTGATAATACATGTTTGCATATAATACATTTTATGTAGTAGAGTGCAGTAGAGTGTATTGTGTGTGTATATATGACACTGTGGGATTCAACACTGGGCCTTAGGTCTTAACATTACGTTTGACTCAGTTGGTAAATGTATGCCTCACCTCTTCGTGTAGTTGAACCTCCTTCGAAGCACCGGAGAGCCTCTGAGTAATTGTTACGAGGTGCTAAGACAGATACAATTAGTTACCCCCTCCCCTCATGTGCATTTTTTCTTGACTATCACTCAAAGTCTGTCAAGACCAATTTTTCACTCTGCTATCTGTTTTCCTGGCCTATTATCCAATCAGATTGGCTGTTACAAATCTAAATTGGAGCCCCTCCCAGGCAGTTGGGGCATAATCAGATTGAGAGTATTGCCTTACACAACGTTGCTAGAATGAAATGCTAACACGATGGGATTCGTAAGTATTAGATTACAGCAAGGAGGCTGGGATAAACTGCATAATGAATCTGATAGTTTCAAATCAGTCACTTCTTAATGCCAGAGTTTGTTTGCTGCTGTTCATTGAACAGCGTCACAGCTTGCTAGTGTGTGCTCTTTCTTTTCTGACACTAAATTAATTAATGCCTGACAGAGAGAAACTGATGGAGAGGACAAAGGAGAGACAGAAATATAGTAGAAAACAGCTAGAAAAGAACAAAAACTCGCTGCACTGTTACTTATCAGTCTATGTGTTAATAGTGGTAATAGAAGAATAATGGCTCATGCTGATTTAAAACACATATCACAAAATTAATTTTCAGACATGCACCGGAACCCTGAACTTTAGGCATTACCCAGAGGAGCCGTATGTGAGAACTCAAATGTCTGAGTCAGTTGGCCCAGACGTTAAATGGGTCTTACCCTACCAGCTCCCTAGTTCAAGGTCCAAGAAACGTCTCTTGAGCCCTTGTTTGAATGGAGCTGATAATTGTCCAGAGAACTCACTGTGAATTTCAGTTCAGCAGATCTGCTCAGTACCACACCAGAAAGTATGGGAAATATTATACCATGCCTTCTGGTGTTGTATCAAGCTTTTTCCCTTAGGAAAGCAGGGATATATTCTTAATGCATTGTTTCTAATCATGCAACTGGAACTGCTTTGATATGCTATAAACAAACTTTATGCTTTCTGCAGTGTAGTTTTTGTTTGTTGTTGTAGTTTCGACTCCTGCACACTCTAACTAAGGAACCACCCCATGCCCAAAATAAACTATTTCCCCAAATGAAAAAATTTCATTTTCTGTACAGTGCCAGATCACATTAGAAGTCATTTCCTTTCCTATAGAACAGGTCTATACGTCGTTCTTTTATTAAACTAACTAAACAGCCTCATGTTATTTATCTTATTTACATGACGGCGTCATTTCTGTCTCTCTGTATCGCACGCAGCGAAGTTCTGCCACAATGCGTACACACAAAGAAGGTGTCGGGAAATATGACTTTTAAAGTATAAAGGCCAAAACACACACACACACCGGCCAAGCGCATTGCACATAACACGCCGGGAGTGGCGCAATTTTTTTCCAATCATATTTCCACTGTACAGCTGATATTAAGCAAACGAAACCATCTGTGTATATAATTTTAGTGCATTTTCCTTGTTATGTTCTAGCATTAAATAACATATTTCTACAGTCTGGAACCTTCCAGCTGTATATAGAATGATTTCCTGTGTGTTTGTTGTGATATGAACATATGAACATCTCCACAGTGAGAACATCTGTGCGCATTTCTGCAGGTGACCACAGCGCTAACCTTATTAATTGGCCCCGACACAGATTCAGGATCAGAGTGTGACAGTAAATTATTTTGTGAACTTTTCCACACGCTGTCCTGGTGTGCTGCATCAGGAATGTCTGCATATTTAAAATATACTATAACTGCTGCAAAACAACAAAAACAGAATCATAACCAAGATAAGTAGTGAAAGCACGGTGGCCGAGACCTTTCAATCCAGAAAATAAATAAAGGTTTGAGGTTAGTGTGTTTAGCCAATTATTTGGCTTTTTGCAGTATAGAACCAGAGATAGAACAAGCAGCTCAAAATTATTTTGACACATGGAGTAGTAAGTTGTTATTCTGAGAAAGTTTTGATTACAAACCTTACGCTCCTTTGACCTCACTTATTTTCATTAAAATGTAAAAGTACATCTAATAACAACTCCTTACTTCTGACCATATGGCTTCTGTCTCTAGCCAGAGCTCTCATCTCTGCATGCGTCCAGCATGGTGCCCATCTCTTTGGCTCTCTGCCTGGCTTTTTAATACATCAAATCTGCACTGTAGGCTGCAGATAGTTATAGATGGAATTAAAATACCTCCTTGGCCCCTTAGCTAATATCAGAGGCAGACTGAAATAATTTTTGGGGTTGAGACCACAGATAAGGAGCACAGGAAAGTGTGAGCTTATCATGTAATTACAGCAGGAGCAGAAAGGAGGCAGCTATGAATTGTGTAAGGAGATAGGAGATTAGAAGTTGCAGTTAAGCGTTTGTGGTACCCTGGTGACTACTGCTACATCTCCTGTGTAACTTTTAAATGCATGGTTCTCCAAGGCAAGCTCCTGCTCAAGAAGCTACATATACAGTAAAAGCATAAATTAATTTAAAAGCATTAGAAAAACTTGATTCTTTTAACATGTACAGTGCTGTGTCGAATGTCACAACCACCACAAGCACCCAGTGAAAACAACTAATTACAGCATGTATACCTCTCACATAGCAAAGACTCAACTCAGTGACCTTTCTCTCTTTCATACCCTTGTGTCTGTTGATCTGTTGCCATTGTTAGAAGACATTACAGTTCTACAGAGAAATACACACTTCACTGTCAAAGCGGCATTGTTGACCTCTGGGAGTCAACTTGGCTGTAATGTAATAATATAATATATGTTTAAATAGGGTTTATTTATTTTCCTCTTGCTTTTATTTATTCAAGGTAGTTTGACTGAGGTGTCACGCCTTTTTAACATGAAAACACAGTTACACACAACTGTAATGCACACTATTACAGTACTGTTCACCCACACACATAATGTGAGCACAGATGGTACTCCACATGTGCTCACTTTTTTCTAAGCTGCTCCCTATTTCATTTTTCCTGGTGTAGATGGCCGTCCCATTGGTGTGGAGGGAATCCAGGTACTTGGCACAGGGAACCTAATGATCTCTGATGTTGGTGTGCAGCACTCAGGGGTCTACGTGTGTGCTGCTAACAAACCAGGGACTCGTGTTCGCAGGACTGCTCAGGGACGTCTGGTGGTCCAAGGTGAGTTCTGGATGAAAGGAATGTGCCATTTTCCAGAGATTAGGTAGAAGTTATGGAGGGAAACTTAAAGCACACAAATACAGCTGTAGTCAGGTGATAAGGTAAAGTTGGTGAATTCTGTGGGCAGTCCTCTTTGCAGGCACCCTGACTAACACATGATAACTGCACCGACTTACCAACAGCCTACATTTTCAGCTGTGTTCGTTGGAAAGCAGCCCAGCTGGAGGCACCCTTGCTTGTAGTTGATCATATGGGTTAAACTTTAATTTAAATTCCTAAATCTGAACTAGTGGGTGGGGCAAATCTGTCAGATTTATAGGGTTTGCATAATTTAACCCAAAGCATACCATACATCTCAGATTGATTTTCCACGTGCATGGGACACAAGCCAAGGGTTACAATTTTTGCTTCTAGTGTGTCAGGTGTATCAGAGTGATACTAGTAAGCCCTTCTTTATACTGCCACCAAGACTACAAAAATATCTCTGCACCTCTGTTGTAATACATTGCTTTTAGCTAAGATTTAACCTCATGCCATGATCATAGGCCAAATTGGCACGAACTACACAATCACATCTATACAGTTCTATAAATATATCCTTCAGCAATGAATAATACAATGTTTTGCAAATCTGTGGCACATAGTGTTGAGATATAAAAACATATTTAAAAAAAATCTAGACTGTGATTAACTGTGTCTTTTTGTAGGCAATACATTCCAATGGTATCCTCACCTCATAAACTTGTCATTTTACTCCAGTCATTTTTTAAATTATCCAATAAAAAAACTGCATGAAATTGCAGGTTTTGGTCTTTATAACACATTTTAGTTCACTCTTACAGGCCAAGAATATACAGCATCTATCCATGTAACTATCATCACTATAGTGTAACATGCAGACAGTTTGATACAGAGCCAAGTGGCACTTGAGAACAAACCAGAGAAACGGTATAAGATGTTGATGGCTTTCAACCATTTTCTCTCTTTCATTTCGACTATTGTTCATGAGTTTTGTAAGCAGTACTGTGAAAATGTTGGATGAGTTTGATCACTGGGATGAAGCCAGGGGTGGGTGGCTCTGTATATGAATTGCCACCAAGCAGGAAAGGTCCAGTATCTGCCTCACTCACATATTGATCAGATGAACCAGACTTTGGTTCAGGCCGTAGCAGTATTGATCCTGATCAATATTTCATATAATCTGCATGTCAAGTCTGAGACAAGCCCGTAGCCTTGCGGGAATAAACAAGACAAGCCAAAGATGTTAATTACATGTCAGTGTCTTTGCTTCTTATAATCGATTTGTGGAAACAAAGGTGTTCTGTCATCTCCAAAGAAATGTAGGTTGGTCCTATTTGATTATAAGAAAACAGTAAATTTACAGCATGTCCTGTGAATGAGTTTGAAAAAAGAATACTTTTCTATATTATAAATCTATTACGGTCATTCGGTTTGTTTGGGTTACAAAAAGAGAGACAAGAAAAACAAGGACAAAAGGAGGAGTCAAAGTGTGACAGCCCTGTAGAGGAAAAAGAGCAAGATAGATGCATGGTGGTGATGATCTAACTCACACTCTTACAGGTGCAAATCAATATCTTCTGGAGCTCCTTCTGATCTTCACCTTTAAGACAGTCATCCAAGAGAAAGAGAGTGAAGCTGTGAAAGTGAGAGAGATAAATGAAGGGATCATCGCACGCTGTCAACAACCTCCATCTAAGTGCCTAAGGGCCCCTTAGCTTTTTCCAATGGGAGAATGGAAATGCTTACATCGAAGAAATGTCAGACAACATTTTGTCTAGGCTGGGAGCGAGAGGGAGAACCAAACAGCAGGAAAACCAACTGGAACAGGAGGAATATATAGTAGTCTATCAAAATGTTTATGTAGCAAAATGCTGATGAAACTTAGTTCAAAACTGCTGTTAATGACATGTTCCTTTGTTAAAATGGACATGGACACTGCAGCTGTAAATGCTCACCACTGCACTAAATCAGTCTTATGTCTTTAGTAGTGATTTTCCACCTGTTAAAGAATAAACTATGCAGTGTATTTGTGACATGTTTTTTTAACACTTCACTGGGAATTAGTTGAGGGCTTCAACTTCCCTACTGGGTCAGGAAGTGAGAAAGTATTGAGAGATGAACTAAAGGCATATAATCGTTAGAGGAACATTGGAAAATCTTTGGTTATCATTTAGAAATAGTGATTCTCAGATTGCTGAATTAAACTTCTGGCAATGTAAGAAAATGAAAAATCAAAAGCTCCTTTGTATATGCTATTTATAAACATATTGTGCCATGCTGCATTTTAAAACAAACTTACATCAAATTGATGATGTTTAAGATTGCATGTCTTTTGTGTGCATTATAGCACTACATAATCTGACAAGCGTCAAAATTGAATTTATACAGCCTTACACAGATTGCCACCAAAGCTTTCTTAGACACATCCTGCAGTCTAGACACCCAGCTGCATGCATTGTCAGTTTTTTTTTTTCATGACAATAACAAATACTTGTAAACAGAGAGAACACCCAAGCGTTTTTTTAGTGTCTGTATTAACGGGAGTTTAAAACGGAATCCCCAAACTAATTCAGGTTTCTCTATTCAGGAGAAAGTTTTGTCTCCGAACCACAAATTTGACAATTTGACAGCAGTTGCTCAGTCCCACTTGGGAATAGTGATAAATGGTTGGGACAGAAGGAGCTGTGAACAGTGGAGATATTTTACAACAGCTAATATGATACCTAATACTTAAGTGTTCCAGCTTTCTACCCTCTTGTGATAATTCAGAGATATTAGTATTACAATACATTTTTACTGAGTTAATATAGGCATAAATAATTCAGGTCATCTAATCACTGATAAATGCTGGGAATAATACTGAGTGCAGATGAGGTGATACAGTACCTCTTTGTCCGTCAACTCAAATTAAAGTATCAACCCAAGAATACAAGTATTCTTCTTCTATCCAGTATCTGTAATAACAGATTTTTTAATAAGTATCTCCTCTGCTCAGAGAACAATTTCATTTGAATATGTTATTACCACTTATTGGTATCAATTTATTATTACTGGAAGCCTATGGTATACAACATGGTGAAACTATAAATTACATCCCTTTATTTTCAAGTAAATTAATTGTTCTTTAATCTCAAGTGATGCTGTTCTAGAGAAAGCTTTCCTGCTGTTTCAGTTTTATTTCTCAGAATCTGCATTGATCTAGTGGCTCTTATAATCCTGCAAATAGACTCTGAGTTCTAGTTTTGCAACACTTGTATGCTATGTTATGCACCTTTCCTTTATAATAAATTGAAAAACTTGACTCTTTTTAGACTATGTATTTCCTTTTTTTTATTCCCCTTCTCTTTTTCAGTTGTTCTCTGTTTCCCCATGTTTCTTGCTTTCCCTTTACATTTCTCAATCCTGATCCGACTTTCTCTTTTTTTTTCCTCCCTCAGCTCCTGCAGAGTTTGTTCAGCCTCCGCAATCCATCACCCGGCCGGTCGGCACCACCGCCATCTTCACCTGCCAAGCACAGGGTGAACCTGAGCCCCAGCTCACCTGGCTGAAGAATGGGCAGATCCTGGAGCCTGGGGGGCACGTCAGACTCAGGAACAACAACAGGTAAATATAAATGTACTCACACATACAGCAAAACAATAACCCTGCAGTAAATATAAATTAGTAGAATACTTTTGATTATTTGTTTATTACTGTTAGTAGTATTGTGGGCACAAAATGGCCTTTTTTTTGATAAGGTCTGCATGTGCCACTGTTTGCTTTTGAATACCATTTTTCTTGACAGGATGGTGATTTTGTTGCCATTTGCTAATAAGTCACCCTTAATAAAGGTTTCGGAGGTTTTAAATAATGGTTGATAACAAATTTAGTAATATATTTTACAAAATTTATAAGCCATTGATGAGAATAACGTTTTGGCTGCCAGTTTGTGAAGGTGGTGATGCTGGTGTTTACCCCTATAGCACTTGCATCCATTATCCTAACCACTGTTCCTATCAAGGATTTCAGGGGTACTGAAACCAATCCCAGCTGTCATTGGGCAAAAAGACAATGGACAGGTCACCAGTCTATCACAGGGCTGAGAATTTAACCACCTACACTCATATTCACACCTATAGGCAATTTAGAGTCACTAACTGACCTTATTAAAGCCATTTGCAACACTTATTGAATATATTAGTTACAACCCATAAACCTTCTTTAAACACTGACTAGTCAGAATGTTGCAAATTGATTTTATTTTTAATTTTTAATCTGAAAGGGCAACCACATTTTCCAAACTGTCATCAGCACAGCCTGGCTTTCTTTCCTGACCATCACTGCACTCACTGTTTCCTCAAAACGTTGAATCCAGCTCATAAATATATATCAGTACTAGTCACTGCTGCCTTGATGTGATCATCTGTGGTTCTCTTGCGTAACACTGCATCTGCTGGAATTCTTGCTTGCCAAGACATGAGTTCAGTCTCAGTTTATTTGTGCCTTTGTATGGGAACAGTGTATTGACTGGATGTTGTATGCTCTCCCATGGAAGTTCCCAGGAATGTCATATGGGGAAGAACTGTGCAACCACCATGGTTAGTTCCCAATCTGAGCACGTCAGACTGTAAAGGTCTCATATTACACCGACTATTTATTGTGTTTCAGTACTGTATGTGGCATTGCAGGAACATCTTGTTCTTTCTGCATCTATATTACCTCTCCTCGCTTTGTCATTTAGAAGCAGACTTTCTTCTTGAGCTTTTAACTTAGGTTCATAGAACAGTTGATGAATGCAAGCATATAATGTTTTACAGACTAATGGCTGATTACACTTCATGGCCAAGTCTCTTATGTTCTGCTGTTTTTGTGCACATGGTTCCAAGGCATTACTTGAAAAAGATAAAACATTATTACACAGCTTATTGCCAATACTGCTGGGTGAATGATTGCAAATTGTCATACTCTGTCCATCAGGCAAATGTGGCAAATGTGCTTTTGAGTAAATTCTGTTATGCATTACTGCTTACAGAAAGTTAAATTTTTCCATTTGACCCTGGCAGTCAACCATGCATGCACATTATTATTCATAAAAGAAAGAAGATATATGAAGTGAATACGTTAAATATGCAGCAGAAAAATCAATACTTGCAATCTGTTGCAGTGGGTTAAAGAAGCAGACACCTCCATCGCTCACATCCACTGCTTCACTCCTACTTGCCTGCACCAGTCTATATTAGTCACAGAGATGAATTGAGGGGCTAACATAGGAGGAAAGAAGAGAGGAGGGAAACAAATGAGTGGAGAGACTTAGATATAGAAAAAACAGAGAAAAATGAACGAGTGGTCAAAAGAGAAATGATGAGTCTGCAGGAAGAACAAATGAGGAGAGAAAGAAAGATAGAGCGGGTGGGGAGCATCACAGTATTTCTATTTGCCACCTTTAGTGCATGAACTGCTATAATATAGATCTCATGCATCACAAACCCTGCTCTGTAATTGGTTAAGCTTGACATCTACCATTAGCTAATTAGCTCATAAAGTCAGCTAGTTGAGCAGGAAATGCAGTCAGCCATTTAGAAAACAAAGTAGCTTCATGTGCATCTGAAGAATTGGCTCCGTGTAGCTGAACTGTGCAGTGAGACATTACAATGTGATTCATTATTGCAGACTTGCAGTATAATACACTGCCAGGCCAAAAGAAAGTCAAACACTGTAATATTTCTTGGACCGCCTTTTGCTTTGATTACAGCACGCATTTGCCGTGGCATGGTTGCAATCAGCTTTTGTAATGTCACCACCATTATTTCCATCCAGCGTTGCATAAATTTCTCACAAAGATCTTGTAATAATGATGGGACCGCTGCGTGAAGTCTTATACAGCACATCCCAAAGAGTCTCAATGGAGTTAAGGTCTGGACTCATGTGAAAATGATGTCTCATGCTCCCTGAACCAATTTCTGACCATTGGAGCCTGATGAATCCTGTCATTGTCGTCCTGGAATAGTCATTGATTCAGTACATTCAGGTAGTCAGGTGAACACATTGTTCTAATGGAAAGCTCTTACCTATTTGCTATTAATTTAAATCCATTTGTTGACTTTCTTGGCTAGGCAGTATATTACAGGCTGAAAGTGAAAAGCCATGTTCACACAGAGTAAGTGTGAACACTGTCTTTTACACAACATATTTTTAGATGCAACTAATTTGATTTTCCAATACATTGGAAGAAATACAGTTGCTGCTCAGATTAATCCAAGGTATGTTTGCTTTTTATTCATATGCTAAAAAATCTATTAGATATCCTCTGTATTGACCAGTTGACTAAAGTGCATCCTTTGTGTTTGGTTTAGATTGTTAAAAAGCATTCCTCATTTGGGTTAAATATTGAAAAGTGAATGTCATCTTAAAGCACAAGATGCATGGCCTAAATATAACCTGAAATGTGTTGCTTATACTTCAGTTGTGTGGTGTTGGTGTTGTAGGTAAAACAAACATGTTTATGTTGGATATTTTGTAGATTGTTCACTATGCACCTTTTGCATGAACAGCTGACTTGTTGATGCCTTCAGTATAAACTCTTAATTCTGCTGATAAAACATAAATTGGTGATATTGCATTTCCTTCAAAGTACACATTTCTTTTACATTAGATTATGTGAATACGGCAGACATTTTCATCCAGGTGTCGAGTACATTACTGATCGAGAAGCCGGCCATCACGCTCTCCCACTGAGCTATAGCTACCCTATAGTAGTATGATATATGTATATCAGATGTACTTTAATTAGAAGACCGGGTTGGGACATTCATAATAAGGTGAAGCCAAATGGTGTGATTCCAACAGTGCAGGCCCTGAAAAAAAGGAAACTGATATGGCATGGACACAATTTACTGTAGCTCCTGGACTCAGCCATAACAAAACTAATGATATGCAAATTATATTCAACAGCTCTAGGCAGCACAATGATTCTGTTCTTATATATAATATATACATACTCTGTCTGATTTAAAGGGAGTGCAATATACCCAGCAGAGAGATTTTAATTAATCCGTGTGCATGTTTGTGTAGAAATATACACATACAGAGATTTTCACCCCTCACCCGTCTCTCATGACGCTGACTTTCAAAAACATATTAGACAAGGGAAGGGAAGGGGATCAATTGTACATTTTATTCACACACATGCACACACATGAACCAAAAAGCAAGTGAGCCAGTGTGTGCACGAATGGTGCCGTGGTGCAATCAAAATAATCAAAAATGAAAATTCACAATCTCCTCATCAACATGTTTGCATACAAAACACACGCAAAGAAAACAAATCAACGTGAAATAAGATGCAGCGATGTTTGAGAAGACAGACACTGCTGCACACAGCTCAACAGATCATGATACACACACACACACACAAATGTTTCAGATCCAAACACACAAACACACTGCAAGCGTTATTGTTACCCCAGTCATTATCAGCCTTTGCTGACCAGGCTGCTGTAAAACACGCTAGCGTAGCTATTTGAAGCCTCTGTGAGAGCTGTTGCTAATTACGGTATGCGTAAGAACTCGCCTAAAGTCTCTAAAGCTGGCATGTGTAATCATCCAACACATACACCCTGTGATCTCACATCAGACGGAGTAATAACCACAAGGTTGAAAGCCAGCCTGTGTTGGTTTACAAGTGATACTGTAGCTGATGACAAAAATAATTCTCCCTTGTGGCAAATGGAGACAAAAGTGAAAGATCCCATGAGCATTTTTCTAATTTGCTGTTCTGTAAATAATTTAGAAAGCTTAGGATCTCTTTTTCTTTTTTTTTATACACTGTTTAACTTATATAGTAGAAAGAACGTGTTTGCTGTGTGTGTGTGAGCGCCATGGTGTGTTTTAATTTGTGAAGTAACAGGCTACCACACAAACCTGGACATTGTGTTACAGAATCCTTTCAAAGGGTCTTTTCTTCTTTTCACTTTCCTTTTTTCTGCTTTTTTTTTTTTCACTAAGACCTGCCTTTCTTGTTTGCAGCCCCTCTCTGTGCCCCACATCCCCCTTCCTGCCCCCATTACAGAGAGCTGGGGCCTGGGCATTGGCCTTGAACTATGACCCTGCCTGTAATCAGTCATATCCCTGGGCCCTTCCCTCCTCTCAGGCCACAGACAGCTCATCGCTTCTCCCCTCCTCCTCCTCCCCCATTTCTCTTTGTCTCCATATTTTTTCCCCTTTCCCTCTTTCTGGATCCAGAATGGCCACGCTGGCTTTTGATGGGGTACTACTCAGAGACAACAGAGAGTAAACACAGCCCCAGCAGCTGAACAACAGACTCCAGGCCCCACTGTCAGACACTCCACTGGCCCATGGCCTTATCCATCAATCTGTGAAATGACCTTGAACTGATGAGTAAATGATGGTGTCAACCTGTCAAGACAAGACAGCTTGGCTTTGGAGCTCATGTAAGACAAGCTGACAGTCCAAATATCTTCTTCTGTCTCACTCAGACTTTCTGTGCTTCTTTTTTTTCCACACATTGTATGGATCTTTGGTGGCCCTGCTCTGCTGTTGCATATTAATGTAAATTGATGTATTCTGAAACTCAGGACCAAACAGTCTAATCGAAAAATGTGAGAAGAGAGGCCCTGTGAACTGCATTTGGTTTTGTAATCTTCTTGACTAAGAATTTTGCACATTTAGACAATAAACTTTATATATACAGTTTATATCTTTGCAGAATTTAATACATTGCATTAAATAAAACGTATTACTTGACAGTCCAAATTTATTTCTAAAATAATTGTGTGTTTTGTTCCTCTCTGTCAGGTTCAAAACATGCATGAATTTGTATACAAGCTCATTTAGAATAGTTTTTATATCTTAACTTTCCTGTAGTCTGTTAAAGCTTTCACCCTGCGAACTGGAAAGGTTTTGACAGCAGGTGTGGAATTTCTTAAGCTGCACGTCAGCAGCGTCGGTCTCTGCTTTCCTCACATACTGTACACCGAGGGGATTTGGTGGCATCAGGTAGTGCATCCATTGGGGCCTCTATGCTGCATTTGCAGCATCTGGTGAGACTGCCTGTCTGCAAACACTCCATCTAATACCGATATGAAAGGCTGTCAGAAATGTGATGGTTGAGTAATGAGCTGCGGGCTGGCGACTGCTGCCACCTCAGGGGTCAGAGGTGAGATTGGCTCATACAGGGTGAAATACAGAGGGCCTCTTTGACCTCATAATTATCCAGATTGATTCCACCTGGCAGACCACAGAGAATAATGACTCTTCCACCTCACAGCTTTTTTTGGACTTATATTAGAGGTGTACAGTAGTTGTATCCCAGCACATACATTTTGAAATGAAAAGAAGATTGAATGATTCACTCCTCTCTCCTGTACACTGACCCAGAGGAGCGCTGCCCTTTGCCTTTAAATCCATCCTACAAACCATTCTGAGGCATGGGATGAGGTCATCACTGTCCCAATTTCATGTCCCAATTTCACAGACCCAAGAGTTGTCCAGTGACAAGACATTGTACACTGTACAATGCTGGCATGTTGCGCTTTCAATAAACTGCACACTTTTCTCACAGGATCACTCTGACACGTCCTGATAAATTTTGATTCAATACACTGAACATCCAACCTGTCTGTCAAAGATAGATGACAGTATGTTAAGTACCTGTGGCCTTGAATTCTATCATTTTCCAATCCAACAATCCAAGCCCTTTTATATTCTCAGTGTATTCATTATTTGTGTGTAAAAAAGAATTCTCTGATACACACTGTGTGGAGAGAACTGCTCGCTTAATGGCGGTGCTGACTCATAGTCCATCTATTTTGAGTGCACACTTAAACACAGGATCCAAGAAGGCTGTTCCAACAGTTTATTTCATGTAGTCAAACAAAGAAGGGATGAATAGATGAATACTTGGATGGATGGTTTTATATAAGTGCATCCACAATCTTGGTATAGGTCATCTTCAGGTTCACTAAACAAAAATCTAACCGTGTAATGCAGAGTGAACATTTAGTCTATCCAAACAATTAACATTCAAGAAAATGATCAAAGTAAATAAGGTTGATAAATTACTTCTACACATGCTTCCTTTGTTTTCAAACACTGGTCTGGAGGGAAAAGGGATTTGCAGGCCTGAAGGGTGTGTCCATTTGAGTGGATTAGGGGAGGTGGCTTGAGGCTGGTACAGGTAAACAGACTTGGGATTTAACACTGTGCTTCATGTAGAGCAGAAATGGCCTGAAAAGGGACCCAAGAAATGTTTTGTGCCACACAACCTCTTTTCCATCATTGGGTATGCAAAAGGTGTGCAACACCTACACAACATGCACACAAAGGATACAGACAAGATCTCCTATTTTATTTGTCTTCTGTAACATAAGACCAGTCAGGTGGGACGAAAGAGGAAGAAGCAGAGAAAGAAAGGTGGGGACAAAGAGCAGAGTGGTGAAGGTATGATTGAGAGGAGTGAACGTATATACTGTAGAGCGAAGGTACTAAGAAAAATTATTTACTTTGTGTGTGTGTGTGTGTATAGGCAGGCATGTGAGTAGATACAGTGTGTGTGCATGGGGAAATGAAAGGTTTTACTGGTGTTGGCAAATTGCATTTTTTGAAAGCCTGAAATAGATTTATCTAAGACGAATCAGTTTGAAAGTATGGGCTTTGCATGAGCGAAGATCTTCTGTACATACTGCTGCTGTCAGTCATATGTGATGTTTCCTTTATTGATTTAAACACACACACCGCTGTAGTGCAGTACCTTGTGCTTTTGACATACTGTCACATTTATCTTCTTTGCGCTATGTAGTTCTTACCGGAGGTGAAATGTTCAATACTGTAAGTGCAATTATTCAAGTACAGGTACCTTAATTTCTGGGACATTTAATACTTTTCTTAAAAACTGACATGGCTTACTTTGCAAACAATAATCCTACACAATACAGTTCTGCTAGAATCCATAGAATAATTAATTCAGTCAGTATTTTTGGTATTTGACAGAAGTTTTCACGTCAGTAACTAGAAAAATATGCTATTTTTGTTCATTTCAGTCTTCTGTTTTAATGAGAATAAGTTCAGTGTAATCATATCAATAATACTGATCTGTATGTATATAAATGTTCATAACTACTAAAATGTGTAAAAAGTGTAGAGGGGTTTTTTTTCTCCTGAATTTAAGACAGCTCCATGTGTGTGTGCTATTTCTGCCGCCAAATGCAGCATATTTGTATAGAAATACCTGTCTGTCTTTACACTCTGTAAGTGATTCTATAAGGTTAGATAACATTTCTGCCATTAGTGGCACAACAGCAACATGCTAAATGTAAATGACCATATCTCCGTGGTCATGAGCACTATAAGCCAACCAACATGTTGTGTGTATTATGAGGCTGATATGGACACAGGTGCCGATTAAAAACTTGTTCTGTAACATGTTCTGTGATTGTGTGCAGTCTTGGTGCAGTTACATACAGTCCAAGTGCTGTATTAAATTATTATTTATTATTTTTTTATTATTAAAACACATTTTGTCACAATTAGGTCTTGTTCCATGTAAATATATTAAAAAAACGTAACTTTCCCTTTGTCTGTCTTATTTCTTTCTCTCCCCCTGCTCTCGCAGCACACTGACAATATATCCCATCAGCCAAGATGATGAAGCTATCTACCAGTGCATCGCAGAGAACAGCGCTGGCTCCACGCAGGCCAGTGCCCGTCTCACAGTGCTCTGGACTAATGGACTGCCTGGTGTGCCCACCCATGTGCAAGCCGAAGCCTTCTCACCCACCACCATTCAGGTGTCCTGGATGGAACCCGAGCAGAACACTCAGGACATCATTGGTTATGTGGTCCACATACGCAGAACCTCAGGTCAGGCTGCTCTGAAGAGTTACAGGCAAATAGTTATAGTCAGTAGTTAGCTTAACAATGAATTAAAATTAATATAAAATATAATTAATAAATAAAGCATTGTCACATTAGATCAGGCCATGTCAGGTGAGATAAGGAGAGGCTTTAGAGAGAAACAAATAAAGCCTTAGTGATGACTACAGAATGAATGATCTGATGATGAATGTGCTGCAGGTGTCTGAAATGTGTTCATTAACATAACTACAAACTAACATTTACATACACGACCTGTTACACTGAGGTGATGAAAATGAAAACAAAAACTATATATATATATATATATATATATATATATACACACAAAAGTGAGTACACCCCTGACACTTCGACACAATCTAAAGTAGTCAGTCTACAGCTTGTATAACAGTGTAAATTTGCTGTCCCCTCAAAATAACTCAAAACACAGCCATTAATGTCTAAATCGCTGGCAACAAAAGTGAGTACACCCCTATGAAAAATGTCCACATTGTGCCCAAAGTGTCAATATTTTGTGTGACCACCATTATTTTCCACATCACAGAGTTGGTGGATGTTAGAGACCTTGCACTCCTTCACCTTCTGTTTGGGGATGCCCCACAGATGCTCAATAGGGTTTAGGTCTGGAGGCATGCTTGGCAAGTCCAGCACCTTTACCCTGAGTTTCTTTATCAAGGCAGTGGTCGTCTTGGAGGTGTGTTTGGGGTCGTTATCATGTTGGAATACTTCCCTGCGGCCCAGTTTCCGAAGGGAGGGGATCATGCTCTGCCTCAGTATGTCACAGTACATGTTGGCATTCATGATTCCCTTAATGAACTGTAGCTCCCCAGTGCCGGCAGCACTCATGCAGCCCCAAACCATGACACTCCCACCACCATGCTTGACTG
>JAUBNQ010000017.1:9894749-9910172 GCA_032353495.1 Ctenopoma kingsleyae | reverse complement strand
CATTCCAGAGGGCTGGAAGAGTCTGGTCCAGCCTTGCGAAAGCCCTCTGGAACGGAAGGGTGAAACGTCATCAAGGAACTAAAACAAGTCCAGTTGCTATTGAAAAACCCTTTTTTTTTTATTAATGGCTGTGTTTTGAGTTATTTTGAGGGGACAGCAAATTTACACTGTTATATAAGCTGTAGACTGACTACTTGACATTGTGTCAAAGTGTCATATCGTCAGTGTTTTCCCAAGAAAAGATATAATAAAATATTTACAAAAATGTGAGGGGTGTACTCACTTTTGTGACATACTGTATATATGGAAAAGAGGTCATGTGGCACAAAACACAAATGACTGTCACTGGCAAGTTGCAGATAAATGTTGCTGCAGATGTCTAACATGCTCAGTACAGTAATTACTTAATTAAATGTGTTATACATGTAAATCACATCTTTAGCGTTTCCTGCAGCGTTTATTTCAAAGTGACTTACAGTGAGTGCTTTGAAACTCAGAAACATAAAGTGCATGTCAGCAAAAGTTTGAAATGCATTTATCCAGACAAACAACTTGTGTGTTTAATGCTACAGTACTTGTTCACACATTACGCCGTACTGATTAAATTAATAATGTCAGTATGAAAAAAAAAACTTGGCTTATGTGTGTATGATTCTGACTGTGTGTCTTCGTACATGAGCATGTGCTTGCAGTGTGTTTGTTTGTGGCTTTGGGCCACTATGTTTGTGCGTGTTTAAGTGTGTGGTGAGAGGCTTGTAGCACCAGCTGCTGTTCTCTTCAGTAGTTCTATGAGAAGGATGATTAAGGGCCCTGGGGGCCAACCAATAGGATTTGCTGTAATTACCTTTAAAAGATGGAACAATTGGTTGAGGGCTGGAGGTAGATAGTGGTTATGGTTGGATGGCTCTGGATTAAGAGCAATAAAATGCTTTAACACATGCTCTGTAACTCCTACTTTTATCCCCTCCATTTCCTCACTCCACCCCTGCAATTCACCCACCCATCATCATTCAGGCTCCCAGGGCCAAACTACATTAGCTATTACCAGTGAAATGGGCAATAACCATAAAAAGATGACGGAAACAGATTGTACTTATTGTTTCTTCTCTGATCTTATTTTTCATCATTTTAATGCCTTCTCCTTCTAACGCCCCTGTTTTCATTTGTTGTTTGTCTTTTCTCTACCTTCACCTCTGCTTTCTGTTAATCCACCGCCACCCCCCGCTTCTCTATTATTCCTCCTTCAGACCCAGTGAATATGGAATATGAGGAGGCTGTCAGTAAAGTGACGCTGCAGCAGATCATTAGGGACCTGGAGCCCTCCACCAGTTACACCTTCTACATCAAGGCCTACACATCCCACGGGGCCAGCAAACCATCAGACACCGTCACTGAGAGCACTCACGGCGAGGGTTAGTTTCAGGCAGAACACACACGTGCCCATAAAACAGATCTTATATATAACATAGGCATTACATATACATTACATTGCAATAACAAACGTGCTTGGAGATTTGCTGAGTTGTGTATTTGTAGTTCTGTAGAGTGAAACCATGCAGTAAAAGGTGGCTAAACTTCAAGTTGGCTAAGTCTCCCTTTGAGATCTCTGTCTTTTTTAGTGTAGTTCAGGTTAGTTTTGAGACTCATTACAGAGATGTTTACATAAACATAATGTGATTTTATGATCACGTTTTATCATTGGCATACCTGGTAAGTCGGGTATTATTAAATTAAAATGATTAAATTACCACTTTTTTAATGCATGTCCGTGTATGTAAAATATACAAAAGATATCATATCATAGATCATATTGTTTTGTCATTATTTTTCAGTACCTGGGCCTCCCACCCTCTACACCAAGGTGTTGAACAGCAGTGTTGTGCAAGCAACATGGGAGCCTTCATTCAAGATGGGCCAACATCAAGGCTTCAGGATGTATTACAGAAGGGCCCATACACCACTGTTTACTGGTCCCATCACCTTTCCTCGGAACATCACCCAGTACAACATCACTCAGCTGGGTGAGACATTCTTTGAAATTCGACTAAAGTTGATTAACTGACTGTATTATTTCTGTAATCCTAATCATCATTTTAATCTTAATTACAGAAATCATATTTTTATACTGTGATCTTTGCGTAGGCAAGTTCTGAAAATTAATCTAGGATTAAGACTGCTCCTAGCTCAGGGAAGAGTTGTTTATGTCACGTCACTTAATTTCAGTGAGGAAAAGGATTAACTTCTACAGTAAATACTGGCAGATAAAGCCGTACATTCCTAAGTTAAGAAAATTGACTAAATGTGTTTTTCCCAGGAAGAAAGTATCAACAAAAAGTGAGACTGAGAAATGATGATATCCCCATCTGATATCTTTAATATATATAAAAGCCTGTTTTTAAGTTTCCTTTATTTTCTGAATCTCTTTCTGTCTTTTTTTGTTCAGATCCTGCTCTCGTCTATGAAATAAAGCTTGTTGCATACAACCAACACGGAGATGGGAATGCCACAATGCGATTTGTTTCGCTTCGAGAAGTGCTGGAGAAATCTGGTGAGTGTTTGACACATTCATATTTAATGCATCTCACTGAGCATCATCTTTTGTTTCAAAAAGTCAAGCTGACTGTTTTTGCCTCAGACATGACATATACAGTTCCCACATCTTTTCCTGATATACCCTGTTTTATACAAACTTTGGTGATTGGTTGTGATTGTGAAGTGTGCTGTATCTCCTTAGTTTTGGACTCATGTGACTGTGAGAAAGATCAGCAGAGCAAAACATCCACTACAGGCATCGTAATCGGCATTCACATTGGAGTCACCTGCATCATCTTCTGTGTACTCTTCCTCATCTTCAGCTACCGCGGCAGGTCAATACAAATGTGATATCTAAATATGTCAGCAACAAATGATAGTTGTCAAGGGTTGATGTCGGTCAATCATTTCGACGCAGCTGTCAAGTGTTTTTTGTGTTTGTGTTGCTTAATCCCCAGGTTGATGTGTAAGACAGTTCAGGCCACCCCTCAGGCCGGGCACAGCGTGGTGCTAGAGTCCACTTCCTCCTCCCAAGGAGCCTCAGGGCTGAATGGGTCTGGCAGCAGGGAGATGGAAGTCAATGGCAGCACAGCAGGGAAGAAAGTGGTCGACAGCAATGAGCTCGAGAGACTTTTCACTCAACCCAACATACAAGACGCATGCAAAGTGAGTCCTGATTGTGAGAGCGCTGATTCAGAAGAAAAGCTATTTTAGTTTAGTCAGTTAATAAATGTGACATGTTTTTTGCAACTTTATTAGAGCACATTAGATAATTTATCTTCTCTTGTTTTTTTTCTTTTCCTAAAGCAAATGTTTGAAATAAAACTTTGTGTGTTTGGTTAAGAATAACCACAGCTTTTTGCACTCACTACTTACTAATGCTAAAAGACAAAACAGACTAAAACAACATTATAAATTATTTTATGTATTATCACTCAAACAATTTTTTTGTTTTTCTTGGTGTGTGTACACTACACTACATATATTCCAGTGTGATAAAAGCACTAAAAATACATTGTGACAAAGCACTGAAGGAGTTAAGTTAATAAACAAGTCCCAGCTGCACTAAAAGTTAACTCCTTAGATTATATATTTATTAAATACAGTATATTAAATTCCACCTGATAACACATACACAAATTTAATCAGTAGTAGCTTTAACAATAATAATATCAATAATTCATTCCAAAAAGAGTGGAACATGTTGTACAAGCTTTTCTAAACGGTGCTGGCAATTCCCACCATCACCTGTTGTCCAGGTGTGTCAAACATGACAGATTTATTCCACCCCATCATGTTTCTTGTCAGTCAGTACAGGCTAACTCTGCTGTTGTTTGCATGTGTTTCCAGTCTGACTCTTACGTTCTGAACGACACCCAGCTATCTACGATACCACTAGACGAATTTGCGATGGAATGGGACACAGAGACACAGTTCCACGAGGCTCCTGCAGCAGAAGTGGGTCGGCAGGACCAAGGCTAATCATGTATGAAGGCCAATTCACACAACACTGTCCACAGTGTCCACTTAGACTCTTCTCTCACTCAGGTTGGCAAGTGTTTCCTTTCAGACTAGTTTGTCCTTTTGTGCAAAGATTTTTTTTTAATGGTAAGTTAAGACGTTCTAGAGGAGCTAGGACTTTAAATGTTTGGCCTGGGTTTGGAGAGCTTTCTTCTGATGTGAAGCTGTTTCTATCTACGCAGGCCAGTTAAATTTTATTTTCACAATTTGGGCTTACGTTAATTTTCTGGTGTTGGGCAGCACACAGAATAGAGGCCCCAGAATGTCCTAGTTGTACAATAATGATTTTATTTTTAAGTTTATAGATATATATAAATATATACATATATCTTTATCATCTATATGTCAAAGTGGTTATAAGTTATTGGTCTTATCTCTACTTTTCTGTGGATGTCAAAGACTCCTGCTGCCTGCTGTCACCTACCAATCATTCCACCTTCATGCTCACAGAAGACCACAGCCTTCTTCCAGGGATTCAATATATTCTGTCTCAGGACTTTGTTTCAGTGATATTAACATTTTTATGAGTTCTCGGCCTTCATACAGGCACTAGACTTGGCTGTGTGAACCTTACAATTCAACAAAAACCTACCTCAGCCGGAATGAATGTGTTGCGGGAAGCTTTTAGGGACTTTACCTTCCCCTGTGCTCACAATTACTTTACATGCGGGGTAACTGATTGGTTCGGAAATTACAAAATCAGGTGCCGCACTACCTCAGATGTCAAGAATCGTCTCTCTTCTTCTGCTTGTTGAAGCAAAACAAAAAAAAAAAGGAGTATCCAACATAAAGCACTTCCAAATGCTGAAGTTAATGTTCTACCTCAAGATAACAATGTTAATGTTGTCACTGTTGTTGTTTGTCTGTTTACTGCATAATGAAAAACCTTTATTTCTCCCTCTGTGAAATCCTGGTTTCCCTCTGTTGAATATACTATTTGTAGATACAATGTTAGTACCTCATGCAAGTTGACAGACTGATAACACTGTTGTATGAATTACAGTATGCTAAGAATATGTATGAATAATGCTGTTCTATTGTAAAAATATTTTTTAATTTTATTTCATTTAAGAGATTGTAATACTTTTTTTCCATTACTTTTTTTTATATTGAAAAGACCGTTAGAGATACACTGCATTTGCTAATGATGTTCTCGAAGCTATTTACTGCAGAATGAGCCGTGACCTGTAATGTTAAATTGGACAAGACACAAAAAATAACATGAAATGTACAAACATCAGTTTAGTGCTTTGATTGAATTCTGTATGTGGGTGTATCTGCGTGTTTGTGTGCACATATGTTTAATTCATTTAATGAATGTAAGAAAAGAAGAAAAATGAAGCACAAATCGTATCAAAATGTCCCAAAACATTCCTCTATTGTTGGTTTAATGACTTAAATGAATAGCTCGAGGTTTTGGGAAATATTTATAATCAATTTTATTATTACATTGGTCTTTTTTTTTCTGGCAAACAGATGATGCCACTCTTGTATGTTTTTGCTAACTATGAAGCTATAGCTGGTTTGTGATAAGTCTAACTTAGCATGTACGTATATTAACAAATAAGTTGTGTCATTTACATTCATGTTTGTGTGTAGATTAGACAAACAAGAGGTAACGTGTTAATTATTGAGCATTAGGGGTACTTGTAGGTGCGTTTTTGAACATTAGCTGTTTCTCCTTGCTAAGCTAAGCTAATTTCCTCCCAGCTGTAGCATCATATTAATAGGAATACTTTGACATTACAGTCAATGAAAGAAAGTGAATAAGGTATTTCCCAAAACATTAAACCGTTCTTCTTATTTAAAATGACAGCAGTGTATCTCTAAATGTTTTCAGAATATTTGTTGCTGCAGTGCTCTTTTGTTTTCATGTCACATTATCTGCCTCCTTCCTTTTTTAAACAAAGTAGTAGCCTTTTACACTTCTGGTGCCCAGGAGACGTGACAGTTGCTGATCATGTTTGTCTGTCGTTACTCTCTCCACAAAACAACGATTGCTGCTCAGCCTTCTCCCTTCAATAAGCTTCAGGAACACCGTGGTTATAATAACACTGGATGAAAAACAACCACAGACAGAGAGCTGAGGGTGACGTTTAGTGGCTAAATGGTCACGGGGCTTCTCGGTCCGGCTGTATAGGACTTACACTGATGCATTATGGTTACCTACCTCAACCCTGTTTTTGGCCTTGTTCTCAGGTCTTCATGAAGGAAACATACAGAGTACGAACAATGGAGTAGATGATTACACACATACAGTATATCGTACATTAAGGAACAGGATAGCTGTTACAGTTGTTGAAATGCTGGACATACAAATAAAGTAACAACACAAATACGCACAAAAGGAGGGAAAACCTTGTGGGACCTTTATCACATGCACTAACTATTGAAGCGGTTCATCTTCATGCTGAGTTTTTAGTGGATGTTAACTGTAACTTCATATTTTTATACTGTTTTTTATTTTAATCAGAAACTTTATTTTCCTCATTGTTATTTGATTTGATATCCTTCATCTGTGGAAAGTTAATATGTGAATAAAGTAAGGTGAGAAAAATAAAGTGGGTGACATCAACAGTTCCAAAACAAACTTCTACTAGTATCTTCTAGTGTATTATCAATTGGCTTTTCTGGCTTCTTAACTTATTACCTTAACCGGTGTATACTGCATTCATGTGATATCATTCAGATTGTTGAAAAAGTGGGGGAAAAAACGCTGATTTCAACCTTCTAGCTTTGATTTTAAGTGATAAAATTGGGAATTTCTGACGGCTACAATTTATCTTTCATTTAACAAAAGGAAGTGCAGAAATACCAACAAACTACATATATATGATTTGTTCAAAATGTTGTAGAGTTGACATTCAGTTTCTTTCATTCATTTCACATCTGCCTGCAATGTTACCTTTACGTTGGTTTGTTTGTTTGTTTTACATCTAAAGTGTTGAATCCACAATCCTTCCTCATATTACCATCCGGATAGTTGTGGTGTAATCACTCTCACAGGTTTTCTCCATTTTGTGTTAGCAAATATAACAACAACTGTCTAGTTCACTGACAGGCAGCAGGTCAGATGGACATTGATTCAGCTAATAAAAAAGTGTTGTGCACTGCTTGTGTGTATCTGGTTTCACACAACACTAATAATTGATGCTATTTAAATAGTGGAATTACAGCGCTAGCAGTGGGGCTAGCGTCTTGGATAACGGGTTTAATGGGTTATGCAAACCAGAATTCTAGTTTCCATTTTAGTAATCTTAGGTACTGTAATTTTATGCATTTAAAATTTATTTGTATGTGTGTCTGCAGTTTTCCTCTTTGCGTCCATTCCTTGTATTTAATTGTACACTTTGGTGTTAGTATCATGTTACAAATGTTGGAAGAAACAATAATGGTGCTTTGTCAAAATAGCAGAACCTACAGTAAATGTTTTCTGCTTGTATATTCATTAACCACCAGTGCGGTGTTTTCTCTCCAGGGCTGCAGCAGCCTTAATCAGTTTTTTTACTTCAGTTGAGAGTAATTTCACTCTGGAAATTAAGTGGTGTGATTTTCTTCCTTACCTCCTTCCTTCCTCTGCCCCTCGGTGTAATTTAGGGTTAATCTCCTCATGCAGGAAATTGCCCACATCTCACCTGTGGATGTGACAGGTTTTAGTGCCATACTGTTTAACCTGATTCACTGGGAATGTGGTGCAGTGAGGATCATGTTTACGTGATTAGACGTTGATAGGTCAGGTTGTCGTGTTGCTATCTGATATTAGAACGTGTGATTTAATAGAAGCCTCAAAGCTGCCCTCACAGACTGATGGTGCTCCATCAGCAGAAGGGACCAGAAGATACCTTCGCTGACGCAGTTAGTGAAAAAAAGGGGCCTTTGTCGAACAGATCATGCAGCCTTGAGAAGTGCTCACTAAATGCTAACAGTAAGCCAGCCACGTTTTTCTTTTCATCCGTGAATCCTGACCTTTGGAAAAGGAGTGTGCTCAGGGACTCTGTGATGCTCTTTTATATGTTTATCAACAGCCAACTCTTGGACTCTTCTGGACTTCACATGATGTTCCCCTTTAAATTCCGCTTTAATGGATGCCATCTTTGTTAATCATTCAAGTAAATAATGGAAAGTGCTGGCAGGAAGAGCATTTAATGGTGTCATTTGTCCGGTGTGGTCACTCTGCTAGAAACACAAAGGGAAACATTCTCAGATAACGGTCCACCTGCCTCCTTGCTGACCCTAAGGAGGCAGGTGATGATTGAAACAAGGATGTGGCAATAACACATTAACATTCGGTTACAGTTTCCACGGAAAAATACTAACCTCAGGGAAATCACAAGGAGGATATAGATTTTTTTTAATTCTCAGTGAAAGATTTGCTGTTTTAATCTGTAAATCCTGGAATATGATAGACGTGATCTATCATCCACTAACTTAAAAACTTCAGTTAGTGGATTACTAACCCTATTTACTGTAGTATTATATTTCTGTTGTGTGATTTATTCCTTATAATGCTGAAACAGTACATTAATTGATTTGCCAGTCAACAGAAAATTTGTCCACAACTATTTTAAACTCATTTTTCAAGCAAAGATGCCAAAAAGTATCCAGTTTAAGCTTCTACATTGTGAGACTTTACTGCTTTCATGTTTGATAGTAAGTCAGTATTTTTGGTGTTTGAACAAAAGTTAGTTTGGGCTTTAAGAAATTGTGAATGTGAGGTGATTTTTCACTATTTTCTGACATGTTAAAAGCCAAACCATTACTCGATCAACAGAGAAAATAGCAAATGAATCTGTAGTGAAAATAATGATTAGTTGCAGCTCATTTAAACTTCTTCCAGCACCCTCAGGTTCTAACAAAGAAGGCATCCTGGACTGGGCGTGTGCAGGTTTAGTTTTACTTCGATTGTTGTGATCGTATGTCGCTCTACTGTATGTGTTACGTAGTGTTAAGACTGCACATCTGTCTGTGACATTCTCTCTCTCTCTCGCATTAACTGAGCACAGGTAACCAGATCAAATCAGAATGACACAATAGGTCTGTCATGGATAAAAAGGACAATGCTGTAACTCAACGGTTGATCTTGATGGCGAGGAAAAATTCCCACTGTGATTTCCGTATAAAGCATGATGCAGCTAGCCTCTTCTTCAAATCTCCTTCACATTATGTGGTATTGATCGATGTGACACCAAATGACCATCTGATATGATTGTGAATTGATTACATTTTCACTGCATTTATCTCTGTGGTGTTCTGCTCTGAGACCCTTATAACTGTACATGTCAAATAATGCTGAGTGTAAAGATTTTCCAAGTAATTTATACTCTTGTCAAATGGTGATTTAATGTAATTGTATTTTAATGTTTAAGACCAGTATTATATTTTATATACCTCTGTCAAGAATGCAGATTGGATCCAATGTTTTTAAAGGTTGATAAGACTTACAGTAGATCTGCATGAGAAACAAAGAGCTAATATGTATTTTAGCTGAATTGAAAAGTGTTAGTTTATCCTTATTGGACTTGTGATGGTAACACTGTGATTTTTAGCCAAATAATGGCAAAATAATGTTGTGGTCTCAATATGGTGCTATTGATGGTCCTGTCTCACACGTTCAGTCTGTTTTGATGGTGTGTATTGATGAAAATAGGCTGAGTGACATTTTCTGTTAACAACTCCAAATATGTCTGATTGTCACCTCATCCTGTTCCCACCGATCATCGTCATGTCAGCGACTCAGACTGAGGTCCTGTTGTCTTCACTTTCGTTCTGTATTGATGTTGTCTGCATCATCCAAAGTAGTTCAGACATATTTTATTTGGTCACTGAATACAAAAAGATGTCCTGCAGGTATGATAGACCCCCACTCCTGTCCCGTGAAGTGAGCATTAAAAACTCAATGAAATTGTTTGGTTTTTTTTAGAGAGAGAAGCATGCAGATGTCCCTGGACAGAACACCACGTAGCAGATTTGATTTGCATTTATGCTTGCTATTAACATTCTGTTCTTCAATCCTGCAGTGCTGCAGGCAAAAGACAATTTAGTCTTAAGGGGAAAAGTTTGCCAATATACTGTATTGTTGCCTTATGAAATCATGTAGGCGTCAGGACATTTGACCTGCTCTCGCCCCGTGTTGCTGGTTTATTAACAGTCAGATACTCGACTTCATCAGTACAGGTCTGATTAACCGTTGTCAGGCAAAATAACCAAGCAACCGCACTATTGTCACATTTGGTTGCATCGTTTGGTACACACATCACCTTTTCCCAATCGAGCCGTACTTTATGCAAACTAATGGCCTATGTTGCTCCAGTTGTTCATTCTGAAGCATGAAAATACAAACATGAGGTGAAAAGCTTTGTAGTCAGCGGGCTTGCTCTGATTTTACGAGACTTTGCTGTTAACAAGGCTGTTGTCAAGATTGTTCCTTATAGATTATTCATGACTAATTACTTACAAACCTTTTTTATAAAGTTCTGCTGAAGTGAGACCATAATCCTAACGCACACATGCATAAGCTCAAACACAGCTGTTGGGTTGTGGAGTGAAATTTAAAAATCACCATCAAACGTCACATAAAACAGTTTTTGTTAAGTGGCTTTTATTTACCCAGTTTTCCAGAGAAACATTTAATTGCTTTTATACTGAAAGGATTGCTGTCTTCTCTTTCTGTTTATGGTCTAAAGTAGAATATCCGACCACAACAAAGGGCAAGAGAAGGGAAAAGATGTCAGTGAAGTTTCTTATACTGTTAATGTTAAATTGGCTGCAGGGTTAAAATGTTGTGTCAAACTGAAACCAAAAACCATGTGCATTGTGTAAACCAAGCCTCAATACCTGTTGATTGATTCATCAACATATCATCTGAAGGGAACAAAGGGAGCACAAATCTATAAAGTCAGCTCATTATCACCCGTCTGTTTGTCTTGTTTTACATCATTGCCTTCGTCCTCTTTTCCTGTTAAATTCAGGTTGATCAGAGATGATTTAAGAAGCTTTCTCAGCGTTGTCAGGGATCGCTACTCTGTTTCCCCAAGGTACAATTTTATACTCTCTAAAGGTGTCGCAATTGCAAATCTGTATACATATCCACATATACTGTATGTACTGTATGTATGTATGTATGCACAAATGTAAAAAGGCGAAATAGACCATTTTTAGTGGTTTGTATTGTTTTAGGCTTCATTGTGCAACACTGATTGAAGAAAAAACAATAACGGTGATAATAAACTAGTTCTAGTAATTATACATATGTTCAGAAACTGTATTTATTTTGTGTTTGTGTGTGTTTTTACATGTGTGCATGGGAAGCTGAGCTTGGTGCATAAAGAAACAAAATTTACAGCACAGATGTGTTTACTCGCTTGCTCCCTGCAGTCCACTGATCTGCAGCAGATCAATCTGGTGCAGGCTTCTCCTCTCCCTCCCCAGTTTCTGTCCTGTTTTACCGTTCAGCACATTACCTTGTGTCCTGCTGGTCATACAAAGAGTATTGAGCACGAGGCCCAGAGCTCCTGGTCAATGAAGGCTGGTGCCCGAACCTTTAATCACACTGAAACCCTGCATGATGGAATTTCAAGATAAAAGAAGAGTCCACTGTGGATAAACTGCCCCTCTTTCTCTCATCTTCATTTCTCTGTTTCTCTCTTTTCTTTTTCAGCAACATTACTATATAGTAAAGTCCAGTGGAGTGAGAAACATGAGCAATCTGCTTTAAAGTAACCTCCAGGTTAGCTGGAATTGTTAGGACAGGTTAGGAGGAAGAGGAGAGAGAGAGAGGAGGGAAATTATATGACAAAGCACCTCATGTTGAAACTTCCAGGAGTTTTAGGAGCTTCTCATTCATCCATTGATTCTTGTTATTGTCCCTACGATCTGTATAAACGGCCATTAACATCACCATTTAGCCACTGATTTCCTAGTTCAACTTTGGGCTGTACTGTACTTCACAGTTTTTCCTGTGTAATTGAGGCTTGTTAGCAGTGTTTTCGGTGTGTTCACTTCCAGTTTTACTTCATGATTAAGTAGTTTACATAATCATGATCAACTTCCAGCCTGTTTACAATCTGTCTCATCATCTGAGTGTTTGTTTTTTGACCAGGACCTATTTGTAGATGTGGTCACATTCAGAGATTCCTGATATAAAATCTCATTAATTAACTTGCCATATGAGATTTTTAATGAACTGGCTTGTTGCTAAAATACATCTCTTCAGTCAGTTGGACGGCAAAGCTAATCTCTGTTAGTACTTTTTTATTTTTTTTTTGGACGTGATAGCGTTTCAGGCAGTTTGTTATTTTAGGTGTTTGTAAACATCAAATAAAAAACTGAGCTTTTTATAATATTTTACTCAGTTTAGTTTAAGTTAAATTCAGTTTATATATGAAGTGCCACATCATCAATATCATCTCAAGGCACTTTACATATTAATGTTAAGACCTTACAGAATTATGTAGAAAATCCAACAAATCCCACTTGAGCAGCACTAGGCCACAGTGGACAGGAAAATCTCCCTTTAACAGAAGAAGCCTCCAGCAGAAACAGGCTTGCGGTGGACGGCCATCTGCCTCAACCATTTCGGGTGAGTTGAAAACAGAGAGAGAAAGGAACGTAGGAGAGTTAACACTGGGCAGATGGGTAGGGCCAGAAAATGCACACAGGAAACATAAATATAGAAAGATGACACAAATGAATAGGAAGAGGAGAGGAGCTCAGCGTATCAAGGGACATCCAGCAGTTTGAGTCAGTAGCAGCATAATTAAGAAATGGTTCCATCACCTGCAGCTCTGACTATAAGCTTTATCAAAAAGGAAACTTTTACATTTACTCATAAAAGCAGCAAAGGTATCTAACCTCTACTGGAACGTGGTTCCATAGGAGAGCAGCTTGATAGCTAAAGGCTCTGCCTCCCAATCTACATTTGGAAATTCTAGGAACCACAAGTAGACCAGCACTCTGAGAGCGAAGTGTTCTGTTGGTCCACAGACTACACGTTAAACTTCCAGTAACCTACAGTAACCGTAACTTAATTATGAGTTTATGCACATTCTGTGATGTAAAAATATGTCTTTCCATGAGATAGGAGGTGTGTGTTGAGTGGAAAATTAGGCTGGCAGAAGAGGGTGTTTGTGCTCATTACAGCAAATTTCTTCTACTTCTTCTAGTTTTAATGGGGAGACAACAGCAGTGTAGTTTTCCACAAGCAGCTCCCCTTTCTCAACCACTCATTGGTACACACACACACAGTCCAGACTGGGCATGTAAAGCTGTGAAACTCTACCCCCGTCTGGACCACTTCGACTGGGCCCCGGCTCCTCCTGACCTCACAGCATTTAAAGCGAACTGAGAAAGGGGACCTCAGTTTCCCAGAGAGGGTCCAGAGGAGGAGAGGTGGGGGGGGGGTGCAGCTGTCTTCTGGCTTCTCACCCCACACGCCTTTTTAAAGGGAGCAGCCAAATGAGAGGGAGAACAGTGGTCACACGGCCAAGTTACAGCCGTAACATACTTCCCAGGTGACACCCCTCCTCTCACATCACGAATAATCACAACCATCTTGTCAGCTCCTGTTTTCAAATGCTAACATAAGTGTTAACGTCAAGGTAGATTTAAGTGACTCTACTTACTCATTTACAAGCAAATATTTAGCATATCAAATTAAAGTAGAAAAGATGATCAAAACTACTTAACATACTTATTATTTATTTATTATTCAGATCCATTTTATTCATTCATTGTTACTGAGCTTTATTCATACAGGATTCAGTTGTGTACCTACACACACAACACAGTGCATGTTTACATCATGAGTTAAGTGTTGTCGGTGGCAGTTGTGGCCCTCCTTGGACCTGTTTGCTGCCCCTAGTGGTTACTATTCAGTTTTCAATTCAGTTTTATTTGTATAGCGCCAAATCACAACAAAAGTCATCTCGAGGCAATTTACATTGTAAGGTTTAAGACCTTACAAGATATAAGTAAATACAGAATAATGTGGAAAACCCAACAGTCCCACTTGAGCAAGCACTAGGTAACAGTGGAGAGGAAAAACTCCCTTTAACGGAAGAAACCTCCAGAAGAACCAGGATCATGGTGGGTGGCCATCTGCCTCGACCGGTCGGGGTGAGCGGAAAGAGTAGAGAGAAAAGAACAAGAAGCAGCCGACAAACCACTAGGCAGGTTGGTAGGGCCAGCAGCTGCACACGGATATCATACAGATCTGAAGACAGGAATTCCTGTAGTGAGGTACAGAGAGAGGGAGACAAAGAGAAGAAGCAGAACTACGGGAGAGAGAAGACACACAGTTAATGGCATGCAGTATTGGCATATGAGCTCTAACTAGCTTGTGAAAAAGGAAGGTCTTTAGCCTAGTCTTAAAGGCAGAGAGGGTGTCTGCCTGAACCTGAAGAGGGAGCTGGTTCCATAAGAGAGGAGCTTGATAGCTAAAGGCTCTGCCTACCATTCTACATATGGAAACTCTAGGAACCACAAGTAGACCAGCACTCTGAGAGCGAAGTACTCTGCTGGGGCAGTATGGTTCTATGAGGTCTTTGAGATATGATGGCCAACACCAATGAATGTTATCTTGGGGGTCGTGACTCAGAAAGGTTGAGAACCACTGATCTAGGGTAGCAATTAGATAACGTGTCTCTATGGTTTTGAGGCCCAAACAGAATAACCTCTGTCTTGTCTGAATTAAGGAGTAGAAAATTACAGGACATCCAAGCCTTTATGTCTTTTAAACAAGCTTGAAGGTTTCATAGATAAATATAGCTGGGTGTCATCTGCATAGAAATGGATGTTTATAGAGTGTTTCTTTATGATACTGCCCAAGGGAGACATGTATAAAATGAAGAGAACTGGTCCAAGTACAGAGCCCTGTGGAACACCATAACTAACTTTTGTGTGCATGGAGGACTCATCATTAACATAAACAAATTGGGATCTATCTGATAGATAAGATTTAAACCAGCTTAGTGCTGCTTCTTTAACACCAATGACATGTTCCAGTCTATGTAATAAAATGTTATGATCTATAGCAGGGGTATTCAAGTATGATTTAAGGAGGTCCGGAAAGAGAAACTTTCCTCATGTCTGGGTCCACAACATCATCATGTTTAAATAGCATTATACTGTAGTTATACATTAAAATTAATTTATATAAATTGATTAAGTAACTTGTCATTAAGCTATAATTCAATGCCATCTCAACAATATTAACTGTGGCCTCTCAAGGGCACATACAATAATAAATAATCAAATAAAATATGAATAAAGCTGAGCACTGTCAGACACATCAGTGGACTCATCTACAGCTCAGCCTGTGGAGCCTTATACATGTCTTCATGCAGCTGATCTAACATCTCTGGTTAATACCTC
>JAUBNQ010000017.1:9882908-9894649 GCA_032353495.1 Ctenopoma kingsleyae | reverse complement strand
TTGGACCAATCTCAGTCCTCATGCTTAAACCCAACCAACCTGAAACCACAAAGGCAATGAGTACTGGCCAATCAGAGACAGGGAGGTTTTAGCTGAGTAGCGGTGTAGAAACACGGTCAGAAAAGAGTCGCCGGTCAAAATATAATCTCCGCCAAAACGGATTAAAACTTAATATCAAGTCGGTTCCGGCTCTGGATACAGACAGGACAGAGTCTGGGTCCGGATCCGGACCACAGTCCGCCAGTTGGTGACCCCTGATCTATAGTGTCAAAAGCAGCACTAAGATCTAACAAGACAAGTATAGAGAGAAGTCCGTTGGCTGAAGCTAAGAGAAGATCATTGGTGACTTTGACCAGTGCCGTTTCTGTACTATGATTTTCTTTAAATCCTGACTGCAAATCTTCATACAGATTGTTCCTGCGCAGGTGATCACATAGCTGCTTTTTCAACTATTTTTTCAAGGATTTTAGAGATTGGATATTGGTCTATAATTGGCTAAAATCCCTGAGTCAAGAGTAGGTTTTTTCAGTAGAGGTTTAACTACAGCTACCTTAAAGGCCTGTGGTACATAACCTGTTAATAGAGATAGATTGATCTGCTCTAATAGAGACATACTGATCAAGGGTATGATAACCTTGAGCAGTCTAGTCGGGATGGGGTCTAAGAGACAAGTAGATAGTTTTGCTGAATGAATAATTGAAATTAACTCTGCATGATCTATAGGATGTAAGTAGTCTAAATAAGACTGCAGTCTTACAAACAAATCTAGAACTGCTGGACACGTTCCGTCCATGCCAGTTGCAGGGAGGATCTGATCAATTTTCTCTCTAATAGTTCCAATTTTATTTGTAAAGAACTCCATAAAGTCATTACTGCTGAGAGATAAGGGAATACTCGGTTCAACAGAGCTATTACTCTTTGCATTTGCATTTTCAGTTAAACTCTGTTGTAGTGGAGTTTTTGCTTAGGGGACGTAGTCTTCATTATAGTAAATTCAAAAGTTATTAAAAAATGGTCAGACAACAGAGGTTTTGGGAAAACACTATAAAATGATCAATTTCTATTCCATAAGTCAGAACAAGATCGAGGGTATGATTAAAACTGTGAGCGGGTTTATTTACATGTTGAGTAACACCAATAGACTCTAACAATGACTTAAATGCAGTGCTGAGACAGTTATTAACAACATCTACATGAATGTTAAAGTCACCTACTATAATAACTTTATCTGTGCTAAGAACTAAATCAAATAGAAACTGGATAAAATAGTGGCGCCTGCTCCAGTAGGATGAAGGCCATCCACTTTCAGTAGGTCAGGGCGGCCCCAGAAAGAAGGCCAGTTATCTACAAACTGAAAGCCCTGTTCCCTACAGTGTCCAGCCAGCCAGCGGTTAAGTGAAATAAGCCTACTGTACATCTCATCATTACCACAAAGGGACCAGAGACAATTAATCAATGCCAACACATCTTCCTGGCACTCTGAAATGGCCTACTTAAACTGGCTTTTGTTATCTCAGACTGTTTTCTTATGACATCATTGGTACCGACATGGCATACAATGTTCCTATAACTTGTAGTGGTGTGTGCCTGGGTCCCCTGTTTAAACCTCCGTGATGCCAGTACCTCTAGATTAGCCTCAACGTCGGGTGCTCTGGCCCCAGGTAAACAATACACAAAGGCTGGCATGGCTAAGCTAATATTACGAGAGTCCTCTATCACTAATGTGGTTTGCTTACTCCTGGTGTCAATTATAAACTCTTGAGGAAACCTTACTAATATCACTTTTTGAGTCAATATTGCAGCAACTTCTTATCAGGTTTTTGCTTATTTAGCAGCTACCTGATATTAGCATCAGTTTCGTACAGAGAGTGCAAAAAGCAAAACCTTAAGAAAGAAAACTCAAGCAATGAGGTTCATTTGATTAATCTTTAAAGTAAGTATTTGGTCTAATTTAGCATTTTAATGCTGTTGCTGAGCATGCTGTGGTTGAGTTTAAAGTACTTTATGTTCTGTTGAATAGTTGAATCTTAAACACTACATCATACACTAATCGCAAGGTTGGCAGTTATATCCTTGTGTGTCCTTGAGCAAAAAACTGAATCATAATTGCCTCTCATTGTTAGACTAATGCCTTCCATGGCATCATGTTGCCATCTGCGTAAATGAAACGCAAGTTGTAAAGCACTTTGAGTATTATAATTACATACAGTCCAAATTTTACACAATGTTTGTAAGATAAATTCTGCTAATAGCCAAGCTGAACTTTGGTCTTTTGTATAATATGCCCATTCTGTGACTGTGTTCTTGCGCATGTGTGTGAAAAGGACAATATATTTCTGCTACTTTGCTCATCCCTGCGCTGTTCCCTGTGGCTCCAGTTTAAGATGGAGTGTCAGGTGGTGGAGGGTGACTGATGGAGAATGTGGGCATTAACATGCTGAGGCCACAGGAGACATGGCACTGAAAGCATTAATGGAGTGACTGTTTCTAAGAAAAAGAGGACTGATGTGATTGCAATGTGTGCCAGGGGAATCATTTTGCAGAATCCGACCGTGCGGGTTGTATCACCGCCCTTCTTTACCACATTTATATGTATATGAGAGATAAATTGGGTGGCCCTTTCATTGGCAGTAAGTGTAGGGCTCACATGCAGAGACATAAAGTCATCATCTATGACACAGCCGTTCGCATCCCTCAAGTTTCTCTTCATTTATCATTGAAACACACATGTGTGCACACACTCAGCTGTTGAACGACCACTCACCAGTTAACACGTACAACACACCCAAGTGCCCTCAAGAAAGAAAAGGCAGAGGAGGAGGATACGGCGTGGGGGAGGGGGAGTGGCAGAGATATCACATCCCCGTGCGCACGACAGCAATGATGTGTGGAGCAGGACAAAGAAAGGAGGGAGGGTGGGACAAAGGGAGGAAGGAGATGTGGGGTACATGGCTCTGCTGAAGAGAGAGAAAATCTAAGATGCTGGAGGTAGCAGCGAATGGCAGCAGGGAGGAAAAGAGTGGAAAAGACGTGTGCTGCTTTTTAGTTCAAATTAAACCTCACCTCTACTGGCAACATGCATGATTTGGACATATTTGGCTGAGATTCCTGAGCTGAAATGAGAAGAATTTCATCTGTGATGGACTGAATGTCACGATCTGATTTTCCCCTGTCATCACTTTTAATGTTTGAACACCATCAATGTCGTGATATTCCCCCAAGAAAAGTCTGCTGAACAGACATGAGGAAAGTGTGCACAAAATGCCTCAAAGAAGCTGCAAGAGAGCCATCAATGTTTACTGATTTCACCGTGCTGTCAACAGTCTCTCTTGATTGTTGGAAGTAGTTACCATGAAAACTGTTAGAGATTGGTGAGATTTATGGTTTCTACAAGTTACAACATTTTACAGACTTTACAGACTTACAGACATTCTGCTAGCTTCGCTATGACCGTGTTGGTCTGTTGTTTGTCCTGTCGACCAGCTGGTGTGAAATATCTTTTGAGTGGATCATCATTAAATTTTGTGCACACATTCATGGAGATAATCTGATGTTTCATCCAGTGCCACCATTGTGAAATTTCACAACAACCTTTGGACAATTTGTCATGAAATATGGTTCAGAAACTCACAGTCCCTTCAGGATGAATTATATTAACTTCAGTGATCTCTTTGTTTTTTCTTCAATGCCCCTATCAAGACACAATTTCAGTTTGTCCAATATTTTGGTTTATGAACAATAATCTGAAAAAAAAAAAAACCTTTCAGCTTCAACTGTCCTTCATATCTAGTGCTAATTGGAAAATGTCACTGTGCTTACACACTAAGATACGTTAGTGAAAATAATAAATATTATGTTATACCATGTTAACAGTGTCACTATGAGCACGCTGATTTTAATATTTAGCTCTAAGCACAACTGTGCTCACAGAGATGCTAGCATGGCTATAAACTATAAAGGCATAAACCTCTTAATTTTTCTCCATCATATCATGCCAGTTTTTGTATCCACACGTATATTTTGTAACTCATTAAATCATGTCCTACTGTTTTGTCATGTTGGTATCATTCACTAGTTTTTTTTTCATTCATCTTTACTGTATATAACATGCTTTTGCTGCTGTTGTCATTGTCTGGTCAGTTTTAAAACTGTATTTTGTTGATTTGTGTGCAGTGACACTAAAGTTGAATCAAACTGAATCAAACTCTTAGATAGAAGATTTGTTTTTAGTAATTTTGGAGAAGTGACAGACATACAACTGATTACACCACTGATAAATATATTTCTACAGTTTTCTCTTTCCTGCTTCTTTTTCTTGTCATGTTCTACAGTTAGTTTTGCTGCCCGTTGCCCCAGGCCTGTCCCTACTCATCACACCTATCTCTAATCCATACACAAGGAGAAACCCACTCGGGGATTGTGGTCTGCAAACAGGGCTTTGTTCCAAACCTTATATCTGGCCTTGAGTGAGGCTTGTATTATAGCAAATAACATGAAAACAGATAATATTCATTGTCTCTTGGCTCAAACATTTTATGTGTTGGTTTCTCAGGATGTAGTCATGCTGCTTTGTGCTAAGATAGACTTCCCGTTTTATTGCCCTGAACAGAGTACAGTTGTTGCATGCAGAAAGAAGCAGCTAATATTTTTTCTACTAAAGGAAACAGGGAAGTGGAGAACCCCCCACCCCCCAACCCATTCTGTCCTGCCTTTCTCTCCCTTTTTCTCCCCTCCTTTCTCTATCTGTTTAATCACACAAAGCCATATGGATGTACAATGTGTTGTATTAATTAGACCCCAGGGCATGGCTGCACACTGGGGACTGGAGTGGCTCTAGCAGTTTCTATGCTGGGAGCAGAAATCTATCTCCCAGGATAAAATGAGAGGATGGAGATACAGTAGGTTAGCTCCAGATGGGTCACATGCAGCAAAATATTTTTCTAATACTGGAGCTGCTGTATGAAACTAGATCTGACCTCAGACGAGTAAAACTATTGTTGAAATGACTATAAAATTTAAGGTTTAATGAAAATCAAGCTGAAAAACCAACTGATTATACAAGTTGATCAATAAGTCAAATGTAATCAAATTTAATCCAGATCAATGTGTTTTTGGTCAGATATTCTGCCAAGATGATTATATAACTCTCACCTAATCTAATTAATCTCACTGAAAAAATCTATTATTATTGTGTTATTCTTCTTAATGTAGGCATCGTTCCCGTGGCTGCAGCACTGGACAGTTTTATTGACTGTTAGAACACAAATACACAACTTGCGGACCCTGGATGCCCTTTGCTGTACAGTTGTGAAGCCCTATGAGGCAAGTTTTAGATTTGTGTGATTTGATCTTTCTATATAAATACACTTTACTTTATTTGACTGTTCACAATGAATATTTATGGTTTGAATATATGTCTATCTGCTTTTGCAGCCTATAAATACAGTATACAGTCATGGATGGATTATGATACAATGGGCTCCTGGGCACAGACATGTAAAAGCCACCTCCACCCCCACTGCTCTTACATTGAAGCAAGACCCACAGATTGACTGTGACTGTTCTATGTCTAGTTTTACTTTTCTAACTTTCTAATAATTTCACTGACTTTTAAACAGATATATGTATAGATGATATTAACAGTCGAGGCTCCGGGCCACTCGACCTGTACCAAACAGGCTCGTACTCATTATTCATCCAAACAGTAACCATTAAATGAGTACTACAATGTGTACTGCCTCACTGCATTAATTCTCTTTTTTGTTTTGCAGATTTGAATGGAAACTGTTGGCTAGTTCTTTCACTGGGACCTGAAATTTTTATGTGATGAGATAAAATTTCATAAGGTGGGTGTCCATCCACTGGTTTCTATGCATATTTTTCAAACATCTACTGTTTAGCGCAAATAACCAACTGTGAATAAGCAATTAACCATGAAACATACAATAATTCTATATTTATTTTGCAAATTCAGTTAAAATTTATGCTTAATTTGTAGTTTATAGGTCTTACAGTTTTTTTTCCAGGAAACTTCCTTAGAACACACTAATATTACTGGATCTGAAAGCAGTACCTGAGATAATAATTCATGTTAAACCGTTGTTAGCAGTGTTGATTGCATTAACATAGTCAGAGCACTGTGGTTGTTTATTGTCCATCAACATATTTACCTGACAGGTGTCACATTTCTCCGGTCTGCTGATACGACATATATACACAAGAACAACATGACAAACCTCAGAAGTGTAGAGACTTTTCTATAGCGATGAGTCTTTAATTTATTATGTGCATAAAATAGTACTTGGCAGATTATATAAGCTTGGCTGCTTGAGCCTTGGAAGGGTTAAGGAGTGCATTCACAGGGGAATAAGGCAGATGTGGGTTGTTGTTAGTGCTTATGTGTGAAACAGAGAATGAGAGAAGGAGATGGAAGAGAGAGTGTAGACTGAGCTAAGCAATCCATACCTCACCGGGCAGCTAACAGCAGAAGCCAGAGAACAAAGGAATAAAAGATTATCTAACCAGCTATGTACGATGTATGTAGTTGAGAAAGAGAGAGAAAGAAAGAAAGAAAACTGGCAGCAGTGTCTGGTTAGCTAGTCCTGTCTAAGGAAGCTGACCTTGCTCTTTGTGTGGAGTGACCTTCTGTATTGGCCCAAGCTCTTAAGTGTTTTGAATTTCTGAATCTCACACATCGTTCCCAGTGGGAGGCCTGGGTGGGCATTAGGTCCAGTAGCTTGGCAGGTGAGGTGGGCTGCTTAAACTAAGGGGCCAACTCAAGGAGCAAGGGTGCCTTAATGTGGAGCTGGTAGTGGTGAGGTTGGCTTAAGGGGTTGTACGGAATGGGGCAGATACGGGTCAGTGTTTGCCCAGCTGTCCCCCTGGGCAGCTGAAAAGGAAGTTACTGGATAAAGAAGGTTGTCTGTGAAGAATGGTGTCATGTGTCATCCAGAAATTGTGTATTTACTGTGGCTAAAGGTGACTGAACACAGGCAGTGGGCAATTTAAATCCTGTGTATAAAAGCTCTGTTCTCTTGTGTCCTTAAAGCTGTGTTAGCTGCTTTTTTGGTCACTGGGGGCAACAAATAACCTCATAAATTGATCTCTCTGGCAAACTTGTTACCACATATCTGATAAAGTTAGAGAACAACATCATTTATTCAGACTTGTTCAGACTATTTTTATTTGTATATGTTGTCACAGTGTCTGTCTGTTGTTGGGCAGTTACTGTGACGTGTGAACACAACGTTATGAGAGTGGTGTGAGTGAACCAAACAGTAAAATTTCAAGCCAGAAAACCAAAGCAGTGACCTAAAAAATGTGGTGAAAATGTGATGTAGAGCTTAGGGTTAAATGCAAAGCTGGTTTCGTTGTGAGTTCATCACTTTTCATATTATATACATTTGATCCATTGTTCTTAAAAAAAATAAACAGCAGACTGTATAGATTAAAGCTGCATCAATCAATATTTTTAAATTAGCAAAGGGTCAAATGCTTAATTCCTTGAATCCACAGAGAGCTGTTCCTCTCAGCTCTACTCAGGGAACTATTATCAGGTTGCTAATATGTCAGTGTTGTGTTTACAGTTTGTTGTGCTGACCCTAATCGCTCTCATTGAATTGTTCACCTTGAAGTTGCAGTTCATGCCCTGTTGTAAGAGTAACTGTCTGTGCGTGTATTAAATATAGATAGGTTTTATTGCTTAAATACTAAGAATTCTTCTTATAAACATATGCATAAATCGCCATAATCTTGTTAAATCTATAACTCCGTTATGTGGCTTCTTTCTCTCTCTCTAAGGGATCCCAGGGGATTTTTTCCCCACTGTTTCATCTGCTTTGAAACAACCATACAGATCCTTAGACCTGTATCAAACATGGTCACGTGTGGTCGATTTAGAATTTTTTTGGCCAATATATAATTATGTATCTTAATAAGAGGCAATAAAACAAACCGTACCCTTACTGTATTAGCAATTTTAAAACCAGGTGTTTCACATAAATATGTACCTATTATTGAACTGAGCTTAGGTCAGAAGAAACAATTTATTTATATATATAAGTCTTCGAATGGAGCTTTAGAACCAAAACGCGCCAGTATGAATACTGAGTTTGTTTTATAGACAATAGAAACATGTGAAAATGAGGACTGCCCTGGGGCTTCACTTTAATGTTGAGGTTCTCCTACCAGATTGGATCGTGTGAAATAATTGCATTGCTCTCAAATTGCATCATCACCCTCAGGATGAAGCATAGTCGGCCTAATGGATAAACCTACATCTGCCCTGAAACACAGGACCTTTTATCCAAGATTCACTTGATAAATAGTCAGGTTAAGGTGGAGAGATGTTTGAATGGGTGGTCACAGGTGGAGGTCACCATAGCTGTTATTTTGTCTCATTAAACCAGTGGGCTGGTTTGGAAGGTGAAGGTCAGCCAACTGTCCAACCACCAACGCCACCACCAGCACCACGTTCCTCTGGTCAATGTCCTTTACCATTGACAGCTCACTCAATAACCATTACTCTCAACTGGACACGAAGGGGGTGGACCCTGCTGTGCCGCTAATCACACGATCAATAGGTGACCATAAAATACCAGTGAGCTCACCAGAGGGATCTATTAGTTCAACACTAACTGAATCATAGAGCACAATGATATTGAGAGGTCAGCAAGTACAAGAATAACATAATATTATTGGCATATATACAGCATACATTTTATGCAAAGCTGACAAAATTTTTATTTTTTTGTGTGAAAATATGTTTTCTTCTCTCCATCCTCTTCTACTCATTGCACCCGACTGGCCTTTGTCCCATCATTGTAGCCATTACAGAGACTCTTTACAATGGCCTTTCCTTTGTTGTCTCAGCCTAAAGTCACAGTGCTATTGGTCTGCATGCTTGGTAATGTATGGATGACGAAACATACGCACACATCCAAAATGTGGAACCACCAAAATGCCTCAACGCACAGGAAAGAAAAGCACTGCCACCTGATGGCTGGATGCAGTCACTGCAGCAACAGTTCAACTCTCACAACCAAATTCACTTCTTTTTCAAATTCACTTCAGGCATATTATTAGGCACTCTGGTGCATTATATCCCTAATTCTGAATATATGTGAATGTGTAAATAGGAAGGACAAATAATAGAAACTGTAATAAAATAAAATGCTGTCCAGCACAATCCTACCTTTAACTATGACTCCAATCATAGACCTATAATTGAATTTCTGACTTGCAAAAGTGAAACATTATAAGTTTCATGTTATGACAGGGCTGTTGTGTTGTTGTAATTGTACAGGTATAACTAATAAAGTGCCTGATGAGTATGTACAGTATACTTTTTTTTTTTTAAAAGTAATGTCTCCAGGGTCCACAGTCAAAGATCTTATAACAATTAATATAATGCACTCTAGTACGACTCCACCATATATTGTGACCTCAGTATTAAAGATATAGTAGAATCATCACCTCTCTGACAGTTTATAACACAAACTGAGCAATTAAAACCTTATAAAAGCAGAATCCATGGCAGAGCTGCTGAAATGGATTCCATTGGATTGTACAGATGTACGTAATAAAGTGAGTATATAACTAGACAAAACATTAAGAGTAGTTGTTTTGGGTAATTTTCAGAACCACTCATGGCAGCAAATACACAGTTTGGGTTGATTTGTTTCCCGGTAATAATACTGAATTATTAAACAGTGTCCTCTCAAAATGTTTTAACGTTAAGAACCTAGAACAGACGAATTTTATAATTCACATTTTCTAAACGCTTCATGCTCATTTCTTTATTTAATCACATTCAATAAATGTGCCAGTGCCACATTGTGTCAAGAAGCTGGTTTTATTGAGTTCAGGAGAAAAACAATTTAAATCTGCAATATTGAATTTTTCTTTTTTGCCACTTTGGGTGAGCAGAAACGAGCTGTGAACACAACACTGACAAACTGTATTAACACCTTTTAAGTAGATAGAAAAAACTTGTTAGTTACTATAACATTTGCTTATTTACACATGCAGCAGTTACAGCAACACGGCAATTAATTTAGAGTCGTGTTTCCATCCAGTCCAGCATTCACTGTCTACTAACTCCTGAGGGAATATCTGCTCTTTCTCTGCTAGATGCCCCTCTGTGTTCACCAGGTCATCTGCTGGTGGCTGCTAACCATGTTCAGTGAATCCTTACAGCTTTTTTTACTGAAAACTGCTGCTTACTGCACTAGGAGAACGATGAAAATTGACCGTTGGTCAGTTAACTATTGACCTGAAACTTAGCAGATTTGATTACCCATGGTCAGATCCATGATAATTACTTTAATGTATGAATTATTTAATCTTACAAATTATCATTTTATTTACACACAAAACAGTGTAATTCTCAGAATAACACAAGAGTTAGGGAGATAACGTACTTTGTATTTCACCAAGACCACAAAAACTACAACTCTTCATTAACTTTATGATTTATTCCATTGTGATCTGGAGGTTTGGTGTGTCGGCATTAAATAGGTTCATCACTCCCTGCAGTCTGGACATGTGATCCTTCAGGTGAGTTGTATGTGTGAATGTGTGCATGTCTGTGTGTTTGCGTATACGTGAGTGTGTATTGAATCCCAAAGGAAAAGAGCATCCAGGTCGTCAGGGCAGTGATTGACTGTCTTGCTGAGTATTGCTGACGAGGGTGCGCTTTCTTTACTACATCAATACAAGCGGACCTGTATTTCACTGACTAGGTGAACAGCACACACACGCTGTCCAATTGCAAAAACCATAAACCCTCACAGGGCAATCAGTCATCCAGCGCTGCATATTGCTGTGTACAGTAAACCAAGTAGCAATAAGGCTGTCAGAGAGACACACACTTTCTCTTCATAGTACATTTGTCTTTGTCATAACATTTAATATGCCTCCAGCTTCCTCTTCTGCTTCCTCATTTGCAACATCTCACCAGGGCTTTGAGGCGATGAGATCGGACATTTGTGTCCAGAAGCTCCTGCATGCAATCAATATCGGGAGATTTGTCCACCCTCCCCTGAAATGCTACTTGATGTCCCCCCGCCTCCACTGTGCATCCGTTGACATAACCTCTGTACCTGTAGCCTGTAGACGTATCCTCAGAGCTAACACCCTGTGTCAGTGCGGTTTAGAACAGCACACTGGTTTTCAGAGAAGTGAATTTCTAAAGGTGGGTTTGGGCTAAAATGTCCACATCATGAAGATATTTACATATATATTACATGATGTGTTAGTTGCATTTGATGTGAATTCAACAGGTAGTAACCCAAGATTTGAATTGTTTTAATGGCTAGTCAAACTGAAATATACAGTTGCATCCAACATTTTTTCTTATGTAAATACTATAAAACCTATTGAACAGAAATATAAAATTAGTCCTGGCTAAATTTTAGGAACTTTTATGATGTATTAAAAATGGGGGAAAAACAGTAGTTATGGTATGAATCAATAATTTTGATACCTGTTAGTTCTACATTTGCAAACACCTTTTGTAGCTAAGAAACTTTCTATTCCATATTTCTATCTATATTACAACATTTGTGTGAAATTAAAGTACTTAAAGTAGTCCTGGAGAATTTTGAGGTTTGCTTTGGCTCAGAAAGCCTCCTCTCACTTTTTTGACTTTACATTTACATCCAGATTCAGTGGAACCCATTCCCTCATTCTGTGTAATGTTTCCTGTGCACTCACACATGAATATTTCTAACCCTATGGAT
>JAUBNQ010000017.1:9864570-9876006 GCA_032353495.1 Ctenopoma kingsleyae | reverse complement strand
TAAATTTGGAATCTTTTTATTGGATGAGAAAATTGGATTCTTAATTAACAACCTAATTTTACTTGGAAGATTCTTTAAAAACTAAACCTGTTTTTAATTACTGGTTAAATGATTTGAATTGTTTAGCAAGTCACTGATGTTAGTTGAATGCAAATTGGTCCAAAAATTATTCATATTATTTAGAGATTTAGATTTAATTTGATGCCTTTTCTGCCCCTTGTTATTTTTATTATTTTTTTAATTCATTTATTTTTGTTCCTTTTGTTAGTTCCTTAGTTTTTCAGACATGTTTGTTTAGAAATATTAAATATATACATATATGTATGTGTATATATTGTTCAACCTGGATGATCATCACATTGTGTATTTCACTTGATATTTATTTTTCTTTATTTATTATTAATAATATGTGATTTTAGTGTTATGGAGGGATTTTAAAATTGTCTTTCAATGCATGCATGCATAAACTTATTAGAATATGAGTCACAACATCACTGGTTGGTGGTGGCATATAACTGCAACATGGTAATCCTAGTTAAAGGACTAGTTTGATATACAGGAACAGGATCTGGTTTGAACCTGCCAGTGGGTTTACATGTCCTCTGAGTGTCTGTGTGAGTTTCCTCTCACAGTTCAAGGTCATGCAGTCTAGGTTAATTGGTGACACTAAATTCTCCATACATGTGAATGTGGGTGTGAATGGTTGTCTTTCTGTATGTGTCAGCTTTATGATAGACAACCAACCTGTTCAGCGTGTACCCCGCCTTTTGCCCAATGTCAGATGGGATTAGCTCCAGCCCCCTGCAACCCTCAAGGATAAGTTAAGGAGACTGTAGCTAATGAATGTTTGAACTTCACTCTCACGTGGTCACAATGGTGACTGAAAATCGTAAGTGCTTGTGTGAAAGAAGAGATGTGAGGAAAGTGGACAATGTTGAAGGAGCAGAGGGCGGGATGGCAGTTATTAATACTACTGTTGAAGGTCTACTGAAGGTCACAGGATGATTGAGCAACAGCTCTGTTCTCCCTCTTTCCCACCATCTCTCTCCTCCCCATCTCAGAATAATGTCTTTCAGTCTCACACATCCCTGTTGAAAGACTAACTGTCCCCCCCGACTTCCATCAAGCCTGTGCCTATAAACAAGCCACAGCTTTGATCAATTCAACATCTCCTCCTCATCTGAACCACTCACATTCTAATCGAAGTAGAGGAGGAGCCTCATCATCAAATACTGTAAAAAAAAAACACAAAAAAAACAGTATATCTATGAGGGTCTCAGTCCCCCAAGTGCCATTTATCAAATAAAAGAATTGGAGAATTAAATGAGACTTTTCAGAATATGAAACACAAATATTACTCTTTTAATAAGGAGTTGGGATATTCTTCAATATACATTGTGTTAATTGTGCTCCTGGGACCAATAACTGTCACACCCCATCATTCACTCATCACTTTTCAGTTATATCAAATTCACTCTTGCTCTCAGAGGATCTCAATAAAACATCTATAAGTGCCAATTTATAGTCTCATCCTTTTTAAAATAAGATCTTCATAGGTATAAAGCAGATACAATTTTTATTCTGTCATATTAAACAGTCCTTGCTGTGTGTGTACAATAAAATGTTTATTTCTGATGGTTTCTTCAAGGCCTCAGGTCAGTTTATCAGTCTCTAAGGTAATAAAGGAGGATCTTACAATCTGCAGCCTTTGACGATGGGAAATCCATCATGATTAATTGATCAGTGCAGTCTAGGAATATAAGCATGTTGTAAAACCAATTGTCTCAGACCAGAGGAAGACAGAAAAAGTAATTAAGCAAACTAATTTTGTCCTTATGACTGCTGAATTGCAAACCCACTTTAAATCAATTGGAAAAATGAAAAGGCAACAGAACAAAGATGAAGTGGACACACACATTAATTATGTTCCTCGTTAAGTAATCATGATATTTGACTACCTGACACATGCAGTGACAATGAAGGAAGGATTTATCCAAACAGCTAAAAGGAATATTCCTCTTTTGAACGGAGGATTGATCAGAGGTGTCATGTTGATGGATGACAAAATGGCCTGAAAAACTGGGGCAAACTGATGGAGGAGAGAAAATACGTGAACAATGTGAAAAAAGATTTTAAAAAAGGAAGAAATAGCAAAGAAAATAAAGACAGGAAAGAGAGGAAAAGAGAAGGGGGAGAAAAGAAAGACAAAGAAATAGAAAAGACGGAAAATGAAATAAAGGAAAAGAAATTAGAAAGAAAAAATGAACAGAGAAAATAATAAATAAGAAAAAGTATAAAGAATACAAAGAACAAGAAGGAAAGGCAAGGAAAGGAAAGACAGAAGGAATAGGAAAAATATCCTTATACAGGATCTGAATGAGTTGCTAACAGGTGAGAGAGGTGGTGAGAGACTTTCTAAACTTGATATTGAATCAGGAGTAGCTGATACAGAATATGTGACAAGTAAAACAGAGAAATTTATTGAATTTCTTGGAGTTTTCAGCCTTGTGGTCTGTAAACAGCAGGAAGTGTGTGGGTAGCTGCTTTGATTTACGTGGCTCAGTGCAGCTAGCTGTCTCATCCAGCTCCTTTTCAGCCTGCCATTAGTAAAGAGAGTAAAAAGACCAATCATGTGACTAGAAAAACAGTGTTAGACCCGCCCACTGAGTTTGATGGGCAAAGGTGACAGATAAAATAAATTCATGATGTGCAGCAACACAGACCATGAATTAATTAAATAAGTACTGAAATAAATATATATACTCTTTAAAAATGAAATGAATATATTTGCTTACTTATAAATTTAATAAATTATATATGTAATAAATTATGTGTGAATTAATTTCAGTATTTATTAATTTAATGACACATTTAAATAGCTATTTAAATGTTTATTATATTTAATGTCTTGTGTCACTCACCTCGCTCCATATGATCATGCATGAGAATACACTGGCCATTTTTAGTAATGATATTAAGATAGTGAATGATATAAGTTTGAATGTTAACCAGTTTTTATATGTTGAATATGATTATGTGCTGTGAGCTAATAAAGATGCTGAACAATGCATAATTAATATACATATTGAAACATTAATGCAGCTTTTGATTTAGTTTTTCTGTACAAACAGTCTGTTATCAAGCATTGGTGTGAGAGCCTTTGACTTATTGTGAACACAATTTAATCAAAAAGACAAACTTATGTCATGAACTAGGATCTGCTACAGCAAAAAGGATGAAAAAATAGGAGACAAAAGACCAGCGGCAGTGTGAGGACATGAACATGAGACGGAAGGAGCATCTGTGGAGGAGATAAAAAGAGGAGATGATGGAGATCAGAGGGGTGAGAATAAGTGAGAATTAGAGGCTGTGGTTTGTGGACACCAATGTCCGTCTGCATTCAGGTCAGACTTGTGGCTGCAGCGCTGCAGGGCACTCAATCAGTCCTCTGTGATACACAGGCACTATGAGGACAAAATGAAAAGCTTTGAAAGTAATTTCCAAGATAATAGACTCCGTCTCTATTCAGACGTGGATCAATGCTGGGCTTCATCAGGCAGGCCAGAAAAGACACATTTTCCTTCTTCCTCTGCAAGAAATTTAACCTTGTCCATTATCAAGACCAACACACTGCAGTGCAGACCAAGGGCTTCAATTTCTATGATATTACTGCCTGTCTGCACTTCATCCTTTCTCTCTGCTCCACACTGTCTCTGTCACACAGCCAAGATAGATGGAAAGAGTATAAAAGAGGGTGACCCACTCGCTTATAAGAGTTCATTATCTTACACACAGAGGGGAGAAAGAAACACAGAGAGGTGTTCACTGGGGATCCCATCCACAGTGGGGACTTTCTACAAGCTCTAAAGACGGGCAGGAGGGATGCTGGTCCAAAAAATTGCAGGTCAAGAGTGTTAGCCACAAAACACAACACAGCATTCACAGCAGGCAGACACCCCCACAATGCCAGAGAGGAAAGAGAAGTGTACTTTATTGTACTAGCAACTGTTCCACTGTTATGGAAATGGTTGTTTAAAAAGGTGAATTGTAGGATTTCTGTCGCCACTGGTGGAGCTTTGTTGTCCTCACTGACACACACTTAAACAAAGCAGGAACAAAGTTGATCTCTCCCTGCATGTGTTTGTATGTAATGAGTGTTACAGCATGCCTATCTGCTAGGAAATTTTGTCGATGAATGTGCACAGACCGCTGTTTGTCCCTATCGGTATGCTGACAATTGTCAGGCTGGAAGCTGCTCTTTCAAATAAGCAACAAAAGGCTCTTTCCCAAATGTTCACTCTGTGCAGATACACTGCTTTCCTCTTGAATGACGCCAAGCCAGTAGTGCAAAGACAAAGTGTGAATAAACAAGGGAACACAAAAAAGGAATTATCAACTCATGTTAGCAGAACTATCTCAAGAGGTGTGAAGAAAGAGTGAGATCCAGAAAGGGGGGTGTACAGAAAGAAAGAGCGCCACTGAAAGTAGAGAGGGGAAACTTTCCCATAGCCGCTGTCATTATTTCTTCCCACCCGGACGGTTATTATGGTTTGGAGAGGAGCTCTGGCTGCATCCCGTGTGGTCGCTGCTACAGTGTGACCCAGTCCAGATGGCCTCTTCTCTTTCTCCTCAGTGTCTGCAACACACTGCTGGGACCGTGACAGACGCGCAGCATAGCTAACAGCCCACGGGGAGGATAGAAAGACAGACAGAGGGCCAGACAAGGGGTGTTTCAAACCAGCAAGTAGAAACATACATACATCTACAGATGAGAGACGAAGTGAAGGAAATACTTGAATCAATAGAGTCTAATGTTGAGTGTGTTAGTATGACATTTGATGAATTATGTATTTTGGCCTTAAAAAAGGCATTCATTCATTCCTCCAGTGGTGCTCCAGAGACTAGATACCTCTTTTATTACATTCTAAAAAATACAGAAATACAGAAAAAAAATATGTGGCACCTTTATCAAGAATAAAATGTTACGTCAAAACATATTTTAACATAATGTAACATAGCTTTATGAAAGGCAAAGAGAAGTCACTCTGAATCAAATTCAACCAACAATTAAGGAATGCATTTTGTAGTTGTATTATTGCTGTGAAAGATTAAAAACAGGGCGGTGCAGTGGTGTAGTGGTTAGCACTGTCGCCTCACAGTCCGCGTGGGTTCTCTCCGGGTACTCCGGCTTCCTCCCACCATCCAAAGACAGGCATGGTGACTCAAAATTGTCCGTAGGTGTGAATGTAAGCATGCATGGTTGTTTGTGTCTATATGTCAGCCCTGTGATCAACTGGCGACCTGTCCAGGGTGTACCCCGCCTCTCACCCGATGACAGCTGGGATAGGCCCCAGCACCCCCTGCAACCCTTACAAGGACAAGCAGTTAGGAAAATGGATGGATGGATTAAAAACAAAAGAAGGAAAGGCTAGGCATCAAAAACCAGATGAATATGTGTCTACAATGTACAATATTCAACCCCACTGATTCTCCTGTTATTGTCTCTCATTCGAAAATAGTTTAGAACAGCTAACATAAAATAAAAACAGCCTGAGCAAACACAAAATATGGGTTTTAAATGATAATTGTGATATTTGAAGCAAAAGGCCAAGATCAAAATCACCAAAGTGAAAATGTAGTTGCCCGCAGGTCTGAAGTTTAACTGAGCCAAAACTTTAATCTTATTGTTTTTAAGATATTCACAGGTCAAATTACTCTTACACTTGGGATCAGGATCGGTGCTGGAGCTTCACCTCACAGACTGATGATCTGACGTTCTCTTTCTGGGATTGTTTTAAACCAAACACTTAGAACTCATAGAACACAGTCCTTAAAGGTCCGAGTGTCACCTGTCTGTGTTATGTCAGAATTCAAAAGAGCCCTAATCTTTTTAGCAGTGGATCTCGACCTGCTATTCTCCCGTGGATAACATTTCTACCCAGTGTGATCAGACAGTGGAGTAATGATAACTGACCTGTATTGAGCTTTGAGAGTTCTGTGGTTCTTTCTGTGTCCTTCTTTTCCTGGGTGAATTGCCACTGTGCTCCTGAGCTAATTTTGGTAGGTTCACTTGTTTCTAGTCTTCAGCATTTGTGGATAGTGTCTCTCACTGTGGATCTGTAGTGTCCCAGAGCCTCAGGAAAAAAAGCTTTAAAACCCTTCACATTACATCATCTTTTAGGTTTGAGGTACAAGTTTTAAATGATCTTAACTTGTATTTTGGGTTTTCTCTTGTTTGAAGATCTGAAACAGTTTAGTATAAGATACACACAAAAGAGAACAAATCAGGGTGTTTGAATTTTTTTTTTTGACAGCACCATAATTTCAAATGTATGAAACATTACATCAGTCAAAAGTCCTATGTCTGACTGAATGCATTTCAGAATTTTCTCCAAACTAAAATATTTTACTGAAAATTGAACAAAGTTTAGTTTTTTATTAAAAGCTCACATTATACATGTTAAGAAAAAATAAAGACAGCTCTAAACCACACCTCTTGTTTCATTGATTGGACTCCAGGTTTGCTAACTCCTGATTCTAGCTGGCATTTAGTGACATCAGAAGCCTGGTGTTTCTATTACTTTTTACACTATTAATGTGTACGTTTAATTTGTGTGTGTCAGTAAAGACATGGAAGATGATGTTTGTGTTTTATCAGCTTAGAAATGCTGTGTCTGTCTATATTTGTGAATTTGGTGAAGATCAGATCACATTTCATGACCATTGCATGCAGAAAACTGATACTGCAAAATGTTTAATCACTTTTTATTTTTGCAACTGTTTATAGATGACAAATTAAAGATGAAGCTTACAGAGAATCGTTCATCATCTTTATACACAAACCAACACCAGCATCTCTGTCATTTACTCCAATTCTGTCTCCACTGTTTGATTAAATGCCACACAGACCACACAGATTGTTACAGCCTCTGAACCGCTGTCTGCCAGCTGCTCCTCTCCTCACACTCCTCAGGGCTCCATTGGGTGCACCTGTCCAGTCTATCTAACCCCTGAACACCTCAGCTCGCCTGCAGATCAGCCCCTGCCCCGCATGTCCCTGCTCATCTATTATCACCAATAGAGAGGCACCACACTTCACTACACAGCTGGTAACAAGCTCCTGACAACATATGGTATATCCTCATATGTCCCTCAGTCACCTCTGTGCTCTGTCATCACCTTTACCAGCTGTGCCATGCTACAGATATACTTCATATTTTGCAGAAGGACAAACTCTGAATGTTTGACCCCTGTAGTGAAGAGCTCCAGGGGTTGGTGTTGGACAGCTCTCTCTGTCACCATCATGAAAACACCAAATGAGCATAGGCTATCTTCTGGAAGAATGGCTACCACAACCAAAACTGCAACAATTCAAATACTTAAAACTGAGATCTTGACATTGGCATAGATTCTGCACGTCTCTGAAACTTTACTGGAGTAAAAGATGTTCCCTCTTTTGTTGTTTTGATGATACAGTAGGCAGCTGTTTCCAACAGCTTTAAAAACCACTGTACACTACTCCTTCATTAACATTTTTTATTTCATTTCTGTTTTGGATGATTTTCTGTTTGAAAATTGGTGTATTTTAAAAGTCCATCCAGGGAGGGGCCCTAATTTTCTTTGTCAAAATAATAAAGATAAATAAGATAAATAATAAGATAAAGTCTATGTTACAGCTAAACTTGCAATTTCATGTTTACACAGGAAAAGGTGCACATCATATATTTTTTATATATGAAGCAGATTCAGTTCTTGTCACCACCAGTGTAGAAAAACCTTCTCAAACCAGCACAATTTGCACATTGTTCTGTTCATTCTCCCTTTTCTTCTCTTTGTGCTACAAACACTGCAGGATATAATTGCTAAAAGGACAATCACGTGGAAGCAGAAGACAGTAAGGAAAAACAAATCTGCCACATAAGCTTTAATTGGGTAATTAGTAAAAGTGAGATGAGACATTTAGTGTCCCTGCTGAGAGGAGAATTGCCCATTAGCTGGTGATTTTATCTAGATGTCTTTTATTTATGGCATGTAAAGGCTGTATGCTACAGTGACCAGTTAATTACATTCATTACTCAGATTTGGGTGGCAAGTTCACTCCTGGAGAAAGACACAAAAAACTTCTCACATGGGTGTACACATACAGGAGGAAATGGTCAGCGTGCGTTTAAACGTGGAAGTGACCGTTCCCAGAATGTAGAAAATTCTTTAAGCTGACAGAGTGAAAACATGTTGTTGAATGTTTAATGGAACGAAGACATTTCTTCCTCTGAAAATATTTCCACTTGTAGGTTATGCCAGTTTCGACCTTTACGGTTGTCCATGCTAACCTTTAGAAGTCATCAAGGTTTAATGTGAATGTTGTCTCTCACGAAACAGCTGGCTGACTGAGCACATTCAAAGCTTTATGTTTGAGCTCTGCTGGGAGTGAAATGATTATTTTTTACTTGAGTGATGGATCTCATATGAACTCCCAGTAGGTGTGATGGTGAGAGTGGCATTGCAGGAGATCCACTGCCAAACAGGGACACCTACTGGTGAAATAAAATACTGTCAAAATGATGGTTGTTTTAAATAATTCTACAGAAAAAAAAGATAAATATTCTATCTAATCTACTCTCTAATATCTTTTAAAAGGTAAAATAACCAGTTAAATCCAAGAGGCTAGAAACAGCTTTAGACACTTTATACACATTTGAAAAGATAAAAGTTAAACATGTTTCTACCTCTTTACATTGTATAATATCAGCAACATCACGTTGAGGGGCTCTGTCTGTGTATTTCATGCTGAATCAAAGTCAGACTCACAGATGTTACATTAAAATTAAAAGCAGACATTACCTTAAATTGTTTGAATGCATAAAGAACAGTCAACATTGAGCTATTCACATGGTTGTGTGTCTGCTTTTTGTTAAATTGAAAATACTTTTCTTTTCAAATGCAAAGAATTATAGTTGTCTTTTGTAGCTATACTTTGGTGTGTTGATATCAAAAACAGGCCACCACTAGAGAGCAGCAGAGCCTATTGTCACATAAAAAAAAACAAACTACTTTGATAAAACATTATTATACAGTATTAGCTATGTGCACACCGTATGCTGTAGATTACAGATGCATAAATACACAGAAGAAAGTTAGAAAGAAGAAATTATTTCTCTTTCTGGGCCTCTATGTGTGTGTTACAGGATTTTGTCTGTTGATGGTTTTCCCAGCTTTAGGAGTTCCTCCCTGCAGAGTATAAATGGCTGCTGTGTACTAAAGGTTCTGCATGTGCATGACAATCAGAGACTTCGACCGATTCATTAACACTGTAAGTGCACACTGGACACACAATCCTCATTATGCACTGACATTTATGTGAACTTTAATGACTCTGTTTTAATGTTCTTTTAAAATTAAAAATCAATTAAAATAACTGTCATAGTTTATATATATAAACACATTGCTAGAAATGAACTAAATGTTGACCACATGTTTCTGGTACTAGGTCCTTACTTTCCCTCATTGACCTAGGAGCAGATAAAGGTTTATTCTGTGAAAGGGCTGGGAAAAAAAACAGCTGAGAAAAAGGAGACCACACTGTTTCATGTGCTTGCCTGCATCCACATGAGTGTTATAGAAACATTTGTCAAACACATACAAATAAAAAGTGAACCTTTAAACTATTTTGTATTTCTTCTAAATCGCAGACATGTCACATGTAAATTGACAAAGCTGTATGTAATTTGCACCAGATTCACTCTTGATAAAAACTTTTTTCTGTCTCTATCCAGTAGCCAAAATGTTGATCTGATTGCAAACAGATGTTGATTCAGAAAGGATGTAACAATAGACTGTATCTACAGCCTGACGTTTTATGTTGGTGATTTCTTACAATATGCAAAGCTTAGATTAGCATGCCAATTTTATAGTGTGCGATTTTCCAAAATACCCTATTCCAAAGCAGTAATTACAAGCAGAAAATCAAGTTACCTAACAAGTTAATGACTGTAAAATGTGTCCTGACTTCCACAGATGAAAGCAGAGCACCAGATGTAAACATTCCCAGGTCTAAAACATCTCAGTCTACGTTTAGAAAATTGAAGCAGCAAAGACTGATTTTTTGTTTGTGTCGTGAGAGTGAATAATGATCACTGTCCATCTGGGAATATTGGTTTTCCACTGTGACTGTGACTGTGTTGATAAGTACTGAGTTTGATACTGAGACAGTGATATCATACATTTCAGAAAAATACACACCAGAGGTGATTGCACAACGTTTTCCCACAGAAGCTGCTGAGGCTTTTTGTATGGAGCTGGCTACATATTCTTCTGTATTTTACCAGTAAGGTTTGGTTGTGTGAAGGCTATTTTGAAAGTGGAATCGATGAAAATTGTTTCCTGATCCTTAAAACTGAAGTTAAACTGAAGTTCAACATCTACTTTTACAGTTGTGAAGCGCGGCGTGTGCAGTCTTCACTGAGATTACTAAACCAGCCTACATATGGGCCCAAGGGATTAGAGAGGGGCTGGTCTGCGCCTGTAAAATATTACAGAAAGATGTAAAAAAACAAAAATGACCAAAATGAAATGAAAAACATCCAGACAGAGATAAAAATAAACACTGTCAACAAATGCAAAAAGCAGGAAGAGACACAAAAAACTACAAATACAAGCAGAGCAATGCAAAACCAACAACATGGCTGCATGATCATTTGTGTCTTTTCCATGTCTGTGCTCGCAGCATAGCACAGTAAATAACAATTCACCTGATTTAAGCAAAGAATATGAAACACAGCATTTTACTGTGTTAAAATGAAAACTGAAAACGTCCACCCACCTTTAAAACTAGCTGTTTACACACTGAGAAAGCAATATTTACAGTAACTTCACTAAAGCATTATGAGATAATTCTGTGGCTTCACCACATGAAGTACAACTCTGGCTCTGACTGCTTTTTTCCTCTGTTGTTCTTGGCTGGAACATGAACAAACAGTTTTTCCTCAGTTTTTCTACCTGCAATACTGCCAGATGCTGTCAGACTCAGATTCTGTGACTCCTGTGATCTCTTTTCTTCTTTTTACCGCTACTACACAAGTAGCTGATATGCGTAGAACAGTATTTAAATCTTTGGTCTGTATCATGGGGGAAAAAAAAAGTCATAAATAAACCTACTCTAACTTCACTGTTGTGTGCATCAATCATTTAGCTCAGCACATTCAGTGAGCAGCAGTTTTTGTCTAATACATTTCTTGCAACGATGCAGAAATGTTTACTTCACCTCACACATAATGAATTATTGTTTATACCTGTTTTGTGGCTCAGGTTTTTAATATTTCTCTCTACAGAGAGAGTTATCTTGTCTTTCTTGCCTGGATCTAAAAGTAATTTTCTGCCTCACAGTGAGTCATCTGAGGAATAGCTCATAGTGTGTCAACACTTCCAAAAAACAAAAAT
>JAUBNQ010000017.1:9834880-9864470 GCA_032353495.1 Ctenopoma kingsleyae | reverse complement strand
CTTTTTGTGGGATTTGTTGGCAATAAGAAAAATATTTTCCCTTTGTTTAACACCTCAAAAATACATTTGTAAAGTTGACAGCTTCATGACAGCAAAGCTGGACAATGGCTTTGGCCTATCTAATTAACACTCCACGTTCTAAAATAAAATACACACAATTTCACAGAAGGCTTAAGAAAAAAACTGAGCAGAAAAGTGGAAAAGCTACTGGAAGTCAGAGATATCATCTAACACCTAGCAGGTTTCAGCCTCTGGACAACTTGAAGGTTATTTTGCTTTTCCCTTCACCTTCTGGTCCCAAAGAATCCTCACCTCACTCTGTGTCCTTCTGATTAATTTACAGGTCAAACTGATTCTAGCTATCTCTAGAATAAATTAGACCCTGTCAGTCCCTGCCTGTCCAGTAGTAGTCCTCAGTCACCTGAGCCTCATCTGCCAGTACAGCTGCACCTCATTCCAGACAATCAGGCATTAGCTGCCTCCTAACTCTAGCCATCTGTCAGTCATGTGATTGTGGCGTTGCAGTGTTTCTGTCCCACCTCCCTGATCCCCTTTTGGATTTGTTTGCCTTTGCTGACTACTTATCAAGTTGATTTCTGCACTGAATCAAGTAAATCTTATTTTACTCCTACCTGCTCTGTTGTTGAGTCTTGCTTTTGAGATAAAACATGACCTAATGAGAAATATTACAATGCAAAAAGAATGAAACAAGCAGGAAGTTTGAGTGGGATTTGTGAAACTTGTTCAACGGGGAAGTTTTAAGCTCACACATGTCAAAAATATGTGCTAAAACATGATTTTCCAAACTGACTGGTCTGTTTTTGTAGACATAAATGGTGGACTTTGAATGCAGTAAATATAGTGTTAAAATAATCTGAGGACAAAATGTTTTGGGAGAATTTCCTGTTTTTTCTCTCCTAAATCAGATCTGGCCCCCCCCCTTCAGTTCTGAGTCTCCAAACCACAATCCAGAAGGAAAATGGATGGCCTCATTGAGCACCTATCATCTGTCTTCCAGGTCAGTCCCACATGTTTCTAATCTAGCCTTTTCATGTGTTCGTGCTTTACTGGGCCAGAGCACTAAACAGCATCAGTTGACAGTTTAATTGGTAATTCAACAGAAAATTTGGAATTTTGATCTGATGATCTTTAATATTATTGTAATTTAATAATCTTAAAACAACATTTTTTTGTTGCTTTGCTCCTTGTGTCCTTATAGACCTTATAGAGCTCTATTGCACTAACAGTGTAAGAAAGCAAGAAAATATATTCCAAAGTTAAATTAAAATCATATGAGGCTGGTTTGAGTATGAAAAGAGGAACACGAGAGGAATTTCACACTAGACCCACATGAACTTCTTGAGTCGTTTTTATGCATAAAGATGTTCATTTTGCACAGCCAGCTCTTTATTTGAAATACAAATAGGCATTAGGGAAGACGGATAGAAAAGAACGTGAATATGTCCTCACCCTGAAAAGGTGTGGAGCAAGCAGGACAGTATTTTAGTGTAGTGGTGACAGGACAGAGAGGAGACAGGGGTTAGACAGAGGGTGAGTTTAGGGGGTTGCTGTTGGTCCCTTTAATTACTCTTCCAGTGGAAGTATGCAGAGGAACTTCTGCTTCTTTCATTAAGGGGCCCGGCGTCACACAGAGGAAGAGAGCCTACTTTATTTCCTTTAGGTCTGTTCAGGGAAAAAAGTGATTCAGATTTGAGGATATTGCCAAAACATTTAGACATCAACACATTTTGAGCTCTGGGGCAGGATGTCATCTTCCAGTGTACAAAAATTACATCTCTGAGGAAAATGGACAACTTTTATTACCAGGAGAGGTTTTCTCTTTGGGGTTGAAATTGGTTTGGTCTGCAGTGAAGCCCCATGAGAAAAAAACCTCTGGAGATGGATCACAGCGCTGGCAGATTCTTGTTAAGATTAGGCTGAGAACTAAAATAGCTCAATTTATCTTACTGTCAAAAACCTGGTAGTGCCAGTTTTAATAAATACAGAATACAGGGAATAAATACAGGTCATCTTCAGTAGTACTCCAAGTTTTGCTCTAGTAAAAGCAATGCCACAGTGTAGAAATGGTCGTTCATTCAGTTATTGTCTAAAAGTAAACATAAAGAGCTACTGACATCAAAATATACAGTAATTGACAAGTAAGTACTTATTATGCAAGATGGTGTCAATGTATTGGACACTTTAATATTACAGCTGATAAATACAAGATTTATTGTAATTAGGCTACTTTAAAAACCACTTTGACTTTTCCAGACATGTCAGTAAACTTTTATATAAACCTTTTAATTCTACATCATAATTTATTGATTAAATATCATGTATTTGTAATCTGAATGTGCAAAGTTAATAGTAACCAAAGTTATCAAATCCATGTAGTAGTTTTAAAAATGCAAAGGACAAGTGTCAGATGAATGCAGTGGTGTAAAATTATAATATTTCCCTGTGAAATGTAGTTGGGTATAAAATAATTGAAAATATGACATTTGAATACCTGATAAATGACTAAAATTAAACAAATGTTCAGTGAGGTTCACTTTCTGCAGCTCGTTTATTCGATGTAATTCCACACACTTTGCCCAACGTGATGTACTAGTCTGGATTCCAGTTATAGATTCCTGTTTGGCAGAAAACTCGCTGTTTTCTTCTGCCGTTGCTCAGAGACCAAACTGTGTTTGTGTTTATGCTTACGCTTTCCTGTCATCACATCTGTCACCACCACCTCTGTCCTGCCCTGAAGACAACAAGTTTTTTGAAGACCTAAAGTGAAACAAATTTATCCTCATTAAACTGCTTGTAAATGTTAGAAAAACACACGTTGTACAAAGTCACGTCAGATTAAATTGATGCAGGCGAATCACTTACAGCGCAGAACAACCTGTGATCCTCAAACATCTGAACTACTGTCAGGCTGGTGCTGAGACATGAAAAGAACATAACATCTGGTGTGCAGGACGGTAAATAAATGTTTTGAGATATTAGACAAATATGAGATATATAAATTTATTAATTAAAATAATATAATGATGAATTTTTAAAAAATCAGATAACAAAATAAAGTATGAGGAAGACTGTAAACACTTACTTGCAGTTTGTTTTGTTTGAATGAGATGTCAGAACTACATTATACTACTTATAAACTCAATTAACCACATTAATGAAAACATGTGTACTCATATGTCTTCCAGACAAGCATGTAGGATGAAAATAGCAATATGTGTTGGTGTTTTTCCCACTAATTCTACTGCGCTAAAATAATTACTGAAATCAGGGGCTCTGTGGTTTCATCAGCACTGATTTCCCTGGAGAATTGCTTTGGTGTTTGGTTCACTGCCTCCTCATTTCAGCACACTAACACTTGTTTTCTCACAGCAAATCAAACCACCTCTGCTGATAGGACACATAAAATGTAATCATGAAGGAAGTTTGTGCTGGGGAACAGTACTGGGTTCCTTCAGACCCTGTTTTGTTCATGCCGGTTCCTCTTGATTCAGTGTCAAAGAAATATAAACACGGTGTTCTTTATGTATTTAGAAATTGACGTCAATTCAAAACTAACTTTGCAGATGACATCATGTGTCCCTTCACCTGCCCTGGGAACTGAAAGAAGCCTGGAAAGTCCACAAAGGTTGGACCAGGTTATATTCTTCCTCTGCTCTGTGTTAATATGAGTTCATCTAATAGATGTCGTGTGGAAAAACAACACATACTGGTGGTTGGACAGAATTTCCAACAGACATGACTGACGCAAATGTATTTTTATGCATTTTCTCCCCATGCTTTCTATCTGTGTTTCTGGATTAAAGACAGAGATTAAATAATTATATGAGGTGTAAAAGTGCTTAATCATAGTGGTGAACTGTTGACTGTTCTGTTGATGCCTTTACCGTTTCATTCTCACCACTCTGTCATTTTCAGCCACATTGGCCAGTTGTTTCCAGTGACAAGCAATAAAAAAAACATTGTACAGTACCTGCACAGCACCAGTCAGCAGATAAAGTTCACAATTAAGTAATGAACATTATGTAGTACTTAGCAGATAAAAGCTCTCAGTGGTTGGCCTTGACCAAAACCAGAGCTGAAACAAGAGCACTTCACATTTACCAGGCCAGAAACACAACTCTGTCTCAGTCTGTCTAACATATAAATGTTTTGGTAATTAACTTTTTGCTCCAGATAAAATAAATAAGATTTTGCTTAATATATTTTATTGAATCTAAATTTTTTTTAATTTATTGTACAATCATGAGCAAATTGAAACAATATAATCTTTGCTCTGAAATCTGTGTAAACTCTGTGTAGAAAGTGTAGAAAAATAAGGGTAGCAGGTCTATAGCATTACATAACAAATTGTACAGTCAATGCATATCTGCACAAACCAGGAGCAGAATATTGTTGGGTTATGTGAAGCTCAGGACGTGAGCACAAATCCACTTCAAATTTCAAAAAAAAAAAAAAAATTACTCAAGCAGTCTATTTTGAAATCTCTTAAACTCTTTTAAAACACACACACACACACACTAGAAGTGCAGTGTGCAGAATCATATGGATCTCCTTATGTCATCAGCGTGTACAAGCACAGAGTCGGAAACAGAAGTGAACAGGCTGAAAGCAAAGAGGACAAATGTGTCCCAGTATGACTCAGTCAGCACTGATCCTGAAACACTGGGGGACAATATCTAATACCCACTGTGTGTCATGGTTACAATGAAGGTGATAAATTATGAGGATAATAGTCTAATCAAAAAACACTGTGGCACACTGCTGAGAGAGAGGAGGGAGGGGTGCTGGAGGCAGAGAGCTATAAAAGAGACAGAGGAGGAATGTGTTGAACGAGAGTGAAGAACAGAAGCAAAGAGTAGAAAGGAAAAGAGGGAGCAAAGAAACTCCCTGTAGAAGAAAGCACAGGACAGTGCGCAGAGCAAGAAGGTAAGAAAAAACACTTTTATCCATCTACTCTGCATGTTAAATTGAAATATTTCAATCTAACTGCAGCTAGATTTTTTGCATGTATGATTAAAGATGATAAAGATTCAAGACTGAAATTATTTGTTACTATTTTCTCAATATATTTACTTTTCTTTCAATATATTTCCGTCAGTTTATTTTCTTTCTTTTTTAACTTTAAGAGCACAAATGCAAACCGTGTGGGTGAGTGTCTGGATTGTGTAGCCAGTGTTTCATCAGTGAATGCACAAATGTTTGAGTGTTCCCCAGACAAATGGTGATAGCTAATGCAGATGTGTAATCTGAGTGGGGGGCTCTGTCCAGCTATGTGTTTTCACCCTGAAACCTCAAAAGACAAAAACATTATAACATACCCTTTAATATGCATTTTTGGTTCTAGATAGGATATGTTGTGTTCACTTTTATTATAGGTTTAATATTGTATCTCACAAGGTACTATTGTTTCGCAGGTAATATTGTTAAGTATCAATGTTAAGTATCAGCAGTTTTTTCAGAACTCATTACTTTGTAATTAACTCATATCTATAGGTAAAGTATGTACACCATGTGTTATCGTCATTTAAAATTTTAAAAATGCCCCATACCTGTTATGTTTCTTCGTCATGTTTTCTTCTCATCTTCCCGTCAGGAGTTTCTTCTTTGGCGCTCCTGGTGTGAATTAGTAGAGGTGAATGTTCAGGGGTCACATGTTGCAGCAGAGTGTGAGAATGTCTCTGAGGCCTCTCCTCCTCCTCCTCATCCTGGGAATCAGTGTAGTCACTGTGAGCACTGCTCGAGGTGGGTATGTCACAAAGAAACTGAGACTCTTGTTTCCCGTGTTGCAACAGACAACACACAAAAGGCTGTGAGGTTGTGTGAAATGTGTGTAGGGGAGCACTTGCAAACGTATCCACATCAAAGCACAAATGCAGAGTTGTACAGTGATTAAAAAAAAATTGTATTGATGCAATTTATTTTTAATATAATCTTTGGCCTTCTGCTGAAAGTGTATTTGTATTAACAGATGTAAACTCATACTGAATTAGGCTGTCATATCTGTTAGCCTACTTTGTTCTTGTGTGACTGACGTTTCTCAGTATCAAGACTGGTCTGCATTTATGTTATGTAAACCTGAACAACATCAACTCAATAAGCAGATTTTACATGTACAATGTAGTTAGTTTTTCATAACACACCTTTCATATACAGGCTAACGTACGATATACTCAATACATTAAATATTTCGATATCAGAAATCATTTTTGTTCATCACAAAACAATGGAATTTTAGCTGATGGAGCTTCCTAAGAAAACAGCTGAAGCTACCCCAACCTTGTCTTGGCTCTTTTCTTCCAGTCATGTCTCACTAAAATGTATGGGTCCTTGGTCACCTCCCTGAATAAGACCTCTCTATTACTCACCACAAAATATTACTACTAAATACTACTATTACCTCTGGGTTTTTGTCCTGACGTGCAGTGTGGATTGTGGGTTCTTACAGACATGTACTGTATGTGCTTTTCTAAACTACAGTATGTCCAGTAAGTTCAGTTTGATATAGGTGGACTCCACTCAAGTTCTAGACACATCTCAAGATAAATTAAAGCAAACAGGATGCTTGCATGAGTTCTACAGCTAATCATGATAATCCTTTGTTAATTAGAGATTTCACTTTTCATTTAGAATAAATTTGCACAAAAAAAATTAACTTTGTCATTATGGGTTATAGTGTGTAGATTGATAGTAAAAAATGCTGTTTTAGAATATATAATTGCAATCCAGTAAAAATTGAAGGGATATGAATACTTTTTAGAGTAACTGTGTGTGCATGCATAGCACACAAATCACATGAGATGTAGTTAGGAGATTAATCACACATTATTTGTCTGTTGCAGAATCGTGGAGAAGTCCTGCTTACCACTCTGATGGTAACTATCTCTAAAAATTTAAACCAAATATATATTCAGAAGTTTGTTGTGTTTTCTTGGTCTAGTCCTAACTTGTGGTATAGTGAATACATTAAGTATAAGCTGCTACTCAGGCCATGTTTGTCTCTAAACTCTTTGTGTCTAGACAACTATGAGTGGACAACGTGGTTCAATGTTGATCACCCCGAAGGTCCTGGAGATTATGAGCAGCTGGATGCCATTCGCTTCTATTACCGTGCACGAGTTTGTGAGATTCCACGTGCAATTGAGGCCAGAACCACTGACTGGGTCCCAGCTCGTGAAACTGGGGAGAAGGTCCATGCAGACCCCACTGTGGGCTTCTGGTGCCTCAATGAGGAGCAAGGACCTGAACGCAACTGCTCCAACTATGCAGTCCGCTTCCTCTGCCCCAAAGGTTTGTACTTACAGGTTTATCTAGACGTTATTCTTTTACATACTAAAATTTTGTCTGTGTAAAAGCAAGACCCTACACTTGAGTCCTGCACATTCCAAACATTTTCTTGTAATACACATACAACTAATAATGTAATTCTTTTCAATGTAATGATTTGAATAGAATTTTTGCTTATCTTACAATAGATAACAGTGTGAACATTCAGGGTAAATGGGGCCCGTGGTCAGACTGGAGCCCATGTCCCGCCCTCTGTGGTCAAGTAGGGGTCCAGCTTCGCTCTAGACACTGCCAGTCTCTTTCTGTGCAATGCAATGGGCCCAAGGTAGAAGGCATATCATGCAGCGGACCTGAATGCCCAAAGATAGGTAAGCGGGTTTAGTTAGACACTCTATAATTTGAAGGAGTCTGGCCCTGAATAAAGCATAACAATAATTGGAACAATGTTTTCTTTGTCTACTTTGTTTTATTCCTCAGACTGTTTCCTGCAGTGCACGATGGGGAAGGTGAATGCTGAGTGTGACAGATGCATGTGTGAAGAGCACATCCTGTTGGGTTCTGTGCGTGGAGCTGGTGGTCTTATAGCTGAAGGGGCTACTATCCTTCGCTATGGCAAACTCCTTACCCTTACTGACCACAATGGACATTTTCGTATCCCTGGTATCTGCCCTGATGGCAACACCACCCTGACAGTCAGCCTGCAGGGTCATGCCACTGTAAATGTTGTTGTACCCAGCAGTGATGAACAGACCTCAGTCCTCAGTGTGCAGTTGAAAAGAACAGGTATAGTAGACATCTATAGATTTACAGTACATTACCATTGTAACTGAATCAGATTAAAATATGAAAACTAATTATGACCTGCATAGTTACTGACAAAGAGTTACTTAATCATTTAAGAAAACCTAAAAGTAATATGTTGTTTTATTCTCAACTGACATTTATCAGATAAGCTTCATGTGTTGAGCAACCCTGAGAGCAAGGCCAGGAGGGAGGGACAAACTGCAGCTTTTTGCTGCAAAGTGTCAGGAACGCCACAGCCAGACAAGTATCAATGGTATGACTTGTTACTGATATTGTGTTCAACACATAATACAACTGTAGAAAGATATATATAAAATATAAATAATAAAATATAAGATTTGATGTCTTTTCTTCTGTGTGAACCAACAGGTTTCATAACAACAGCCTCCTGGGGAAACACACTGAGAGCACCTTGGTGCTAAGAGATCTGCGTCCTGAGCAGGCTGGGGAGTACTACTGTAGAGCAATTGGTCTGTCAGGCAGTATCAAGACCAAACCAGCCACACTGAAAGTCTTAGGTATGTTCTCATTGACTTGACACATATTTAAAACACAATATGAATATTTAGAATATTTAGTATCAGCATTAAGATTAATAACAATTAGTTCAATAGGAAACATACTGTAATTTGCTTTGACTTGTATAATTTAACTAAAACACCATTTTGATTTGTAACTCTCAAACACAGGTAAAGATGAGTATACATGTAACCCCAAGCCTGAATCCCACTTTATTCGTCTTCCACATGACTGCCACCAAAACAGCACAGACTCACTCTACTACGATGTCGGCAAGTGCCCCCCAAGTAAATGTGCTGGACAGCTGGACAATGGCATCAGGTGCAAAGACAAAGTGACTTACTGCTGCGGTGTGGAAAAGATGGAGGAGCAACAGATAACATGTCAGGGCTACAAGCTACCCACCATGGTGGTGACTCAGTGTGGCTGCCAGAAATGTGTGGACACAAAGGCTACTGTGCATGGTAGGGCCATTGCTGCAGACAATGGTGAGCCAATGAGGTTTGGCCATATCTTTATGAACGGAGTCAGAATCAGCCGCACAGGTTACAAAGGTACATTCTCGATCCAGGTCCCTCCAGACACAGAGAGGCTAGTGTTGACGTTTGTGGACAACATGCAGAAATTTGTGAACAGCACAAAGGTACTTCCATTTAATACCAAAGGAGGAGCTGTTTATCACGAGATCAAACTTCTAAGAAAGAAGGCTCCTGTGACCATCAGCTCCACAGAAACCAATACTCTTGAGCTTGGAGAAGTAGATAGCCAGGAAGCAATGGTTCAAATCCAGATTCCTCCCCATTCCTTCTATAAGGAGAATGGAGAAGTCTTCACAGGCAATGTCAATGCCAGTGTAACATTTCTTGACCCAAGAGATGTTTCCACAGCTGCTGCAGCTCAAAGTGACCTCAATTTTGTAGGAGATGAAGGAGATACCCTTCCACTGAGAACCTATGGTATGTTCTCAGTTGACTTCAGGGGTGAGGAAAATAATGAGCCCCTGAATGCAGGTGAAGTGAAGGTGTTCCTGGATTCTGCTCAGGTAAAGATGCCTGAACACCTCAACACCATGAAGCTGTGGTCACTGAACCCCCATACTGGCCTTTGGGAAGAGGAGGGAAGTCTGCAGATGGAGAAAAAAAGAAGAGGCAAAAGAGAAGAGAGAACCTTTCTGATTGGAAATATGGAGATCAGAGAGAGACGCTTGTTTAACCTAGATGTCCCAGAGAACCGCCGGTGTTATGTGAAAGTGAGGGCATTCCGCAGTGAACGCTACATGCCTAGTGAGCAGGTTGAGGGAGTTGTTGTGAGTCTTATAAACATGGAGCCCACAGCCGGCTATTCCACTAACCCACGTGCCTGGGGACGATTTGATAGTGTTGTCACTGGCTCCAATGGTGCCTGTCTTCCTGCCTTCTGTGATGAGCAAAAGGCTGATGCCTACTCTGCCTATGTCATGGCCAACCTTGGAGGAGAGGAACTGGAGGCTGTACCTTCTGCTCCCAAACTCAATCCCAGCCTCATTGGAGTGCCCCAGCCTTACCTGGGTAAACTTAACTACAGGCGATCTGACCACGAAGACACCAGGCTGAAGAAGACGGCATTCAGCATCAGTGTGGCGAAACCAAGTCCCAACACAGCCGAGGAAGACAATGGACCAGTGTACGCATTTGAGAACTTGAAAGAATGTGAGGAGGCACCATTCAGTGCAGCGCATTTCCGCTTCTCAAGAGTCGAAGGAGACCGATATGATTACAATACAGTGCCATTCAATGAAGATGACCCAATGAGTTGGACTGAGGACTACTTGAACTGGTGGCCAAAGCCCATGGAATACCGGGCCTGCTACATTAAAGTCAAACTCAACAGCCCACATGAAATCAATGTGCGGTCTCGCAACATGGGTGGCACCCATCCCAAGACAGTGGGCCAGTTGTATGGCCTCCGAGACACTCGCAGCATCCGTGACATGGAGCACACAAATGTATCAGCTGTGTGCCTTGAGTTTAAGTGCAGCGGGATGTTGTATGATCAGGAGCGTGTTGATCGTACCTTGGTGAAGGTTATTCCACAAGGAAGCTGTAAGAGAGATCATGTCAATGCTAAACTTCAGGAGTATCTAGTCAACCATTTGCCCCTAGCTGTCAACAATGACACCAATGAGTTCACCATGCTAGCACCTCTTGATCCCCTGGGCCACAACTATGGAATTTACACTGTGACAGACCAGGATCCTCGTACCGCCAAAGAGATTGCGCTTGGACGCTGCTTTGATGGTTCTTCTGACAGTACATCTCGTGTCATGAAGAGCAACGAAGGCATAGCACTGACGTTCACCTGTGGCGATCGTGACGCAACTCGCCAGAGTGTCTTCCAGGCTGTGCAGAGTTCTCAAGGTCAGACAGTCACAAGTGTGGTGAGAGGAGAAGGCAGGCAGAACCGACGCCGGCAAAGGGCCAATACACCTCGCAGCAGTCGTAGACGTAGCACCAGAAATCCTACAGGAAAACATGCAAAGCGACAAGTTAAACAACAGTGAACATCAACAGTCTACATGGAACCCAAATAAATGAGTGAATAGTGTTAACCTTGTTTTGATATATTTTATATTGGCTTTGTTCCCAAATAATATGTAACTAAACAAAGCTAGGCCTACTTCCTACAGCTTTACTCAAATATTTGCATCTTCTGTTTCATCTTACATTACACCTGTACTGTGGTAGATATTTACTTGAATTTGTAAATAGAGTATTTATTACACATGCCTTCAAATTCTGAGCTTGCCGCTGTGATTATATAATTGAAAGAAACTTAAGACAGAAGCACAACATATCCTTTTGACCAGTGATTTATTAAATTAGATGCTTATAAAACGCAGATGCCGTATCTTCCACATTGTAATGTATCCAATTGTCCATGTAACATTGAAACTGGTCAATTGCTAGAAAAAGAGAAATGCCACTTTCAACTAACTGTAGCCCATATGAAGACATGGTGGGGTGAAGCCTCATCATACTTGATACAAGCCTGCAGAAGCAAGGACTAGGAGACCAGTTGTAGCAAGTTAATTCACCTGCTTGAGTCACACTTTTTATGCATTAGTAGAAATCAAATTAGTTAATTACATTTGTCATGCACAAAAAAATACCTGTAAGCACTCTTTCTGCTCCAAATTTTCAAGGATATTCCAGAGATGTATCAAGAAAATGGCTGAGGTTTTAAAGTCACATTTATTATACTTGTCTATCCCTTTTATCTTACAGTGAATGTCATGTGCTCTCTGTAAAATTAACTACTACTTACATGTCAGTCTCAAATCACCCACAATGCAATCTTTCCAGAAATAAAGATGAATAATGTCTTGAATAATTGTTCTGCATTTGGCAACCAACGTTATAGATACTATATACTTCCTGTAAGAGAACCATCTACAGGTAAGTGAGACCTATAATATATACATGACATTCTTGTTAAAGATTTTGCATAGAACCTTGTGTTTCTATGTCACTACACTTATAACTGCAATACTGTATCTGCAATTTTGACAGGAGCAACAATTAGTTAAAAAAATGAGCCCTGCAAAACTATGACAACAGCAGTTACAATGTATTCTCCATTGAAGCTGGATGACCCAACAGATATTACATGATTAATTGTGTGAGTTGAGGCTGAATGAGACAGAAAAGGCAATTCCATATGTATGAACATAAACAGTTGGTTGAGACTGGATGCTTCCTGTTATAGTCCCTCTGGTCATTGAAGCAATATGAAGGGGGCAACACATAGTTCAGATTTTCCAGGATGGCACTGGACAGCATGAGAAGGTACAGCTGCATTTCTGAGGGTTGGGAGGGAAAAGGGGCAGTTGTGATGGAGCCAGCGTCACATGAAGTCCTCGTAGTCTTGGGCGTAGCCACCATCAAACGCTGCATAGTCAAGGTCATCTTTTAGCTGTGCTTTCAAACCGCCTCCAGGTAAGACCCCTTTCTTCTTTTTCTTTCCTTTGTTTTGCTGTAAGGGCAAGTAAAAGTCCCTTTAAAACATTATGCATTACATATTACCACACATTTGCAACAAAAGCAGCTTTCTAATTTCATCTTAGAAGTCTTTAGTTTAACTACTATCACTTGTACCAGAAATGGATAAATATTTAAATTCAGTATAGAAACAACATGCTGAAATCAACTGGGCACACAAAGTTATTAGGCTAAGTGAACAGCACCCCCTACTGAATATAAACTTTGCATGTAAGAATTAAGTCACTCACTTTCTCTTGTTTCTGTTTTTCACTAAGTAGGACTGACAGGGAATTACTGACTTTCTTCAAGTCATCTACTTCCACTTTAAGAAGGAAGAAAAGAAAGAAAAATGTTATTGATCAAGCATTCTTTGAATATTCAGTACATACAATAATCAGTTTTGTTTTCTAAAAAATAAAAATTAAAAAAAAAATCATAAAAAACATGAGCTTACATGAAATACAGAGTTCCCGAAACAATGAATCCAAGAAACTTGAATAATGCACAGATTTTTCAAACTGGGATATCTTTTCTTTCAGCAATTTTTCAAACTCTGTGAAGTCTTCTTTAGAGGATGGACACATGGCATCAATCCCACTGACACTGTTTGAAGTGCTGCTAACACCTGAAAATTACACAAAGGGACATACAGAGTAAAAGATTTTAGGACTGGGCCCCAAACATTGAAATATTTAATTGTTAGATAGGTATTTGGTTTCAATCAATATTTAAATTCTGATTATATAATTTAACTGCAATTGGGAAGTTCTCAACAGTGTAGAAGACTTTTTTTTTTTCTCGATTATGAAAATGCATGTGCAGTACTACAGAGGGTCTGGATATTCATAGAATCAAAAAGCTCAAAAAGTGGTATTCGAGACAAAAAAAAGATGTGCAGCCCTATTTTTATAATGAACCTTCAGTGTTTCCACCAACTACCTTGCACAATGGTATGAATTTGAATTTTGAGATGCAGCTGTAATAGGAAATTAGAATAAAGAAATGCCAAACTAGGTTTGTGGTCATCATTTAGAAACTGACACCACAGTATGTCCACCAGAGAGAAAAATAAGGTTGACTTTTCAACTGTAAAATGCCTTACTTTTTTAAAAAGATTTTTTTTGCAGCTAGATTATGAAATCGGTCTTTGAAAAGCAAAAGAAATCAAGGAAAAGGTAAAGACTTGTTCAATTAATGCATAAATTAGACATTAAATATACATAAGGAATTCATATGATATTAAAAGACATATGCATTAGTACACAAACAAAAATCTTACCAAAAGCATCTTTCGCTAGCTCTAAGTCTGCATCTTCCTGTAATTTCTTCACTCTTAACTTTTCTGCGAGTTGCTCTTCAGGAGTGAGCTCTTCCTGCTATGATAACAGATGCCACATAAAAAATTAGACATGACAGGGTGGACAATAGTTTTACATAATATATAGAAAATTGTTAAAGCCATAAAGAGTAAAACAAAAACTCACTTGACTGTTGATCTCTTTCTCCTGCAGCTCCTGTTGTTTTTTCTTTAACCGATTTTCCTTCTCTTTGATCTTCTCACTCAATTTTTTCTTTTCAGAAACTTTTGTCTCTAAAATTTAAAATAATGAAATAATAATATATGTGAATTTGCAGGGGGGAAAAAACTGGAAACTCAGCCTAGGAGTAACACAGAACACAGTGAATTATGCTTTTGTGATTACCTGTTTTCACCTCTGCTTTTTTCTCCTCATCTTCCTCATCATCATCCCAGTTGTCCTGTGATAAGATAACTCTTTATTATCACTGCACAGTCATACTTAGTACAATAGTACAACGAAAAAGGAATACTGTCCCACGTCAGCACTAAACACAACTAAACAACACAGTAAACTTTAAGGTGGGTGAAAATAGAAAGTTTGTGCAAAAAAGATAGAAATAATAGATAAATAGCAAAAATGCAAGATATGAGATATTATGCAGGCTAAACAGACAAACTGTAAAAACACCAATGGAGGCAAACAAAGACAACAACACTATAACAATGTGATGATTGACATGATGAATACATCCACACAGTCACTGTAACAAATTTCTTTGTTTTTTTTTAAAACTGACTTTCGTCACATTTGTCTTTTATATAAAAACTTTAATATTTCACAAACTGTAAACAGACAAAGTAAGTCAGCTGGAAATATATACATTTTTCATTATTCAATAAGCCCTGAATTGCGGCATACCTAAATACGGAAATAAAATACACTTAGGATTACAAATTAAAATAAAATAAAAAACAAATGTAATAATTTTAATAATGAACATGAGCATAATCATTTTGTTAGACCCAAATATGCCACACACACACACACACACACACACACTTGCACTACATGCTAAATAAAACTATAAGACTTTGTACTACAGAGAGCATGAAATCATCAGTTTCTTTAGTTTCCATTTATGACAGAAAACTGAACAATTGAAGAGGCCTCTACCAGCATTTTCCCTGGGATTCTGGACAGTACACATGCCACCATTCAGGTAAAAACAACCTGTTCTGCAGCAGAAACTGAATACCAGCTTCTCACCACACGCCTGTTGTAAAGTCAGAAAGCTCTAGGCCTAGTTCTTGGATAAGTTGAGTCATCAACCCAGATGATTTCATCTGATTGTGGCTAAACTTTGTTAGCAAGCTAGCGCTACCGTAACTCAAGATGTGGGAATTCAGGACAGGACACAAATGCGAATCTCCTATAATTGCTTCAAGTAGCCAAGTCTGAACAATTATATGACAAAAGTCTACGTTGGCCAAGCACCTCAAATCACAGAAGATAGCGTATCTATCGTCGAAGTTAGCTAGCTCCCTAACGGTAACGCTCGTTTTAGACGCAAACTGACATGGAAGCTAGCGAGTTTGCTAGCTAGCTATGTGGGCCGGCAGGAGGTTAGCTTTAAGCTACCTGATCCAAATTTAGCTCGGTTATCCGGGGATTCGCTACATCGATCATCATCATTCATCAATATCAGCACCAATATCAGCACCTCTAAATTAAGTTAAATCCACTGCTGTCAAAAGGGACGCTAGCATTCAGTGGGATAACGGTTGATTTCAACCGCTGAAAGCTAGTTAAGTTTTTACTAGAGGCTGCCTGGTGGAGCCACATGAGTTAGCCGTCAGCTAGCACGAAGCTAACACAGGCTCCGAGGATAGACTGACAGGCAACCAGAGCCCGTGTTCAAGCATGGCATCACAACCGAGGCAACAAGACTTCCACCAGGCGTTAGCTTATCGAATCAGCTAGCCGCTCTCAAAACGTTATCAGGGCGAACACTCATGTCATCTCCGACAGTAACGTTACGGGTGTTTGTCACGACGTTTTACCTTAACATCTTCATCTTCGTCTTCGCCTTCCCATTTGTCCAGCGCTGCCGCCTTTTTAATCGGCTCCTCCGGCTCGAAGTTGTCAGCGTCTGTAAAAACGACAACATGAAATTCGTTAGTCCAATCCACATCTAACGGGCGAGAGCGACGATAACGGGGTGTTAGGTGACTGAAACAAACACTGTGATAAGCGGATGGTGTGCAGGTAGCTATCCTTCCCAACTTAGTTTCTTACCCCAGTCCGCCATGTTGGCTGTGTTGGTTGTGTTTGACAGGCTCGCAGTAAAGTCGGTGCTGCAGCCCGTTGGCCACGTTCAGAAACAACTCCCTCCCTCCCCCTGGACGTCATTCCGGGAGCTTATCTAATGTGCTCCTGTTAGACGACACCGATACTTCGCCCTGGGTGTTTTATTCAGTTAAATAGTTAACATTAGGAAGATTATATCCTGTGGGTTGTGTAATGGGACAGAGGTGGCAAGTAACTAAGTACACTTAGGCTACTCGAGTACTGTACGAGAATTTTGAATCACTTGCTGTGTAGTGCTAATATTTAACCTTTGCAATTCATTCTTAACACAAAATATGACCAACTAATACATTATAATATAAACCATCTCACAGTACAAAAGTGATTAGTATATCTCCACATTTACCAGATGTTTTTGTTCCACACCCAAAGTCCCCAAACAACAGAGATGTTTTATCAGAGATTCCTTGTTTTTATTAATTACTTAGATTTGTTTTGGAATACGTACTTTTCACGTTTAAAAGTTTGTTTACATCAAAACTGTGCAACGAGTAGCCTTTTTTTAACATTTAAATAAAAAATATTATTAAAGTTTCGCCTGTGTGTATCCCCCCAACATTAGCTTTTTTTATTGCAACTATCTAAAGGGTTTTCCTATTCCTAAATAGGAAATTAAATGCATGTTGGATGATTATTTAAATATAATTCACAAGAACAAGACAAGGCCCGAATATTAAAAATTTCTACAGAAACATTATTTATGAGGCAACTTGAACAAATCTGGGCTAGACTTTATCTTATTGACAGCATCAAGTTCAATAGTATTTAATATTTTATCAGTAATTCAGTCGAATTGATCCCCAAAGTGCTTGTTAAAGGACTTGTACTTTTGCAAGTAAATTTAGAGCATGTTCTTCGTACTTCAACTTGAGTAAAGACTTTGAGGTGGTACTTCCACTTGTAATGGAAGATTTAGGCATGTGCAGTTTCACTTGAGTATTAAGTTGTCTACTTCTGCCACCTCTGCACCTCAATTTGAGGGACTTTATTCAGTACCAGACTCATTTACACTATGACACACAATATTTCAACAGATTGTCTACACTACTGCACATTGTCCATGTTCCCACCACTGCCCTTTATTTGAATAGCAGTGAAATATAATGCAGTCTCTCAAATTTCAAACAAATTGTGTTGTTTTTGTCATATCTGTTGAAACACATTAAAATAAAAATATCACATTATATCAGAAGGTATTGTGCCCCCTGGGGACATCTTTTCCCTCAGTTGTATGCTGTATACAATAGTTTACTAATAACTTGGGTTCACACCCTTTAGTTAATTACATATATTTAATATATTATTATATTTACAAGTACTTATTCTGTTGTTCTGTATTACATTATTAATTCTAATACTAGTAATATTATACACTGTGTATTTATACAGCCACATACTACCTTATCTGCAAACCTGTATTTTGCATAATTATGTTATTGTTTATTTCTTGCATAGGTTATACTATGTATACTTGCTAAAAACAAACAAACAGAACAAGCAGAGGCAGAGTGGTTGACTTTAATACTTTAGGTCTATATTAATCACAACAGAAAGTACTCACAGCACCAAGTTCACCAATACCAATACAGTACAACCAGTTATCCAGTCAAGATACATCATGATAGACATGTAATTATAGCAAATATAATAGCTTTTACTCTCACAAAAATATATAATCTCACAAAAATATATAACTTTGTAGACTTGAAACACACCTTAGATCTGCTCCTAATAACTGTCTAATACTATTGTATATTTAAATGCTGAAGTGTTTTGGGTTGCTTTTCTGGGTATGGTGTCATCCTTGAGAAAAATACACTGGGACAGAAGACATTTATACAGTTTTATCAAAAATTAAATAAGTAAATAACCCAAGTGTAACAAAAATAAGAATTTGAGTGTTGGTTAGTTTTGCCATATATACTGTTTATACTGTAAAGTCTTTTTAAATTAATTTACATCTGTGATGAATGCTGATATAGTAAAGTGATAGTTGCACAAAATTACAAACTCATTAAATACAGCATGTAGAAATCCTAAAATGATGTTTATTTCACAGACACAAGGCATTGCACTGATACATGAGATCATCTTGGTTATGTGGGTGAGGAGGTGTCTCCTGATCCAACAGGGGTGAGTGGGGTCATGTCCTGGGGCAGAACAGGTCAGGGCATGGCAGAATGATCAGCAGCATCAGCAATCCCAGTATGAGACACACAGGGCTGTGGCTCAGCACCAGCCCCTGTGATCTCCCTACTAAAACAGTGAAACCAGTACAAACAATTTTTTGAGTATTTCATATTGAGTTGTTCACATGGCAGTAAACACTGTCACAGTACAGAAAGTGCAAATTCAGCAGCTATACTGTAAGTGGTATGCTACACCGTTTACAGAAATTTGCCATGAAAAACTTACGATATTTGCCATCTTTTTTGTTTTACAAGCATATACCATTAAAATACAGTAAATTAGGTTTTTTAAATAGATGTCCTGTAACATTAAAGTAAAAATGTGTCATTTTTACACAGTTTTTTACACAGTTGTGCTGTTTTGAAATGTTCTGAGAGTTAAATTACTATACAGTTAACATTAAATAACAGGGAGCTCCTGTAGGTAAACAGTGCAGTAACACTGTTTTTTAAATTGTTAAGATTATCTGTTCCATAATGACCTGGGAGAAGTGGGCATGTCTTGGGGGCTTCTGGGTACTTTAGAGATGAGCATATGAACATTTTTCTCTATTTTCCTGCCTTTCATGTTACATTCTCTAAGTTACAAGTTCTATTATTTGTTTGTCATATTCATGGTTTTGAATTTCACATTGCATATTGGTTATTTATGCAGTTATTAGATGCAGACATTTTACACCATAAGTGTAGGTGGTTGCACCATTAGTGGTGTTCTTCCTTGTTGAAGCTAAGATAATTAATTATTATATGATACTCTGATTGTACAGCAATTCTACTGATTCTCCTCCCAAATCAACCACAATATGCCACAATGTATGGGTATGTATATAAAGTGGCAGTTAATGGTCTAATATTGACTGAAAACAAGTGCTTAACTTAATTTTTTTACAGTGTAGAATAAAGTAATAAAAAGAAAAATCACTTTAGGTGTATAATGTTGAAGGCCAGGAAACCACAAAGGTTCTATTCCTCACAAAGTGGCTATTCTGTTATTCAAAGACTGCAATGAAATAAGATCTTGCACTGTGTCCCAGTTCCACATTAAATACTACTTTCACCAGGTTTTGTAGTATAAATTGTATTTACAGTTTAAAATAAAGATCATTGAGATTTGTAGCAGTGTTGAAACTGACCACTATGATCTCACAATACATAAAGTATTGAAAGTCTGAAAAAGGGTTTTGCTTTTTTGTATACAGTTTGTTTTGGAACTGATATTAGATTGATATCTGTTATAACTTTTATTTCCCTTCAGAGCAAATATTTTAACTGTATTATTTCTTTCATACAAACTTCAAAGACAGCATTTATCTAGCATCTATTTATCAACCCGTGGTAAACAGGGGTCCGAATGGGAAAATTTTAATGCTGGCAAATGGCTTTAGGTAGAGCTTTGAAAGGTCAGTTCAGACAAACTGAATCTATTAACAAAAAGGAGGTTTTTGAATATAAAACAACAGAATGTCAAAGATTTCAGAGGTTTACCTCTGAAGTCTACAGGCTTGTCCTCCCATGGTGTCAGGACCATAGCTAGAGCTGTCTTCTGAATATCTGACAGAGCAGCGAGCTGCTCTTTAGTCACTGCAGCTGCCTGCTCATAGGAGAACATGCTGATCTGTCTCTGGTCAAAGACCACCTTGAGGAAATGATAAAACATAGAGGAAGAAGAGATAATGAGACAACATAAGGACTTGAAAGAATGGAAAAAGTTAAAATTGACAAAATATCTTTTCTGTTGCTAGCTTTGCTCAGTAAGTTTAGTTAAAATATGTTTCTGAATCGGACAGTTGAAGAAGATGTTGTAGAAAGTGTGAGATGGTTCAACAGTGTTTGTGTGCACAAGTTTCAGCAGAAAGCTCACTGACTCAGAACACTGTAAGTCAAAAAGCAATTTTAGTAAAAAAAAAACCTTAAATGAGCATATGTGAATTAATCTTCTTCTTTGGTAAAGTCTTTCATTAATCGTCTATTGCTTATCTGGATTTAATAAATTAAATTGGACTTACTGTTATCATTGTTATATGTTTCTGGGAAGTATATAATACAGTAATAAATAAATCTAGGCCATACAATCCCTACTATTATTCAATGAAAATTTTGTCCACTGGCTAATTTAATCCTATGTTGTTTTTAAAAGGTTTTTAAAAACTATTACATTTTGTGCTCCAGAGGAAGAGCGTGACACAACTCTGCCAAATCCTCTTAAATCACCAGAGCTTATGCTGTAAATATTATTATTTTATCAAATATCAACTTACACTAAATTTATCAGGTGGTATCATTGAGATAGCTGTAGGTGCGATCCCTTCTATTTGTTCCTTCACCAAAGCGGACATGGCCATGTCTGGGAGTCCAGCTGTAAAAAGTGCAAAATGTTTAAAGAGGGTGAAATACTCACACTTAACTGAAGCCAAGAAAACAAATTAGTTCATGGGAGACTGAATGATACCTGCCAAAACTCCAATCTCGATGAAGATGTCAGTTCCCCATGAACTTATGGGTCCAAATGCGAGGCTGTGTGTTAGCAGCCCAACAAGAGCAACCAGTTGCTCCTCCGAGCAGAAGAGCGTCAGCTGACCCAGCCAGAGTACTGCCTTACTGCAGCCACCAGGAGGGACAAAGCATGATTGGCAATCAAATGTCAAATGTCAACCATGAGCGCTCACAAAGAAGATGTTAAGAAACACTCTTTAAGGTGCTGTTCGCTCACCTGAACTCTACAGCATTGAAAAAGCTCATCTCTGTAGATTTAGCTCCACACACAATGTATCCCATTGCCACCAGTGTGCTGGAGTCAAGCTGGCTCGGACTCTGCTTGGTGGAGTTCAGTACTGTAGTAAACAGTGCAGCCAGCTAGGATGAAAATAACAGTTATGATTCAGACACAATCTTTTAAGATACACAGTTTATTAGGAACACTTAGCTGAAACTGTCTGGAAATAAATTCCTTCTTCATTTACTTCTGTAACAAATGTTTGATCTGTCCTGATATAAGTTCTTTGAACAATATTTGTGCTTTGTGGCTACATAAATCTAATCTACTTTACTCGAATACTCAGTTTTGGCTCTGTACACCACCACAGTACATTTGAAATGAAGCAATCAAGATATGCTTATAGTGTAGAATACTTTCATTTAAAGGCCCACACCTTTAGGGATTCTGCAGGACTGGAGTGGGAAATACGTTTCGGACTTCAGACAGTCACTGACTACAAAACATTTGCAACTAAGCATTAAAACTTAAAATTTTGTAAGTTTATCAAAATGCTTTTGCGCCACTAAAATTGAGAGTCTGTGAATAAAAAAAGTTGTAATTCTTACATGGCTCATCCAGTATTTTCAGTCTATATTTAAAGCACATCTTGGCTGTTAAGTTCAGAGCCAAAATAATGAAAAGTGTGTTATTGTCCAAATATATATGTATGTATTTATGTTTTTTAGCTTGGTAGGACAGCACATTAAATGTAGGTAAAATGTTTTGCAAAGCAGCTACCTGTCTGTTGTTCCAGGCACTGACAGTACCCATAGCAGCGATGCTCTTTCGCTCAGTCAGTCGGAGGCTGCTCAGCTCATCCACAGTCAGTTCTAATGCTATTCCACCCAGCTGAGAGATCACAGACTGGGAGAAAGTCGACACAGGGCCGTACATCTTCACACGTTATCCCAGAGGGACAAAATAAAGAGTAGACACTATATTAAAACCTGTACTGAGGACAAGAAACTAGGATCTGAGAGCCTGTTAAATAGACTGAAGTAGACTGCAAATGAAACCTACCTGTTTGACTTTCTTGAGTACCTGGCTGCGTTGGTAGGATGCAAGGAACGAGTCTTGACCCATCAGCTCCAGACAGTTGGTGAAGGCTGATGAAGACATGCTTGTCAGACTGTTGGAGGTCCAGGCCGCAGGAGCTGTTGTCTGCAAAATCTCACAAGTAGGAACCATTAGAGCTGCTGGAAAAGGAGACAGACACAAATACGTGGTGAGTAGATACTGTCTGTAAACCATGTTACATCAACAACTTCAATTTTAAGTACAGTTTCCTTATTTGTGATCATTTCATATAGTTTATATAAATTGACCATGCTTCATGGTTACAGTGCATAGAGTACAACAACCAGGCTGAGTTCCACACCTGACCCAACATGTTGTTTCTCTTCAGTGTTTTTATGGATTAAACTAATTATAATATGTTAATCACAAGCTTTACAGGTGCTTAGATTTGGATTCTGTTTCCTTTTAGATAGAGCTAGACTGGCTGTTTCCCCATCTTTTAGGAGTAACCGGCTGCTGGCTGTAGACTTACTGAAGTGAAAGATGATAATGAAATTCTCATCTAACTGTTGGCAAGAAAGCAAATAAACATATGGACCAATACGTCAGACTATTTCTTTGATGTGTTCTGTTTGGTTAAAGACTTCCCTATACCCTATACACATGTGCAAAGATGTAAACTAGTCCTTTAGAAAGTACAGTTACTTTTGAGATTTTAGGAACCAAAGTGATACTCACGTGACTGAGGATTTATTTTGAGGAAGCCCAAGAAAAACTGAAGAACAAACTGCTGTTTTTCAAAAAATGTCATCTTCTCATTCTTGTCCAAACAGTGGCTCCCAACATCCCCATGTTCCCATTCATGCTGGCTCATGAACAGCTTCTCTATACGCCCCACAGTCATCAGCGCCTGTGGGAACACAAACAACACACATATGAATTCGTAGACACTCAGACACACATTGCTGGTTTACAGGAAAACAGGAACTTCACCATCTGATCCTGAAACTTACTGGAGATGTGAGAGCTGAAGGATTTATTTACAGGTTGTTTTGGCCTCACCTGCCGTAGGATCAAGTAACAATCCCAACACCTCTCTTTGGATTTCTACTGATCAAATAAATCTACAGCAGTTCCAAAATTTTCTCAATGTGAGATGCGAACTGGCTAATCTCAAAAGCTTTTATGATGTAATACTGAATGAATAAAAATCCAACAGCTGACTCACCAGGGAAATATCCTGCACTTTGTCAGCAGGCAGGAAGAAGAGAAACCGGTCCACCTGACTGAGTGTTGTCTGATTCCACTTATTGACTGGCCTACGAGGAAACATAAGAGCAAATCATTAGATTTCTACAGTTTCCTGATGTATGGAAACCTGGTGTGCAAAGAGATTTTGTCACATAAAATCTCTTCCATTTAATTATGATAATTATCATGTTTCCTGTATTGACCGTAACACATTTTGTCTCACTATTAAATGTGACAAAATCCCACAATACTTTAAAATGTACGCAATACAAGGTAGATTTCTTAAGTTTACTTAACTGAATTTTCTTCCAAGAGAAACAGAGAAATATTCTAATTAACTTACTTCTCATAATGTCAAAATATTATTTACATAATCCCAACTTCACAAAAAAGCTAACAGTTAATGTTTTTTTCATTACAAATTCTGGTTGAACTGCACATTTACAAGTTGATGTTGTAATTCACAGTCTGTGATTTTTATAGTATTTTTCTTGTTTGATATTTCTATTTTTATAATTGAATGTATACAGTTTCATTTTATCAGCCAGACAAATGTCCAGGGTATATAATTACACAATAGTTGTTTGTCAAATTTGTGTCCAATAACATATTTAAATATTTTAATTTTAATTTTTTTTTACCCGAAGGTGGCAGGTTCTTGCAGGATACGAGCCACAATGTCCATCTTGCTGCTGCTGTAGCAAAATCCCCTGAGGAAATCCAGATTATTAGTGAAGAAGTTGCGGTCCAGCTGGTTGAAAACCTCATCCACTACGAACGTTGCCATAATGCCCAGTGAATGAAACTCCTCCTCAGTGAACACCCCTGTGTACATGCCCTGCAGAGAAATAAATCACAAAAACACTGACCACACAGCAAATATGACAAACAACTAAGACTAAGACCCTGCTGCACACACATAAATCATCTGTTTACAAAATCTTGGCTTTTCATCTTCTTCTTGTTTCCTTTCTACTTTTTAAAATTGGAAAGAAAGATCAATATGGCGACATAGTGTATCTCTACTGACCATCCTCTGCACTATTTTGTCCACCAGCAGCTCCTGTTTTGTTCTGGGCAGCAAGAGAAAGTGACGAGGGTCCTGAATAATCATCTTCCTCAGAGTGTCCATCATATCTCTGGTAAACTTCTTAATGGTGCTCACCCTGAAAGCAACCACGCACACAGAGGAACAAAATGTTAAACAATATTTATTATTAGACAATATATATTTAAATCTCTGTCCAAATACCTCTTATATATAATAAATATTACTATATATTATTATATTATAGCCAAATTTGACTAGGAAGAGCAAACAAAGAAACAATGCTTTTTAGTGCTACAATTTCTTTCTGTAATAGAAACATCAAATATTGTTAAGTGCACAAGGATGTGCCAACGTGTAGTGATCTTTTCATAGATGGTCATCTCCCTGCAATCATTTAGAAATATTTGAAACTTATGTTAATACATTAACAGTGAATTAATGCCAGCCTCTGACTTACGGCATGGACAGGGCAATCTCAGCTCCAAGATCTTTAAGCAGTTCAGAGAGGAAATCAAACTGATGCAGCTGCTCGATCACACACTTTTTCTGTCCAGAAGGATAAAGACACATGACATGAACATATAGATCACATGCATTATAAAAGAAAACAATATATGCTCAAGTAAGACATTTTATACCTAGTAAAATAATCAGTCAAAAGTAAGTTTACCAGTGAGGTGTGAAGAAGCGCAGGCTGCTGCCTGAGTAAAGTCAGAATGCTTCTCACTGCAGAAGGTGAGGAGTCAGCCTGGATACGCTCCTGTAAGACCGTGCAGCTCACACCCTGACCTAGTGTTCCCAAACTCCTGATCAGAAACAGAAGTGAGCGTCAGTAGCTGTATACAACTGTTTCATACTGTATATTGTTACTACTACAAGCTTCTGTAGTATTTGCACATCTGGAATGAACTCAGAGAAAAAGGACATTTACCACAGAATTTATTTGTACTTACAGAAACTTTTGTTTGACTAGGTTTGGTTTAGTATTAAGCACCTCTCTGAAAATTGCTTTAGCCTGGAGAAGAAAATGGACAGAGAAAAGAGGTAAGGGTAATGTGATATGAAGAGAGTTTGTGTCTCTGCTGTTGTATTCATGAGAAAGTCCATTCACAGTGTCAGTGATGATGACGTCTTTGCTTTTGCTTCTCTGCTTAATAATTTAGCAGCTAATCATGATACCTTCATACAGGACAAACAGAGGAAGCATTTTTAATTAGAGGAAGTATCATAACACAGAGTAAAAGTCACAAGATCATGGGGAGATCAAGTTTTTTCATTTCTGCTAATCTGCACATTTACACTGTTTTGTACATTTAATGCTTTTACTGGCTTCTTGAGGTCAAAATATACATTTAACATTCACATTTTTACAGGAAAGTGTGAAATGTATTTCTAAATTTAGGTTTATTTTCTTCCATGTGAACTTTGGGAAATGAAAATAAGTCGTACCCAGCAACATGTGCATGATGCAAGAAGGGCTGTGTGATACCTGCTGTGTGTTCCAGTGTTTTGTGGAGGTTGTGGTGATGTTGTTCACAAGTGGACGAATCCTGGGCAGGACACTGAGCAATGGAGTGCAATAGAGCAATGGATCCGCATCATCCAACCAACCAACGACTTCTGGGAAGCCCTGGTCAGAGTAGAGGAAAGATAACACAACCAACAGTGTAGCAGTGATAAAATATAATGGCCTTAAAACCATTACAGTGTCTTTAATATTATAAAATTTACTTAATGTTCCAGTTTCCCTTCATTTTCATTAATTCTTGCAAAGGTATGTTGAATATATATTCAGAATTTAGCTTTTTCCATATAATTCTTCGAGTCAATATGTATGTTGCCCCATTCTTATTTGTACCCATAGTTTGGTGGAGATTGCATTGGCCTGTGGCGGGCTAAGGCCCGGTGTGAGTTGAGCCATGGCAGGCAGCAAAGACAGCAACTTGTCAGAGGTGAGGGTCAACAATGTTTCTGTCCTCACTCCCACGATAAGGGAGCCGAGCTCCTGCAGCTGGCCTGGAGCCGTCAGCTGGGCACAAGGGAAGAAAACGAAAGTGTCAGGGTGCAAAAATGCTCATCTCCATAATAATTTCCTACTCTACAAATTTTACAAAATAACTCACTGTGGTGACTGAAGATATCTTGTCTATAATTACAGAAGCCTGGAAAGTGAACACAGCAAATAAAATAAAATAAATAAAATACATTTTATAATAGTCATATATAGTGTGTCTGCTTGCTCCAGCTCCAGTTTGCAGTGGAGGAAATATTAAAACCTCAGATTTTAGCTATTACTTCACCAGTTGCTAGAATATAAAACGTTTTGTGGGCTTGAACAAATCTTGTTCACATTACATTTTTCTCATGATCGACCTGCCAAATCATCTGTAAGTCTAAAAAACATCTCAAGCCTTTTTATGACATATAAAAGCAACAGCTGTGAGGCTGAGGTAAAAGTGAAAGGCTCCAGGTCAGATGACAACCGAAGTAAAGCTCAGATCTTTGCTTCTTAGCCATCTCACTTCAGGGGTCAGAGTGCTGAAGACCGACTGCCTGTCAGCTGTTCCTCAGGAGCTACACAAGCTGCCAGGAAACTCAGCCATGCACAACAAATAGGGGCTAATGTAGTGAAAGTGAACCTCCACTCAATGGCACCTGACTTTACCTTACATAAGAAGTTGCAAATGATTCTTAGAAATACCACATCTTATATCTTGCACACTGCAGATTATGCTCCTCTACCTGTGCAGGGCTGAATGAAACAGAGTTGAGGACAGGGAGGGCAGTGAGCAGCTGTGACGGTGTGAGACCCTGCAGGAAAGTCACACTCAGCAAGGGCAGGAGGTGGGCGAGCTCTGCCAGCCGATCAGGACTTATAGAGGAGGGAACCTTTAATTCTGTGCTGTTCAGTAACACGTTGGAAATCTGGACAAGTAAAGTGACAGCACATCCTTTATAAACACTTATTATATTGTTAAATGAAAGCACAAATATGAAAAACAATTGTTTGTGAATTTTTTCTGTTCTTACCAGATAGCTGGGCAGACTGAGTCCCTCCTTGGAGCAATTCATAACTATGTCCGGGATGACTCTGAAGGCCTCAGTTCCTTTGTATACAAGGAGGTCCTTTGGGTCTGCCAGGCATGAAAGATTACCAAGCCTAAAATTACAAAAACTGTTTAACTACACATGCCTGGAAACAGATGAGACATTTATGTAATACATTTTGGCTACATATACATTTTGTTTAAAACGCTTGTTGATTAGTTTGTTAATTGAAGTCTGTAGAGGAATTGCATATAGCACCATAATATGATCATAGTCTACAATGTAAGATAGTATGACAAAGCCATATTATTAGCACAGAAGTTATACATAGTAATATGTATGTTTCCACAGCTATTTCAGCTCTGTCTCTATATTAATTAATAAAAATAGGTGTCACGTTATTCAAATGAAAAGTATCTAATTACGGAAACATACAAAAACTTTATATTTACATGCTACTCAATCTAATTATCAGTATGTTCCGAGGTAGACAGAAATGTTGGAGTTGCTTCCATTCAGTCGTTCCTACCTAACAAAATCCGCAGCTGTCAGGTTTTTGTAGGTGCCGATGATGCTCTGAGCTACGAATTCCTGTTTTAGAGGAGTGAGAATGTTTCTCTGCAGAACATCCAGCCCATCCAACAGCTGTGGATAAACACGATGACAGGACATATTTTGTCTAAATATATGACATTAAATAATTTTTGAAAATTCACTAGAAAAAACAAGAAGTTTCCATGATGTCCAACAGTGATCACAAAATATTTCAGAGAAAACATTTAGTAGGGAAACACTAATACAAGACATCTACTTTAGGTAAGTTTAAAATATTTAAAGTAATAGTTATACATTTCGCGTAATATGGTTAACCACTTGCAAAGAGTTAAACGAATAGGTAGCTACTGGTTCCAGTCAGTTAGCGTAGCTTAGCATAAAGACTGGAAAGGGGAGGAAACAGCTCAGCTCTGTTAAAAGTAACTAAAGGTCACTAACGAAATTCACCAAAAACACATTTTATATTGTTTACACTACACAAAGACTGAAATGTAAAAAATACCAATTTGTGTTTTTTACACTAAGCTTTATATTTATGGGACAATCAAAAGTGTGGCATCAGTCTTCTTAAAACATTCTCTTATATGAACATTTGAGTGCTGAATGCTCAGTAACAATCTGTCTTTTGGTCATTGTTAATTTAAGTGTTCCTATCTATACCACCTATCACACACATTGGTGATCACAGAGACAGAAGAGGCTGTCTGCGCTTTCTTTAGACCAGTATGTGAAGTGACTCTGCTGTGCCCTGGGGCTAATCGAACTCAAAGAGTCCTGGCTGCTCGAGTTTCCTGGCCAGGTGTCAGAGCTCAGAGGGCCGTTACCTGAGCAGATGTGAGGTGTTGGAAGTTGTAGAAGGGCAAGTAGGCGATCAGGTTTCCTGTGTCCCTGATGAAGGACTGATCACTTGTGGTGATGTTGGATGAGGACAAAACTTTACTGTACCACAAGCCAAATGCGTCCCGCTGGTCCATAGTCATGCGTCCCAAGTTTCTGTTAATGGTCTCCCTCCTAAAAAAAATAATATTTTGATGTGATGTGTGTCTGTGTGACAGTTTCAGACAATCCTTGCAAAACATTGTGTATTGCTTTAGGTACAGGCTGCAGTGACATTTGTTTTAAAGAAGTCTTGGGGTGGCAAAGGAATGGAGACAGGTCTGGACATAGTGACATGGTATGACAGTATCGGGACGTTTGCGGTTTACAGCTCGCAGGTGCAGCTGACTCCACTTTCCACCATGTAGATTTGCCCCTGCACTTGTATTTGTTCTATGTGCACTGTGCTCACAAAATTTTCCTTATGGAAATATTAACTTCAATTGGTTTGATTCAGTGCGCCCAGCTTTAAACACATTGTAGTTACAGTACATATAGAGATAAGACAAAATAGAGATATCTTGTCATTGTGT
>JAUBNQ010000017.1:9820986-9832624 GCA_032353495.1 Ctenopoma kingsleyae | reverse complement strand
TGCTAATATGTATTTCTGAATGCATGACTTTTACTAACAAAGTATTTCTACAATGCATTGTTATTTTTACCTAAGTTGGTAGTACTGAGTACTTCTTCTACCACTTAGTATAACATTCACAAGGCCTATTTGTCTAAGTAATGAGTAGTTTAACTTTTGATAGATTCAGCACATTTTGTAATACTTTTACACAAGTGACTTTTAATTCTAGTACTTTATTCTTTTTGATATTGAAGTAATAATATTTTTAGGTAAAACAAATCTTAATACTTCATCTAATAATGCCAAGATATCTTTCTTAAAAAAAAAAAAAACCTTCAAACTCAAACTACGTACCCCAAAACACTGCAGCACGACCCTCTTCTTGTCAAAGTTGTCTTCAATCTCAAGATAGCGAACGACAGACCCTAACACACTGAATCTTATGTTCTCTGTGACATGTAGCGAGGTGTTCTGGACCTCCTCCAGGGCCAACAGGATCACCATAGTAGTGCTGACTGCCTGCTCCCACACTGTAGCCACAGGTGGAGTCAACAGATTCTCCATTTTGGACTTCAGACTGTCTGCCCAGCAGCGCACCATCATCTGCAGGGCCACATTCTGGCTGGCCCCGGGCTGACAGGCTGCGTTGAAATCAGCTGAGCAGCTCCAGTTGAAATGTCTCACCAGGTTTCTTGCCAGGCAAAAATTTGGTTCAACAGTGGTGGTGGTGCTGTTATTGTTGTTGGTGGTAGTAGTATAGTTGGTGTATGTTGTACACATGGGGCTCACCCACTTACTAGATGGCTCTTGGGACAGTGAAAAGAGAAGACCGGCATTTGGGCAGACAGAGGAGACGAAATTGGCCTGGTCATGTTCCCAGCACAGAGTCAGCAGTATTACATCTGGAAGAGATATACTCCAGCTGGGGTACTGGCACTGCTCAGAGGCCTTAAAACCAGTCAGGCCACCACCGTCAGCACCACCACCACCAGGAGATATCGTTGGATTTGAGTGGTTGGCACAGTGCTGTATTAACCAGGTGTTGTCCTGATTGGCCAACAGGTTCTGAAGAACTGTGTCATTTTTGCAGACTTTGGAGGTGAAGTTAACAGGGTCAATCTCAGCACAGAGAGCTAGCTCGGTCATGTCTACAATGATGGGACGGGTCCAGTCCAAGTACCTGCACAGCTGAAGTACAGAAAATTACATGAACACAAGACCAGAATACAAATCCTGTACAACTGAGTTGCTTTAAAGTAACATTTTTATTTTATTGTTTTCCATCTAGTGATTTATAGTGCTGTTATTTTTGTTTAGTATAGACCAAATGTCTGAGCCCACATTACAAATCTGTTATATATCTTTATAAACACGAAATCTGAATTAATTAGAAGGTTTCACAGTTTAGAGACGTTTAAGAACTGCAACACAGTACTTCAATCAGTAAGTATTGTCAAAAATGCTGTTTAGCAGTCAACTCAGAGGAGGAGCAGAAGTTTGTAGAAGTCCACCCCACGACTTTAACCTTGTTAAATTTGTAAAATTTGGCATTTACTTTTTGGATTTTTAGAATTAAACAGTGTAAATAGCACTTATGACATTCACTTTTTCCATATGTTCCTTTTTTATTTTTGTACTTTACAACCTCATCTTTTTCTCATTGTGGGCAATGTTTCTATAAAACTTAGCATAAAATAACATTTGTTGTTCATTTCTGTGTATACAACTTGATTTGACCTTACATGCACAGACCCATGTTATCCAGGCAAAAACACTCACCTGTGGTAACACCTCTTTGTCCAGCAGGCCTGTGCAAACTGACGATAACCACGTGTTCAGAGGGTTTTCTAAAAGCTTTTCATAAACAGACACCTTACAGCAGACATTCTTCTCAAAGCCAGGCTGATCATACTCCCAACAGAGGCCAATCACTGAAACGTCCACCTGCCGGGTTCCCCAAGTGTAGTAGTCACACCAGTCTGAGATGCTGAAAGACTGGCTCGGCTCAGGGGTTAGAGAGGCAAGAGAAGTGCTGCAGTGATCCTCAAGCCAGTAATTTGCCTTATTCTGCAGAAGGTTATATAGAAAGGTTTTGTTGGAGCAAACCTCTAGAGCAAAACCACTCTGATCAAGGCGGATGCATTGCAACAAAACATCTGTGGTAATTTCTGCCAGATGCCATTGGGAGTAATGACACAAATTTAACATGAATGAGTCTATCTCTGGGAGCGGTGGTAGAAAGGGCAAGTTTGTGCAGTTTGGCATGAACTGGATATTGTCGGGATTGGAGAATAGAAGCATGAAGAATCCAGTGTGCTGACAGATGAGTTCAATCAGTCTAGAACTGTCCAGGATCATGCAGAACTCCAGTAACGAGGGCCCCACCGGGATTGTGGGCTGGCTAATCCAATGCTCATAGACACAGAATTCACTCACCATGTACGCACGATCTGCAGATGAGTTAGCGCAGTATGTGTACAGCCAGCTGTTTGTCTGGTCTGCGAGAAGCTTCCTCATCAACAAGGCATTGTTACACACCTGCTTCACAAACTGCTCACGTTCGTTGTCACTGCACACAGTCACAAGCACAGGGTCCACCACCTTGTTTTCCAACCAGCTGCTGTAGCTACAGGCGAGCTGTTTGAGGTTGGGGGCTTCTCTGGCTACTCGACCAGGTGCCGAACGAGTCTTGGAGGCAGAGGCTACGCCGGGGGTGGGTGGTACGTCCCCACCAATGCAGTCAGATGACATGCTGAGGAGTGGAGATATCAGTGCTTGAATAACATAACACATGTTGCTCCACACCCGCTCTATTTGGGTAGGGCTGAGGGAGCTGAGGGCCTGGCAAAAGGTGACCACAGATGTAGATCCCACTTTTGAACCTGTGAGGATGTCAGCACACAGTGTGTCATTGAACCTGGCCAGACCACGGCGGTCACAACTCAGAAGAATGTCCTGGTTGTTATTAGAGTCATTTTTGGTCTGAGAGGCGCTGCGTTGAAAGGGTACACCGGAAGGATTCTGGCACTCTGGTCCTGGATATGTGCACATGGACTGATCTGGAGCGAAGAAGATGTCCAAGAGGATGTCAATGATGGAGTTAGTGAAGGACCAGCTCACATTGTTGTTTATCCCCCTAAACAAAAGAAGAATTTAATAAACAGTGACACATGTATGTACAAAATACAGATATGTGTTGTACTGCTCTGAGACACTTATTTAAGCTGCATTAATGTGGACAAAAGGTTTATATGAATGTTGATAATGACTTACCACAAAATGAGCTGTGTGAGATCTCCTGCAAAACAAGTGGGAAACTATCTAATTAGTACAAATAATTTGCAATAAACTCCATATTTTACAATACGGTTCAGAAAAATACATTATGGCACTACTCAAATGTTCATACCAATAAAAAAAATAATGTTATACCTTGCTCACAGGTCTCTTGTCCATCTAAAGACGGTATTCTTATTCCAAACTGTAAGGCTATTTTGATGTAATCCATTGGTACTTGAAGTAACGTTGCCATGAACTGCGAGACATACATCACAGCTGAATCCATAAGGCTCCTCACAGCATTCATCAGGTTCCCAGAAAGTGGGATACTTGACAGAATATTTATAAGCGTTTGCTGGAAACGATTTGATGTTGTTGCTGTCGATTCCCCCATCCGGAGGTAGGACCCGAAAAAGCTGTTTGACTGTGCATCACCGTCCAGAGAAGTGCATGTCTGGGATCTCAGAGAGGTCACAAATGACAGCAGTGGCTTACCTAACTCCAGAGACACTGTCTTTGTCAGTTCTGCCTCCAGTCCACAGTCCAATCTCCCCGACAAAAGACACACTAAAGTTTTGGGAAGGTCATCTATGAATCTCTCTCTCAGCAAAGGTTGGAAGAGAGTATACAAGTTATTCAACACAGTAAAATATCCATCTATGTAGAAACCGTCTCTTGTGGAAAAGTCAGTAAAGCTGCGAGTATTTTCATCCTGACTGGTCAAAGAGCGGATCTGATCAATAACCTTCTGGATATCTTCCTCTAATTTTGTGGCCTGGTCAGATGTCTGGTCTGCATTTCTTTGCATCGATTCAGGTTGTGAGGACACTCGCTTGACGTCATACATGATCCCTGAAAATAAAAAGAAATATTTAAAAAAGAAATGTTTATTACTGTTGGTCCACTGTGACAAGGCTGAGAAAGTCTAAACTCTAAAACGTGTGACTGTGTGGCATTTATTTTTTAATCTTTGTTTAACTTTTAATTCCCACTGAGGAGCAGCATTACCAGATATGATCAAGATAAACCAAAGTTTCCTTTTTGTTAGCATATTAAGAAAATAAAACGCAACTGACCAACATTTATTTTATTCTATAAACTACTGCTCAAAATCAATAAAAGGTTAAAGACCATCAATACAACCACTACATCTATTTTCTTAACCGCTTGTCCCCGTAAGGGTCGCGGGGGGTGCTGGAGCCTATCCCCGCTGCCATCGGGCGAGGGGCGGGGTACACTCTGGACAGGTCGCCAGTCCATCACATAGAGACAAACAACCATGCACACTCACACCTACAATTAACTTGACATGCATGGTGGGAGGAAGCCGGAGTACCCGGACAGAACCCACGCAGACACGGGGAGAGCATGCAGACTCCACACGTAGTGGTATCCAGCCGACCCGGGGAGTGGACCCGGATCCTTCAAGCTGTGAGGCGACAGTGATAACCACCACACCACCGTGCCGCCCCGTTTAATGACAGTTTTTACGCCTTTAACTTAGCTCAAACTAACAAATATTGACCACATGATACTGACTCAGAGGAAATGTTCTGCAGGACTTCATGTTTTTTGTTTGACAATGCCTGCTGGTTTTTATAAAGTCTAGTCTATTTCAAAATCATAGGCTCCTTTGTACTTACCAAATAGGATGAACGTCATGCAAGCAGCTGATGTCCACATTGTGTCTCCTCAATTAAAAGCCAGCACCTGCTCCAGTAAAAAGTGTTGTTTTATCCTGTCGATGCAGCAGAGATATTCAGCTGAGGCAGAAAAACAGGACTGAGAACAGATTTCATACTGTTTAACTGTACTGAATCAGTCTTCAACAGGCTGCTGCTCATCCTCCAAACTTCATCACTGCCCATCAGGCAGAGGTGATGATCCCTCTTCCACACCACTGTGGAGCCTGTGGAGGCTGGAGGCGCCTCACCTGCAACTCTACACCCGGTTTGGAAGCAGCGTAATGAAAGACACCGGTAAAGGGGGAAAAAGTAGGTGTGAAATGAAGGCTGTGAAACCCAGAAACCCAAAAAGGTTTTCGGCAACAAGCTCGGCCACAGCTGTTCAATTATTAACAGAGTGTGTTGATTAACTCCTCTGTCTGAAACCGGAGTACTGTCAGAGGACTCCTGGAGGATTCACATCACAACTGCTCAACAGACTCCTTATAACTCACATATCCCCTGATGTTAAAGACAATTCGTTGAAGAAGGAGTTCATTTAAAAATCATTTAAATCGGAGGCAGACCTAATTGTGCACAGAATCCCATTTTAAGAAAGTTATTAAGTCTGTTTTAATGGAAAAGGGTAAAGTTAGGTTTTGAGATTTAGGAAAACAGCTTACTTTTCCCTAGCATCTGGAGGATGGATCAAAATTAAACCGCTATTAAATCCCCTACTAAACTGCAGTGAAACAAACGAACACATTATTGTACAGCCCTACTGCTTTAATTAAACACAATATAACTATCCCTTGTGTAACTTTTCCTTTACACTAAAACTAATTTCTTCCATGAATCTTCACATACTGTATCTTCAATATAAACCCAGACTGTGGAGAGAAATAAAAACAATGGGCATGCAAGAGGTTTTTAGCTTTTAAAACTTTGTTTGAGAAAGTCAGTTTAACTGTATATACACTTTACAATAGCAGATAGCCTGATGGCTAACAAAAGATGTCTTAAATACATCTTCAGCACATATTGCAGTTGTTGCAAGTAAGATGGCTTAACGGATGTTGAAATAAAAAAATCATTAACACGACTGGTCTTTTCTGCAGAAAAAGTGCCATGATTAAAATTTAATTCAGGACTTTCCCACAAAGCAAGCTGAAATCTCTACATGCTAAGTTTAACAGTTCAGTAACATCGCGCTAAACTAAACATACAGATATTTGTATAAGAAAAAAAAAAAACACTCCATCTGATGTAAAGTTAAATCTTCATTGATACATTTAAAAAGTAGATATGACATGCCTTTTGAAATCAAAAATACAAAATAGTTTCCTTATTTTAAGGATTTTTTTTAACATGAAGCTGCATGTCTTGTACAACACTTAAGTGTACAATAAACTGGTAATGCACATAAAAATGAGCTGGATGAAAAGTTAAAACGCCTTCCACATATCCTTCAGTAACAAGCCATGAACATCACACAGCCCACTGAGGAGACGAACACGCCCAGGCTACATCACACGATGGGGCTTGCATACTAAAAGATGGCGGTGAAGATGGTGAGAGGTCAGGGGGACGGGGAGGGTACTACCACTGAGGGGCTTCAAGAAATGTTTCCTCATCCATGCACATTGTTCTTCCTCCTCCTCAACATTTGAATTGCAGGTGTGAGCTGCCATTCCTGCTCATCTGTCTGTTATAGTTAATGAGTAAACAACATAAGGAATTTAGAAAGACACTTAACCCCATGTACAATTTACATTCATAGTCTGGCCATGTGTACTCAACATTACTCTTATGGTAATACCATTGTGTCCTGTTTTAACTGAATACAATAATTCTACTTGGAGAGGTACTAATTTATGGTGAGAAGAGGCGAAAGCAGGTGGGCTCTGAGCAGACGGAAACCATCTCTGAATATAACCTGTGTTTAATGAGCAGCAGAGACTGTTCCCGCAGAGCACAACAGGATTCACTTAGCAAATTTACAACTCAAGGGGATCATAGTACACAACATATACTGCACGCTGGGGGGGAAAAAAAAACAACAGGAAAAGAGTGGGTGTCTCCAGAATTCAGTATCTGCAGAGCTTTGAGGTCTGATTGTCTCCATCTAAGCAGTTTGGGAGTGAGTACACAGGAATTGAGGGGGTGTAAGGAGAGTTATCATGTGGCACTGTACAGGCAACCAAACAAATCCACTCACATTTGCTATAAAATGAAATGCACTTTGAGTTAAACTGAACAAGAACTCTAAAATGTTCAAATTGTCACGAATATTTAAAGTTAACTGTTGTGGGTTTTGCAGATGACTTATGAACGTACGAATCTCAGGCATCTGATCTTCGTCTTTAACTCACAGTTCAGGCTTGTAAAGATGCCAACACATCTATGTTTCTGCCTACTGCTCGTCTCATTAAATAAATTTGGCTAAAACAGAGTAAAATGTCAGTTTGGCTTGAGTTTCCAGGCTGCAGTTGGGCAGAAGCACATTCATATACTTACAATTCTTAAACACACTGCTTTAAACTGTGATAAAAAAATTAAAAATAAAACAAAAGCTTACAAGCACAAAGTAAAACTTATGAAACAGACAGGTAGAGCGGCAGTCAGAGAAGCTGACCATTACAACAGTATGTTGCTGGTGCCAAATATGGCTGGTACAGAGTCTGGCCATAGACTTCTATCACAGGTAGACTTTATGACACACAGGCAGAGATGTGCTACATTAGTCATAATGCTACTGATATTAGCCATCAAATTGCACGTTACAACTAAAAGAAACAGCTGCAATTTAGCCAGAATACTTGATTAGGAATAAAAGACAATACTGATTATAGACAAATGCCAAATCAAATACTATTAAAGAAAGATTAGGTTGACACATACCACTTTGAAAATGAATGCCCTCAGACCTTTACAATATGTCAGATTTACAGGTAAGTAGATTCTTAATCCTAACATTTAATTAGGGAGCCAAGTTGAGTCGCACAGTGAAGCCAACACACAGATTTAAACCTCTAATCGTTAGAACAAGAACTATGCTTAAAGTCCTGGATTAATTGCATTTAATCTGACTATGCAATGGACTCATTAATATGCACCCATGTTCTCCTAATAGGAAATGTGTACAATAAAACATACATGACCCCTTTTAAAATATCATATCTTACAAACAGAAGTAAAACATTTTAACAATTTTTTTTTAAAAACAATGAAACACCGTTTTACCATAAAAAAACTGCAACCAACAATAGAAACTTGACTCAGCTACGGAGGAATGCATATGGTTTTAAAGGCTACAGATTGTAGGTCTGCCAAACACGAAATCAGTGAGTGTGTGTGGCTAGGAGTAAACATACACACATGCACAGACTGATTTACAGGCCAGTCATTCCTGCTGAAAATGGTCTGTAGCTATAGAGTGTCATTCGTCACGGTCAACAGCATGAGCACCAGCAATGGTGTAGGTTTCCGGGACTCAGTCAGGGTGGAGTTCCTCTTTACTAGGTGGCATTTTCATATCCACTAAGCCAGCACCAAGATGTCAGAATTTAATGTGGAAACAATATCCAGCTCCACAGCTGGAGTCAGTCAAAAAGAGTAGTCTACCTGGGCTTGTTCATAGTGTGTAATTTCATTTATATATTTAGAAAATGTCACCCAGATCTTTAAAAATGGTTTTCTTTTGAAGTTTTTTTTTTTAAAAAGCAATGGCGGATTTAAAAACAAAACAAAACAAAAAAAGGCTAAAATTTTTAACAGTAATGGCAATGTTGTAGTTTGTGATCCCAAGAGGGCCTTTTTACACGCATGTTGTTATCAGTCTTTTCATGTTGTTCCCGTTCTGGGAAACAGTGCTCGAGTTCAATCAGGGGGCAACAGGTCGTGAAGCCGGAACCGCTCCCGAACGTGTGGCCGCACATCTTCATTCTGAACACGTTCAGCAGGCAAGAGAATCAAAAAATTAGAAAATTTATATTACTAATGTATGTGTTGGAAAAATGTCTATAGTAACTATTGAACAAAAGGATCTCTTACCATCTCTACCAACTTCTCCAGGAAGGGCACCAGTTTCAGCAACTCATTGTCATTCTTGTCCATGAACCAGCTCTCTATAGGAATCCCATTGGACAACTGTCAGGACCAAAACAAAGAATACATGTCAAATACAACCACAAAGTAGCTTATTTGTATTTTTACTGACCTCATATATGCCTCAACTTAACAAGATCTCTCTCCAAACTCAAAATGAATACCACTGTGTCTGATGGCACCATAATCTGAAATAAACACCTCCACAAGACATTATTACACTTTGATGAAATGGGAAAGGGGAAGCCAAACATATGTAATGAGAGGTGATGTTTAAATAATCTGGGCATGTTTAAGAACTAAAACCCTTTTGACTGGACACCATGCTGAAGTTACTCTGATAATTACCAGTTTAACCTATATTTTACCCAATACAACCTGCACTGATGTGAAGTTAATTTAAAGTTTGTTGTAATCAGCTGTACTCTATCACGGCTCCATGTTGTTTGTGACTGATCAAACAAGACTTCTTCATTAAAAGAGCTCTGCCTCACCCTGTAGCCAAAACCCTTTCCAGAGCAAAACCCTGAATACAGATGTGAAATGTGGAATTATGCTCTGTTTATTAACCAGACAAAATAAAAGTCCAGTGCAATACATTTTTGAGTGTTCACCTGATATGCAAAGGCTTGTGGTGAATTGTCGATGATGATCGTCTTTGACAGATCTCTGCCTAGGATGTTGAGGTCTTTGATGTAGTTTCCCTGGACACAGACACAATGCTCACGAAACAACCTGTGTCTACAGTTTCATTAGAGAATGAAAGGAAAGATGGGAGGGAAAGAAAAATCGATCAGGGACAAGGTCGGAACCATTAATGATTCAGAATAACCACAACACTGACACCTCAAGAGAAGCACATGCCAGCACTTTACACGGTACTTTTTGCTTCATTCAAGCTTGCATTTGCTTTTCAGTTTGCTGTGTAATTATAGCAGAATAACACATTATACCTCACTAGCTGCTTTTTAGGATCCAAGATGTTGAGCAGTTTGTCTGCGTACACCTTTTTAGAGGCAGTAAAAAGTATGATCTAAGAGAGGGAGAAAATAAAAAGGGCAAAAGTTTCAAATCTGACCCAATGGGGATTAATTAACAGGACTAATCAGGTTATATTTACCTCATAGATTTGAGACATGCGTTCCAGAAACTCTCTAAAGAACGGCCTCAAGCGCACATATACCTGTACAAGACAACAGACCACTGTTAAGCATTTAAGACCAACATACACAATGACAGACTAAATCAAGTGCGGCAACCAACATACAAAAAGTATATGTTTAATTTTGTCTGTTAATTGAACAGTTCTCCAAATGTATGACAAGTCTGTCTCTTTTGACAAATACACCTTCTCCAAGTGAGGAAGGCTTTTTACAAATATGACTTTAGCCCCCTCCAGTGGCCTCATGGAAAGGAAACAAGTGAAACGTTCCTGCAGAGGTAGCAGTTACCTGGTAAATGACATCCTGAAAGAGAACAGGGAAGGTAAGAGCAGCGTCCTCCAGCTCGTTTAAACTGCAGTGAACCAATGTTTCATCCTAAAGAATGCAGAAAATATTAGGAAACTCTTTCAAAATGCCAACAAGTTTCAGTATTAAGAAAATACCAAACAAACATGTTCACAGTGTATACAATGACTGACCAGATCTAGGACAAGAGAGAATTCAGGCGTACTGCGTGTCTTCAGTGGTAAGGCTGGCTTACGAGTGAGCTGCTCTTCTGTCAGTGGAGGGACGTGCTTGATGAAGAAATACCTACAAAACAAAACATCATATTTAAACCACAGTATTCCAAGTAGTAGCGCATGCTGAACTGTCACACATGGATCACCTTGTGTTTACATAGTATTCAGTACAAATGACCAGTCACGGAGAAAAAGAAAACACAAGTATGGGACATTACCGTTTCTGAGAACTAGGAGGATTTGTATGCTGCGTATATCCAAAAACATTTTACCAAAAAAGAATCTGGCTATGTGGAAAATTCTTTCAAATAATCTCTGACTGTAGCACTAAGTATTTTATGACAATGTAATGTTGTACTTACGGATCAAAGACTTCCCAGTCTTCCTCATAGGATGCCTCTGGTGGTACAGCGGTGGGAGGAGAGTCAACATATGCCAGATCTGGACTGGCGCCTGGAGCTAGAACCACAACAAGAACGAGATTTTAAAAAGAACAAGATGACAAACCGGGAACACAACAAAGCTACGATACAAGATAACAGTTGTCATTGATTATTACTTCAGTGTGAAGTAAAATTCTTAATGTCTTCTTGGCTTTAGTATCTACCTGTGAGGGGTGGAAGGTCAGAATCAGGATCAAGGTCTCCCACGTCTGCAGTGGGAGATGCTTCAGGGATGTGCGGAGGCCGCAGAGGTGGTAGCTGTGATACACTAGAGTAGAAGTTAGTGGTGGCACACAGTTCCTGTGTTGATGTGGCTGTGCTGGTGGGCATCTCTACAGTTTGCTCCATGTCCAGCTGCTTGACTATTTCCTCAGCCTCCAATGCCTGGTCTGGAGAGTCTGATCCAGAAGGGGCTGGAAAACAAATATAAAGAAGAGACCTTTGAGCTTTTGTCTTTCCTGACATAAAAAGATAAATTA
>JAUBNQ010000017.1:9803331-9820859 GCA_032353495.1 Ctenopoma kingsleyae | reverse complement strand
TAAAAATGATTCAAAACAGGCAGCCTCATTTGTTACCATTTTTAGCTGGTGAGAAAAAGTTGAAAACAGGGGAGAAAATGGTCCCAAGAAGGGTGGTTCTAGGAGGGCTGGTGGTCATCTCAACAGCCATCGTCTCCTCCAAACTGCCATTGGGCTTCTCCTTATTCCTGTCATGATTGGTTGCCTCTGCAGAGAAGAAAAAAAGGTTAAACAGACTCACGAGAGACGAGGAGAAAAGACTAGTGATTACACTTTTTCTTTGGGTGCCACTCACGTCCATTGATGGAGCCTCTCCTGTTAACCCTGCTGATAGTCCTTGGTGGGATGTTGGTGTTTGGGGGCGTAGAGGTGATCAGGTTGTTGTCCACGTCACAGTGGAGGCGTGTCTTCTTGGCTGGACTTTCCTCCTGCACCTAATGGAGAAAAGAGATCATACAGTTAATACCTACAAAAACAGGTTTCAGAATGACGTGTTTATGAATTAATCTTTTAATTAGCAGCATGGGAGGCATGCCTGCAGCAGATCAGAGACCAGGCTAGACTTCCTAGAGACAACAATCTTTGCAACAAAGTGTGCCAATAATTATGGAGACATTACGAGTAATTTATAAAAACACCTGTTGAACAAGCAGAACACAAACTTGCAGAAATGCAACAAACTTATTTCTGTACAGGGCTTTTTAAATTGCTCAGAGTGCAAATCACTTGCTCTGTAGCAAGCTGGGTTATAAACTCTCTGCTATAATTAATTTTAATAATAATTCATAAATAATAATTATAATAATAAATACATTCAATTAATGATATTTGACTCCTGTCCACCATGCAGTGAATTTAGTGTAGCAGCCCAGGTCCATACAGGCACTTGCCTGACAGAGAGGTGGGGCAGTACTGTGTTCAATCAAATATTAATTATGACCCTTTTTTTTTACTATTTGATTATAAAAACTAACTTATATACCATATTTGGTGACAGAACCTAAAGAGGTACAATATATACATTCTTAATAAATATTTAAATTACTGGGAGCCACACCCTTAAGTAACTGTCACAGCCTTAGAGTATGTTGTGCAATACTGAAATTTGGTTACATTTAACTGAAACAGTGGCAGTGTCAGTTTACAGAACTTTATCTTAATTTTTGATGTCAGCCTCCTGTTGCACATTAAAGCCTAATCACAAACAGAAAATAGACAAGGGTAGAAATTGTAAAATTAACAAGTACTTGTATTGGTATCAGTAAGTACTTAATAAGTACCTATTCTGAAAAAAAGTGGTGTCAGTGCATCCTTAGACATGGTCAGATTTATATTTGTTTTTATTTATTTATTATATTATCTTAGGTTATTATTGGCTTGTATACTTAGGATATTTATTACTTATTAATTAGATATATTTTTTAAATATTGGATGATAGAACTGGGTAACAATTTTCATTCTTTATGTTTTTAACATAGTGAATGACAAAGTGAAATTAGAACCTTGAACAATCTGAATATTATACACCTATCTTGTATGGTGTTACATGAAATGAATGTGCAAGATCACTGTTAAGGCACAGTCTTTAAGGTTCTTGAGATAACAATGGCCAAAAAGGCATTAGGCAGGGAGAGAGAGTATACTACTCAAACAAGGACTTTCATTATAAACTGCAGCGAAAATCATGAATCGCCTAGCATAATGGAAACGCATCAAAAAGTCCCCATCTCCTTCCAGAGGAAGAGCTCCTTTGAGGGAGTTGACTTTTCCACTTGTTACTACCTCCTGTCCCTGCACACCAACTCTGTGAGCCAGGAGCTAAAATTAGACCTGATTCTGAGTTCTCAGACAAGCTGCTGCATTCCACTAGACATTTCTTGGGAAACATGACACTCTGCACCAAGAAACACTGTGTTAACACAGAGACCTGGAAAGCACAGTGCTAAATGCAATTCTAAAATGTGCCAAGTGCCAAAAAGCTTAAGTAACACTGATAAAACCAACACATAAACATGACACGGACAATGCTGTCTTCAGCTACAATAGGTCAGTGTACACAAAAAGGGCATGACACATCTCTGCACTGCACTCAACTAAAAAGCAGGGCAAATTGATGTGACCATAGAGGTAGTTACCTTTACAGCATTTCCTCTGATGAACTTCTTGATGGTTGAGAACAAACCTCTCCCTCCACTAGTAGGAGTGTCCTCTTCTACTTCTGAATGCCTTCGCTTGGTCCGCGATGGGCGGCTAGCCAGACTGGGGTTCGGTTGCTGAGACGCCTTGCGCATTCTCAGCCTCATTGTTTTAGCAGTCACATGTAAGGCTGTTTAAAAAAAAAAACAAAAAAAAAAATCAGACATAGGGAGAGATGGAAGACACAGGGAGAGAAAAAGGAAATCAATACAACAGTGCACAATCAAGAAAAACTAAAGTAAATGCTCAACTGTTAAGGTGGACAAACAGGTTGTTCTACCAGACTCAACTATTTAAACTTTCAAATGGATAAGCCTCTGGGGTGTGGCTGTGTGTAGTGGGGTATCACTGGTGTACTTTCTGCCAACATCTGGTTGCATTCAAGATCCCATTTCACTTACATCACACTGGATCACAGCAGCCACAGCTGGCTTTACTTTCATTCGAACAGTTGAAAAAACATTACCCAAGATCTTACTATACACATTGCACTGTACAAACACACACTGATGCAAGATCAATGTTTAAATCAAGACAGGAAAATACAGAAACTGAATTTATTACACACAGGCAAAGTTCCTAAGTGTAGCTGAACCACAGTTTAAATTTACATTAATTTATTTTGCAGTCTTTTATCCAAAGTGATGTAGGAAACACACTTCTAACTTTAGAGATGAAAGTTTTAATTGGCCAGCTTTATACTTGAGCACACACAGAGAAAACACACTATTCACAGTGATCACACAATTATCAGACAGGCATGCCAACCTCTTGAGCTTACATAATAGCATCTGGCTAAAAATGTGTCCGGACAAATCCACAACCTGTTAGGAACCCTGAACACACAGCATCTTCAACACATACTGTACACCACATGTACTGTAAATATCCTTCACTACATCTGCTTTACATTTACACAGCAGTGTATCCATGAACACACCAGAGGTATACGCACAGTTGCTCTAACAGTAACAGCAGCGGATGGCACGGTAATATTAAGGTAACGTGCAGGCAGGAAAAGTGCCTGAAAGTTGTGGCTGTTAAGAGTTTCAAATAAATTAACAAACTAACACAGTGAATTTACATGAATGTAAATGTTTGAGGTCACAGTTCCTGAGGGATCCATTATTTGGGGGTACTCAAAAAAACATTAGCTACACTGGAGTTTTGATGCTTCAATTAATAACAGTGTCTCAGGATTTAATATTCAGACCTTCTCAGACATAATTTCAAAATACAAACATACAAATGATGCACATGCACCTTTGAAAGTTAAAAGTGATTGACCCAGAATCTACCACTGATCTTTGAAGAAGTCTGTTTTATCAACAGACTAACAAGGTCTATAGAATGTAACCACGTGTACATTGTATTTACAAAATTCAAGTAATAACAAGAGCTAAGATTTTACTGACCTCATGTACTACTCTGGGATATTATCACTTTACATTACAATTGAGTGAATGAGGAAGGTAAAATTATAAACCCCAAAACTACCACGCATTAAATCATCCTGTAGTTTAGCTTAGTTAAGATTTTTTAATTGTTTATAGTCAGCTGATCTATCTGCAAAATAGCTGAAATAAGTTTGACAGAAATTAGTGTCGTGGTAACAACAAATCGTTGTTACCATGTCCATTCTTATAGACAATTTTTTTAAAGCCACTGTAGCAGATCATCACTCTCAATGCCTTTGTGGCTTTGGAAGTCATTCATCCTTTAATATAAAAACAATATGTCCTCTTTCTTGCTAGTACATGAACTGCACACGGTAGTCTGTACAACACAAATGGTTTTCCTCTTGCTGCAATATAAAAAAAAATCATGAAATGAAGTGCGTGATTATACATATAACGTTAAACCATGACACGATTAAACCTCGCCAAGGCAGACGTGACAGCTGCTAAACGTCCACCTAAATAAGCAATCAGCCACTAACCAAGGATCGTCCACATAGCTATGTACGAGCAAGTGAGCGGGAAATAAGAACATGCATACCACTGAGACCGTATGAGCGAGCTAGCAAACGCTAGCAATGGAAACAGTGGAGAAACAAGCGAGGCCCTTCCGACAACCCGTCAACCCTGCGAAGATTACTCCGAGGCTAGGGTTAGCTAGGTGGCTTAAGCAGTGGCAAAGGCATATTTCACAATTGCAAAAAACGGAACTAAAATCCAATCGTCACAATCATAACGAAAACTAAGTCTATAAAAGTTGCAGTAAACAACTATGACTGACGTTAACAGGCTTTGCAGCTAATCGATATAGCTCGATTAGCGTTAAGCTAACATCGAGTATTACACGTCGGGGAGATGGATGCATTGGTCATAAGTTAAAAATGTGTTCAACATAGCTCTATAGAAGTATAGCTTATTTTAACTAATTGGATTGTGAAAGTGGTATCGATAGGTTAACGTTACGCCCCTAATAAAATCCGGCACCACAGCTCAGATGCTGCAAACGGTAACGTCGGCATTTCACAAAATCCAAACAGGCTAACTTACCGTCAGCAAACCAGTACGGCATTGTAAGCTGAACGAACTAATGTTTGTTACCTAAAGTGAATACCACCATTTGCTAACTGGTATTCCGTCTGCTTGGTAGTTTCATTCGACTGACTCTTCGAATTTTGTATTTACAATGTTAACGCTAACTGTATCTGACAGTGAAACGCGTCAAACGTCGTCAATCAAAACAGCTAACGCTAGCTAACGTTAACATGGCTTCTAACTAACGATAGCCACATCCAGCCAGCGTTGATTTTGCCTAACAATACGGTAGATTGTATTTCATTCATCAGTTATGGCAACGTAATGCAAACAGAGGTCGCACGCTGAGGGATATTAATTTAAAAAGACAACGTTAGCTGGCTAATTAGACCTTGCTAATTTCACTTGTGGGAATGCCAGCGTGATATTAGCCTCGATCTGACAAGTGATTTACAGTTGGCTAGCAGTTAACTGTACATTATTTTCAATTTATGTAAACATTTGTATTTACATGACTAACATTATAGTAGGCACATTACCTGCTTACAAAAACCACAACGAAGCTAAAGTTAGCTAAGATATCGAATTGACCAGGAATTAGCCAGGTCCGCGGAAGGCCGTGTTTTAGCTGCCCTTCACGTTAGCTACCACTAGCTACACATATAACTTAGCATAGCTAGCTTAGCGTTAACCCTGCCTAGCCTTCTGAAAAAAAAATGCTGCGGGCTAACAGATATGTACACGCTAGGAAGGGAAATATTTATCCCGTCGTTTGTCATCATTAGCATTAACCTACGTAAACTACAGACCAAAGACAAATGCATGAAGAGGGCTGGTTAACGACTTACTTTACAGTGATCCGCAGTATCTGGAGATGATGACTCAAAACCAACTGACCATCACAATAGATGCTGCTGTTGTTGTTTTCGCGCAATCTGATCTTGACCCAGACTTTTTCTTCTATATCCAACTACTCAGTAGCCGTCTTCGCCGAAATGACACACCGTTGTGTTACCAGGCGCCATTTCCCGCCTCTGCTCAGTCTCTCCGAGGCAGATACCCGTATGGGACAGACACACCCCCTTACCTCTCAAAAACACCAGGCTGCGGTGAACACTACTAGTTCCCTCTTCGTTCTCACAGCATTTACACAGGTAGAGGACTGCCCGTCTTTGTGCTTCCTCGTTGAGAAGAAGTATACGACTTAATATCCCAAAGGTCAACAATGGCTTGGACATTTATGAATTTTCATTATGAAAATCAATTCACGCTTAATTAAGACTCTTAAATAACTATCACCTTAAAAATCCACTCACTACTGATAAAGCATCGTTTCTATATTTACATGGACTATAAAGCACTGTCACAACTGACAAATGACATGAAGCATCACCTTTAATAAAATTAAATTACATTCAATGTGCCTTTCCATGAGAAATCAATTTTCCTGGCTGCACAAACAACTGTTTTCATGTTTACGTATTTCCCTAAAGATGAGGAATTAGGTTTCCTCAGTACAAATGGTAACAGCTCAACTACATTATGTACAAGAGACCTCATTCATGGAAGCATGTGTACAGTATGCCAGTTCCATATGTGCTAGATTAATCTTGCACACTGCAAAGGCTACTAACATCGCTCTAAGTATTGCTTAAGCATAATTATTTTGCTCAGTTTTGATATTAATAAATCGTTTCAAATTCATGCAATGGCATCATTAAAAACTGAATGAGGAGCACTTTTGAGTGTCTGTCACAAAGAAAAGAAACAGATTTAATAGGCCATAAGAATAGTCCTTGGCATTTGTAATGTTTTCCCACTCCTGTAAACAAACAAAATATAAGTACATCCATGTAAGAGTCCCAAAACAATATTAGAAAGGCAGAATGTTGAATTAGTCTGTCTGATAAACATCTCGTGTGAAGAGTCTGTATCAAGCAACAGCAACCTGGAAAAAGTAGCAAAATCAAAACACAGTTTGACAATGGACTTCAGATTTGAGTCAACAGGACTCTTTTAGATCACTCCATTGTCAACTAAGACAGTTATCAAACAACAAACTCAACAGTCAGTATATAGTATAACATCCCTACTGTCATAACTTAGAAACATGAGCAAATCAACAGCAGCTCAGGACAATGCCATTATTTTTTTCTTGGTATTATGTTAACGCTGATCAGAGTTAATTTATTAGTTGCAATGTCTCTTTTTCAAAATAGTCCATGACATTGAGGATGCACCCTATAAATTCTTAAACTTACTGATGCTCAAACTATTTTGTCAAAGGGGACCTCTGTTGTAGAGTAAGGTCTGGTTATTTTTAATGGATTACTGCCGCACAAGTTCCCATTCAAAGAATGTCAATGGCTTGATGTCGTTTCCCATAATCCACAGCCCGTTCTCCCTGCATGTCTCGATCGTCGTCATCTGGAAAATAGAAACCAGCACAAACATTAGCCATTCGATAACAGATAATAAGCCTAATGAAGAACTGTAACCATATTCTATTAGTAAGTGAATTATCTTAACTGTCCTTGCCATCAGTCCTGTCAGATAAATAGCTTCTGTTACATCATACATGGAAAAAAAATGGTAACAGAGTGCAAGCATAAAGTATATGTTGCTGCCAATAAAAGTTTGAATTTAGCCTGGATTTACTCCAGCAAAACTGGATTTGAAATTAAACAATGACTCCATGTTAAAGTAGCGAATTTCAGCCCAGAGGTGTTTAAAGGTGATTCAATCCATCTAGTGCAAACAGTGGAACAATCTATAATACAGAATAATATATAGTATTAAGACAGAACATTTCCTGCATCTAGCATCTTGTTATCTTCCTTTTTATCATTATATTACAAGAGCATGAAAACACATGAAACATGAAAACTCAGTGGGCAGTGACCCAAAATAGTTTCATCTAATTGCAGTACCGACACACCCATTAAATATTAAAATTATAATGTTACAGGCATTCATAAATTCACAGCAAGAAACAATCGCAAAGAAAAACATGGTCATGCGTATAAATATTTCAAGAAGAACACAGACACATTCACAAACATAATGAGCTATATTTATCTACTGATCTAGATGTGGGTCAGATGTTTGGTGGGCACAGACAGGTGGTATAGCTAAAAAGAAGCACAAACAGGAAAGAAAATATTGGATGGCACAATTACTCTCACAGAACCATAAGTTCCTTGTTCAGGTTTTCCCTACACATGGGAGAATAAGGTGTTAAGCTTGTTACTAAACCTAGACAATAAATATGCCTTCACATTTCTGTTAGTCATCCTGAACTGCATACAAGCAGTTACCCTGAAGGTGTTTGTTATAATTCTGAAGTTTACATTGAATTCAAGGACCAAACTCTGGGTACTGTGAGCTACTCTAACTTGTTGGACAAATGCAGGGGATGGCAGGAGGACAGGGGTGGAGGGAAGGAGCAAGGGAGGAATGGTGGATACACATCTGGACAGGCAGTCCAGTCCCCCGGCCTGGCTCACCTTGAACGTCTTCCTCCCCACCATCACCATCCTCTTCCTCATTGTAGGCCAGCTCGGCCTGCTTGTCGGCCTCATACTCACCCACGTTTCCATCATCCCCATTGTAGTCCGCTAACTTAGAGCCTTGTTGCGGATCTACTGGGGACTCGTTCTCATCAAAGAACCGGCCTGCAGGAGGCAGAGAAGGGCCCCATCAGGAAGGGAGGGAAGCGGAGGAAGTTGTAGGAAGACAGGGAGGAATGGGTGAAATACTGTATGATGAATGCTTGATGGAATAAGTGATTGCATGAAGATATCAATATAGTCAATTGTGGGCTTGTGGGGTTGCCTTGTAATGAGAAACTGTAAGAAGTCTGTAAATCACTAAGCACTAATTGGGTTACCAGTTGAAACATCTGTACATTTCAGTTAATCAAAGAAATATACAGTGCTGGGAAAAAGTGTTTTTCCCCTTCCTCATTTTTTTTCCTCTGTATATTTGTCACATAAGTGTAACAATGGGGATATAGAAGTGTGACAATATAGAATAATTCAGATTATCAAACACGTTTTACACAAAGATAACCCAAGTAAATACAAAATGCAGTTTTTAAATGATGAGTTCATTTATTAAATTTAAAAAAAAAGATGTCCAAACCTGCCTGTCCTATGTGAAAAATGAATTCCCCCATAGACCTAATAACTGGTTGTGCCAACCTTGGCGGCAACAACTGCAAACGAGCGATTGTGATAACTGGCAATGAGTCTTTCACATCGCTGTGGCGGAATTTTGGCCCAGTCTTGAATTGTTTTAATTCAGCCACACTGGAGGGTTTTCAAGCATGAATGGCCTGTTCAAGGTCATGTCACAGGATTTTAATTTAGCTATTCAGAGGTGGAAGGTCATTGTCCTGCTGCATAACCGAAGTGAGCTTAAGCTTGAAGTCACAAATGATGGTCGGACATTCTCCTTCAAGATTTTCTGGTAGAGCACAGAATTCTTCATCCAGGTCCAGAAGCTGCAAAGCAGCCCCAGACTCTTACACTACCACGTTGGTATGATCTTTTTATAAAATGCTGTGTTAGTTTTACACCAGATGTAACAGGACACACACCTTCCAAAAAGTTTAACTTTCGTCTCATCAGGCCACAGAATAATTGCCCAAAAGTCTCGGGAATAATCAAGATGTTTTTGGGAACGCTTTTGTGCTCTTTTTTTGGTTAGCAATGGCTTTCGCCCTGGAACTCCCTCATTGATGCCATTTTTGCCCAGTCTCTTTCTTATGAACACTGACCTTAACTGGGGTAAGTGAGGCCTGCAATTTGATGATCTGAATCATTTAAGTGTGTAAATATAAAAAAAAAAACTCACAGCACTCTATTAGCCCTGCATCAAATCATACCTTATATTTAGTTTTTGTTGGTACTGTGAGAAGCATTGCCTCAACTCAAGGCTAATTTTAAGGTTAGTAGAGACATAAAGTTTTATGGTTTATTGAACCATATTATAAGCAAGAAGTGCTTCTCACATTGTCAACCAACACGTGAAAGAACAGATTACACAAATTTCAGTGCAGCATGGTTAGGAAGTAAAGAAAAGAAAACATTTTTATTATGTTATAAAATATAATAATACTATATAAATATATATCTTTTGGATCTGTCCAGCCTGACAGTTCTTCTATGAATGGGATTGTTGACTTTGGCCACACACCTCAACATAATCTTTTGAAAACTCTGTAACAATTCTCTTATAAATTCCAATATGCTTTAATATTAAAAAGTGGGAATTTTGTCATTAAAAAATAGATTAACTACAGGACCATTCAAAATTACTTGATCAAGGAGTGTTACTCCACTGGCTGTTTGGTGTCTTTCACACAAGTACCTGAGGTATTTTATGATCCTATCTGGCTCAACACAGATTTGAGATGATAATGGTGACCACAACAGGAGCAAGTAGGACTTGAGATGCATGGAGTCAGGCAGCACCTTCAGACTGCTCATGTCTAATAAGCAACTCTGCCAAAACAGAGGCATCAGGTGGGTGTCAATTTGATATAATTAGATCAGAGGGAAGAAAATAAGACAACAAATGGAGACTTGAATTGAATATGGTTAGTTTTTTAAGCAGCGGGGCTGCAGAGGGTGAGGTAGATGTGTAAAGAAGAAAGACGAAAGAACAGAACATTTGAAAAGAGAGAGCAGAGAAACAGAGCAGAAGCCAGGGAGCAGGAAAAGATCATCTGGGAGCCACGTGTGTGTCATTTGTCTTCTCTTCTCTGCATCTCAGCCTTCTCTCTATTCCCTACCAGTGCTCATATTCAGACATGATTTACATTTAATTAAAAGTTTGAACTTTCATGAAAACATGATATGTCAAAGTAGCGGTGTAATCAGTTAGCAGTGGGCACAAATGACACTAAATACTCTCTGCATTACTCTATGCAGAGCCAGGAGGCAGCAGCTAAGCACAAAGGCAAAACTTACAAGAATATCTGTGTTTGTACTCTTTCCATGATGTGCATGTTATTTCCCCCTACCTTAAAGGTCAATCACTAAATAAATGATCAAAAATACACCCGCTGATCACTACTTCCCTTGCCAATTACAGTATTCCATTTTTCAAAGTGTTGTAGAAGAACTCACTTTGGCGGTGTCGTACTGGCTCTGCTTGAACTTGGTCTTTGCCATGGTGAGGCTGAATGGGGTTGGGCACCTGGGCAGGGTTGGGTGGCAGAGGAACCTCCTTCAAATGTTCATTGTCACCTTTGACATTATCAGGAGCTGACAAAAAAAGCAAAAAGACTCAATTAGCAAAATGTTGCTTTCAAAGATACAATAAACTACATAATAAAATAAAAAATTACTATCATAATTAACACCAATTTAATGTGGTGCATACTGTACCTTGAAGTTGTTTTTGCTGTTCTCCCAGCTCATCTGCCTTGATACCTGCCTTATTGTCTTCTTCAAAAACTATCGGTTTGTCTGCCTGTTTGATAACACCTGGAGGTACGCCCACAGCTGCTCGGCCCTCCACTCTGTCTTGCTGCAGCTTAGGCTGGTCCAGGGACAGGCCCCGGCCCCCAGGGCCATCAGCTGCCTCGACTCCAGGTCCAGCACCAGCTCCCAAAGCCACATCAGGAGGCTCATTATGCTTCTTAGTGATGGCTGGTTTCTTTAAGGCTGTAAACAAATGGAGTAGCGAAATGAGAAAGCCAGGAAAGTGGGATGATGAGTAGTAGTCGATAATTTGACAATCTTCTTTTGTGATCATCACAAAAATGTAATCTTCCATTTCAAGCAAATAGAGGCTGTCACTTTAGGTCATTCTATTCTTGTTTGCAAACTTGACAAACAGAATTAACAATATGGATATGCATTACATAAACAAACAAGTGGTGTGAAAAATTGTTTGCCCCCTCCCTGATTTTTTACTTTATACTTTTTTATTTGTCACACTTAAAAGGTTCAGATCATCAAACAAATTTAAATATTAGACAAAGATAACCCAAGTAAAGATAAAATGCAGTTTTTAAATGATGATTATATTTATTACGGGAAAAAACTAACCAAACCTATGTGTCCCTCTGTGAAATTCCAGAGGGTTTTCTCAGAGGGAGAAACGTCGTCAAGGAACTAAAACAAGTCCAGTTGCTACTGAAAAACCTTTTTTGAGATAACCATGACCTGGATGACCGAGAACCTTCACAGATACACAGTCACTGAATGTTTTAAATAGGGGGCAATTACTTTGTCACATAGGGCTTATGTAGGTTTGGATTGGGTTTTTTTTTCCTTAATAAATAAAATCATCATTTAAAACATTCAGTGACTGTGTATCTGTGAAGGTTCTCGGTCATCCAGGTCATGGTTATCTCAAAAAAGGTTTTTCAATAGCAACTGGACTTTAGTTCCTTGACAACGTTTCTCCCTCTGAAGTCAGACTTGAGAAAGCCCTCAAGTCTGACTTGAGAAAACCCTCTGGAATTTCACAGAGGGACACGTAGGTTTGGTTAGTTTTTTCCCGTAATGAATATAATCATTATTTAAAAACTCCATTTTATGTTTACTTGGGTTATCCTTGTCTAATATTTAAATTTGGTTGATGATCTGAACCTTTTAAGTGTGACAAATGTGCAAACAAGTAAAATATCAGGAAGGGGGCAACACACCACTGTATGTAGCAGCGTGGACAAATTACTTCAGCCACTGGTCATTTCTAGTTGGACTGTACTCTACAGCGCCTTTTTAAAAACTGAAAAGAGGTCACAATTCAGATTATGGATCCAGGTTTGATAAGTATTTGCATTTGACTTGCAGAATGGTGCTTCTTGGCCCTACCCCATCAGTATCCCTTGTAGTAACTGGTTGTAAATCATGTCTGTAGTCTGTTAGATATGGTTTCAACTTTACTGCTGTGTTTGTACAGGTTCAGTTTACATCTATCAGACTTACCAAACTGGACATCATCAATTTTTCCCACTTCACTATCTTCTATTCCAGGCATGCCAGCATCACTGCCAGGCTTACCCATCTCATCTGTAACACAACAGAAGAAATATTACTTATGTAGTAGAGGTTGACATTGAAATAGCCAGGTCCATGTTGGACAGTTACAACCACGTTTCAAATGAAGCTGGGGAAAGATTTACAATGTAAATTTTAAAAAAAGAATGCAATGATTTCCAAATCACTTAAACCCTGTATGTGATTGAAAATAGTGAAAATCCAATGCATGAAATGTTAAAACTGAGAAATTTTGAACATGATGCCAGCAACATGTTTCAAAAAAAGTTGGGACACAGGCATATTTACTACTTTGTTGTGTCACCTCTTCTGTGTGTGTGCGCCTGTGTGTGTGAATGAGAAACAGTGTAAAGAGCTTTGAGTACCAGTCTAGGTAGAAAAGCGCTATATAAGTGCAGACCATTTAACATTCTTTTAACAACACATTGTTAGCATTAGGGAACTGAAGAGAACAACTGTTTGTTTTCAAAGCATTTTTTCTCATTTTTACTTTACAGATTTCAGCTTCTCCTCAGTTCAGGGTGTCCTTTGTCAAATGTTTTGCTTCATAATGTGCCATATGTTTTCAGTGGATGACAGGCAGACCAGCTTAGGACCCAAAATGTTTAATACAAAGACGCTATCTGAATGAAAGCATATGTTGCTCCAAAACCTACATTATTCAGCATTAATGGAGCCACCACAGATGTTTAAGGTTTCCCCCACATTCTTTTAGTCTTTCTGAAAGAGTGGTACTTGAAAAAAAACTTGAAAAACTCAGCCTCTCTGGAATTATCTTTTAATACCCAGTCATGATACTGACATGTTCCCAATTAACCTCATTAGTTGTGTGATGTTTCACCATTGCACATTTTTTCCCGTCTTTTTTTTTTTAAACATGTTGCTGTCATTAAATTCAACATAAGTATACATATATTTCAAAAAACAAGCAATCACTGCATTCTGTAAACAAGAATAACTATATACTTTATTTGATCAATCAAGTAGTATGCATATTAATAGTTTAGATATGCAACAAAAAAAATGACGAAAAAAACAAACACCATCACATTCCCTTTACCTTTTAAATCTGGACTGTCATGTCGGTGAGTGGCCACTGTATGGCGCTCTCCAACCATATCCACACCAGGTGCTCCATCTGCATGCCTACCTGCCACTGCACCCTTTTGGCCATCCATTACACTCTGAAAAATGCACAAACTGTTTAATGAACAAGGGAGCTTCAACATGAATGGAGACAGGAACAAGAATTCAATATAGTGTAGCTACTACTATGAGTACATTTGTGTTAGGAACTTCATGAATGGATGCTAGAGTTCTGAATAAACAGGACATACTGGACACACTTTTTCACCATCTTGTTTGTGAAGACTGTATCAGTACTAACCTGTCTTAGCTTTGATGCTTCTTCCACCAGAGTCTTTTTTGATTCTTCATACTCGTCTTTCAGTTGTGCAATCTGACGTCCACACTGTAAACTAGTAGACACACATTCCTCGTGAAGTCTCACACTCATTGTGTGAGATTTTTTTCCCCACCATACTACAGAAGTGATTTTTGCAAACAGGTCATTTTTTTGAATAAGTATAAATCTATTCTAAAAGGATGAGATTAGATCAGACAAAGAAGTAGAAAGTGAAGATGACCTATTACCGGTGGATTGTAGTGAATTTTCAAATGAAACATTTACTATCATAATATTAAGATAATAGAAGATGCCAAAATTCACATATTTATGTGATGTTTAAGTGTTTGACATCACAGTTCTGTAAGGTGTGTATGTGTGTGAGCATTAAGGCTAATGGAAAGTACATACAATATACCTTTCATACTCCAGTTTTCTTTCCAATGTAGTGCTGTTTTTCTTCACTTCCCTTAGCTGCTCTTCCTGTTTCATGAATTCTTGTTTCAGGTCTTTTAGCTGCTCTGTTTACAAGAACACAAACATGCACCCACACATACAAACATAAAATATTTAATTAATGCATTTAGTTCTTGTCTGTTATATGAACTAGGCTGTTAACCATCATTACAAATCCTGTTTTTAAGGATTGGCTGTTTATAGACAGTTGTCCAGGCAAGTTTCAAATGCTACCTTTCAGCCTTTGGATTTCTGTCATCTGTGCTGTGACATCACCTTGCAGCTTCGCCTGTTCAGAAGAAAGAAAAACTGGTTCAGGAATCTTAGCAGCTAAATGAGAAGCAGCACACACTTCTGACTCAACTACACCTAAAAAGTGTTCAACAAGAGTGTTTTAAGAGATGAGAAATCACAGATGGTCAAACTGTGCAGCAAATTACAAAATTAGCTGACAGTAACACCACCGCAAACAGGAAAACCACTAGATGGTTCCTAGTTTAACACTATTTAAGTTCAACTTCAACTATTTAAGTACTGCAACTATACAATAAGTTCCTGCCTATCAAAACCAGTGTGGTGCATCAGATGTTAAAGCAATGTTTTAATGTTCGTACAGGTGAAATATATCACTTAGCTTTTCTAAGCTGAGATCCACTATTTACACATTTACTAGGAAAAAGGAAACCTTCATGTACTGTAGTGGAATACAACAAGTCTTTAACAGTAAGAATGTGAAATGTGCATCACACCAATGCTCACTGTAATATTATTTGCACTGTTGGCCCCTCCTTAACACAAGGGAAGTAAAGAAGACAGATATTTGGACCTTAAACCCATGTCCATAAAATCTATCTTCAGTATCAAACACTCAATCCCTGTAGACAACAGACAATTGACAATACACAACTGAGGATGTTTTAGCAAATGACCACACAGTGCTTTTAACCATTTTTGTAAAATGGACAGTGGTGAAATTAACTGCACGGGGTACGACAGATATACTTTTTATTTTCTGGAATCTATTGTGATTGTCTGAGTTCTTGTGTTATAACTGTAAGACACAGTTGGCAGTGAGCAAAGAGTGGACAGGACAACTGATATCAGGACTAAAGCATCATCTTGTCACAACCTTGTTAATGGTTTCTGCCTACTGCCTGCTGAAATTAGCTGAGTGGTCACAGTCTGTATAAAAAAACTATAATCCTGCATAGTTCATTCTTCCATCCAATGGGTACAACACTATATATACACTGTACTAGATGAAAGCCATTTATGATTATGATATGAACTATTTTATCTGCACTGCAGGCTTCACACTGTATCTCAAATGCATATCTGTTGATACAGGGTTGGGCTGTTGACAAAATAAAGGAGCGGAACAACTGCTATCCAACATCTACAGAAACAGGGAGCCGGATACTGAAGTTAGCACCAGGAAATAAGGAGGCATAGAATCCTCTTTATCCCACACTTAACTCAACAACTAGTAAAATATTTAAGCTCTGGCCACATTAATACATTCAATCACTAACAGAAAGACAAACAATTAAGCTGCCAAGATTTTAGTGTTAAAATTGATGAATACACATTTGGAATAAAAACACAAATTGGTCAGTAAAATACGTCAGTTTGTAAAAGATAAGACAACAAAGCAGTCAATGAAACAGAAGGCACACATCCTGTTACAGGGCAATTGTTTTCCTATGATTTGATTTAGCCACAGCATATGGGGTTTGGCTTACAAACAACGTGTGATGGTCAGCAGGAGAAACTGGAAACTGGGAAACGATTGTAAAAATGGGTCCCATTTATTTGACAGGTGGCTCTTTCTGATTTATCCATCAAAGGCATTTTTGTACAAATGAATGTTTTTAAAAGCAACGGTTTCTTTTTTCTTATTTAAAGCATGTACATGCATGTCTTGTATGTATGACATGGCCCATTACAAGCAGTGTTACTGTGCTCATGTTCACTAAGAAACTAATGAGGAAGCTGCGAGGAGGTTTGATGTGTCATAATAAACGACATGTCAAACCTGATATTCCTGCCATCTGCATTGCAAATATACTTAACATTTTTTTTAGCGCACAAGTCATTAATTATCAATAGGTAGTGATAAGATTTGCCAATTCAGAATCTAAACGTTTCTCACAATAAGGTTACATGTGACTGTACAGAGAGTCATAAACTAATGTCTCGTGACTGCTGCAACAACATGTATAATGGGTCTAACTTTAGTTATACTGGACACTACATACCCGCGATGATTTGGCTGTGGCTCTAAACCACACCTATTGTAGGATAAACATCTGTGTCGATTAAACAAATTATCTCTCTCTATTTTTTTTTCATATAAAGTTTAAAGATAGGTCAGAGTAAAGTACAGTTTTGTTTTTTTAAACAATAGATTTAATACTAACATTGGAAAGCAAACAACTTCTCAATTCAAACCCAGAATTTAGAAATACTAAGTCAAAGTCAAACTTATAACACATGCTAATAAAAGTCTGTAAGTCTATAGCTTAAATAAAGCTGTGCAGCCCAAAATCTTTTACTTAAATGATAGCGTCATCCTCTAAGTGGCTTTAAGGCAGAGGTTGTTCACTTGGGGATATTAAAACATAAGCTAGTGTGATGTTCTGTTTGTAGATGTCAGGTGAAAAGCGGTTGAGGTAAATGAAACTTTGAAGATAAAGAAGTTCTCACCCATTACTTACCTTACTGGCAGTGGCAGGTCAGCATGCCACTTTAAGATTTTGGAAATCAAATGTACAACTTTTCATTTTGGAAGCTGAAAGTGTTTTTAAGACTTTTAGGCACATTATGAATCCAAATAAATGAGTCAAAAGCTAAGACAGTTTGTGAAATCTATAGTTTCCGCTTGTAATGTAATGGATATCTCTGATCATTTCTCTCAGTGCTAAATCATGTCAGACGCCATCAGACCCTGGCTGGGATCAGACATTGCTACTGTACCTTGTCAT
>JAUBNQ010000017.1:9762772-9778978 GCA_032353495.1 Ctenopoma kingsleyae | reverse complement strand
GTTTTGTTCTAGTGTTCACTTGAGAAGTGTAGTAAGGTGTACACTGCATCAACAGAGGTAGCCTGTAATTTAAAAGATACACCATGGAGTTTACATCAGTGCTAATGCTATGGGCTAACAAGAGATTTAAACATAAGCATGTATTTCTTACAATACAACACAACATGGCACATTTACAGCAACACAAGCATTCTGGGAAATACATTTACACTCCAGGTATTTCAAACTCATCTAATCTTTCTTTTCTAACAAACTCCTCATCTGTTGGTGAAAAAATAAAGAAAGAAAGAAGAATAAAGAAAAAACTAAAAAACAACAACAACAACAGCAAAAAACAATAAGCTCATTCATCACCCATGTTTATTTGAAGAAGCCCAAGTCAAAGATAAGATAAGATTATCTGCGGGAAACTGGACTCTAGCCTGCAGCAGCAAACACGAGCCTTTCATTGTTTCAGAATAAGCCGAATCCAAAAATAAACAATTGAAAATGAAGCTGAGGAAATTGGGAATTGTATATCACCGACTGACAATTTCAGCAGTATCTGCAGAAATGCATGAATATTTCATTAGAAACGTATGAACTAAAGGTAAAGTCGTATAGACATACAGAAGGTGATGACAGGACACATTATATAGGCTGTACAGTTTTTATGCATTTGCTATCACATCCATGCTGATGACGCACAGCTCTTCTTGTCCTTTCCGCAGGATCACTCTACATCACATATATCTCTCTGTATCTCTGACATCTCCGCCTGAATTAGACAAAGACATTGTCACCTCAATCTCTCCAAGACAGAAGTTCTGGTCTTTCCACTCATACATTCCATATAGCATCACCATAAACTAAGGATATTCAATGATTCAGCGCCTGTCCACATTTCATACGACATCTGAAACATCAGACTTTACATTTCTGAATTTGCTACTCAACTAACTGCCACTACTAATACGAAACACACAAACATCCAACTCTGCTCACTCCCAGTATCCAAAGATCTGCTGAAAACAAAACTATTCTGCATCTTCTTATGCTTCCTATGTTGATGAACATATTATTCAAGTTGAAAAACTTTACTAACGTATAATTTGTCCAGAACAAAACGACGTAACAACAGTGGAACCCAAATTGCACAAGAAAAATGAAAGGTCAACATCAGTACTTTCAACTGATTCTGTCAGCTGATAATAGATAAACAAAGTTATGTTACAAATAACAAAACTGATCAGTGTATTTACTGACTGCACTGAATGAATAAAATAGTCAAAAATGAAATAATTTTTAGTTGCAGCCTTACTCAACTTCACTCATCAAGGAGCAAGTTCCAGCAGGTTTTTCGTTCGTTCTCTGTCAAACATGGTGCCAGAACAGTGTGAGTGAACAACTGTGAAAGCAGCTCAACATTGGCCCTTTAGGACCAAAGTGCCACAGCAGTGGATAATGCTAATGTGGTATGACAATGAGAAATGGGCTCATACTCTAAAGTTCCCCAGTGGTGAGCAATGACCACATTATGAGATATTACAACATTTCAGTAGGCCTCATAGTAAAGATATCACAACTTATAGCTGTGGTTTAACCCTTTAGAAGTGCCTTGTGGCAAAGAAACTACTGAGCAGTTTAAATCGGTTGGAAGTTGCATAAAAGAAGAATATGAAACCCTGTTAACATCCTCTGACTGCAGCACAAATTAGAATTTAGTCTGCAGCAGCACTGCGACACAACGCTATTTGTTTTCAATTATCCCTGAGCCACAAGAGATGGAAGCAGTGTTGTTTTGTTTTTGCTCCTGCTCAGCAGATCACACACCCTCTGATTCAGGTCCCCTCTGATACTGTATATCAATCCTCAAGCCTCTGCAGAGCTCAGAAAAATCTGCAAACAAAAGACACTTTAAGAACAGTAAGAGATTATTACTCAAGCAATATGATACATCGGCATTAGAAACGACTAGACCTGGTAAATTGTTCTGCTAATCAAAGTAAAAATATGATAACCTGGGGTTAAGCTATTTCAGTAAAGAAAACAACATGTTTCACTCTGTGTCCCTCCTCTTGACATTATAAACACACATGTGCAACAGCTGGTTTCCACTGCCAAAGGAGGTTTACCTCTACCATTCGACTCTCCCATCCAACTAAGGGCAGTGTGTATTTATATACCCATGTGTATGTGTGTGTGTGTGTGTGTGTGTATGTGTGTGTGTGTGTGTTCAGATCCTCATCACTGGGATTAGCTGTGATAGGAGTGGACTGACCCTGAGTTCAGCGCTGGTCCAAATAAACAGTGGAGGTGTTGATACTAACTCTCAGCTGCAGAGCCCAGGGGACACCACACAAAACCAGACGTAACGACTTCCACAGACCCCTAATCTGGCTGGGGAGCACAGGAGCACAGGAGCACACATCACTTCAAACCTATGTTAAGTGATACCAGGACACATTTGCAGAAACCGAAACTCTAACCTGGTGAAGGTGAAGGTCTTATCAGTGAACAAATAAAGCAAATTTGTCTAAAATATAAACACAGCACAATATACAAAAGTACATATTCAGACTAGTAAGGTGTTTTTTTGACATATCTTGTTTCCACAATTTCCCATTCAACAGGACAGAAGATAAAGTTACACCAAATGTTTTCACAATAATATAATGCAAGTTATACTGGATTCCTGCACACTTTTAGCATTAAGAAGCAGGGCCTGTCAGAGACACAATCTAATACATGACATGTTGTCACTGAGATCACAACATTAATACTAGACATGCAGTTGTTTATGATTTTCCTGCTGGCTACATCTTGTTTCTCTAGGTTGTCAGGTAAAAACACCAGATGTGTTTTAGGATTTTTTTTTAGCTGCTGGTACCATAAGAATTAAACAAATACACAGAGCCTGTTGTTGGGTTTGATGTATAGTCATGTTGACAGCATGTCAGACTGTCAACATGACTCCATAGGATGTGATGGATTAGTTCCTGTGGTTAGAGACACTGTTTGAAAGTTGCAGTTAAACACCTTTCATTGGCAGATGAGACATGGACCCTGGACATCACGCATGCTACATATTGAATGTTGGACTACTTTTTCAGTTCAGTCTCCTTAATCTTTTATGATGTACTATATTGATATAATATATCCACAAAAAGGAGAGGATAGATAGTAAGAAATCAGACAGGCAGTACTGGCGGTGTATAAGGAAAGTAAGGATACTCAGTATAAGGAGGTAGAGAAGTTCATTTCTGTGCAACTGCTCACACTTATTGATTAAAACAGACCATGAAAGACAGTGTCACCCTGAGGGTCAGTAGCTGATTAACCTCTACTTCTCAACATTATAATCAACCACTGACCTCTAAAGAGCTAAAACAAAGAGCTTTTGCCTTCCCTGCTCCCCTCTGGGCTCTTTGTGGGGGGGCCGCTGTAATGAGACAGGCCTTTAATGAACCCGGTCCCAGCAGACACTCACACCACACAGAGGTACAGCAGAAACTTTGCAAAGGATGTTGCCTGTTTGTAGTGGTTCACTGAAAATCAAAGAGGACATCTTAATAAATTAGGGAACAATATGATTTATACCACTGTCAAAAACAGGCTATGATAAACTGGTCACAGTTTACGCATGGTGGTTCCTCTGCTATGTTTTCACAATTTCCAACACAGCCAATGCCTACGTACACACAGAAGCAGTAATGTAGAAACCACATTTAAACATTATGTTCCCTTAAAGAACATAAATGACTGAAAACATTTGGAGACTGGTTTAAAGGTTTTTTTTTTCCTAAAATGATCTCCTCAATTTCAGTTTCTTTACAACCTTTTTTTTTAGCTGCACTGTTGGCTGATCATGTGGTCCACCACTTTACACATTTCTATTGAACTATTGAAGGCACTGCCGCGAAAGTCTCTACTGACTTTTGTGATCCTTTGACATTGACAGTTTTGAGTGATATGCCTTCATAACTGTTAGATAGATCACCATAAAATGTGGTACAGAGATTCACAAAGCCCCTCAGGGTGACATGCAACAACACTGGTGACTTTTCAACCTAAATGGATGTTAGCATTCTCACACTCTAAACTAAACTAAAATGCTGCAAGTGCTAAACATTAAACCTACTAAACATCAGCAACTCTTTGCTTCATAAAGGTGCGCGGCAGCTAGACACTAGTCGTGGTAGCAGTACTCATACTGAAGTCAGTAGCAGTAGGTTTTCTGCTGTATTTTCTTTAATCTTTTAAGCTATTAAACTATACACAATAACTCCGGCTTTTTATTTTAGGCTTAAAGTGGCTATAATGATAGAAGAATAGAGTTAGAATGACTGAGGCAGGCCAGTGTGACCTTAGCTGTAACTATTTGCTCAAACACCTGTGTGCTGCTGCTGCTGCTGTTTCTGCTGCCTGGATCATGCTGCTCTCACTCCTATAAGCTATCAGATAAAGGATTTATCTAATTCATATTATAATTAATATGGAGCCAATCTTCCTGCTTCCCAGGGCCTTAGGGGAGGACATCATTCATCAGGCATTATCTTGAGCCAAAAGGTTCCTGTTCACCGAGCCAACCATGTTCTTTCACACTCTGCCTCGGCTTTCTCTCACATTCTGCTCATCCCTTTGTCCCCTCCTGTCACTTCCTGTCATTTTACACATAATAAGAGCATGTGGAAGATGGAAATAAAAGGACCAAAGATGGCTACCGTGCATGTGTGTATACAGTATGTGTGTGTGCTTTTATATGCTGAGAGAAACAATGTGATGAAAATGAAAGGGAGAGGAATCAAGAGGGAAAAAGGAGACAGCAGGATACAAAAAGCTTCCCAAATTGCCTCAAGGGAGACATAGTTTATGTGGGAAACAGCAGAGTGGATCATCAGTTTTTTTCCTGGTACGGAGCAAACCACATCTTGTATCCGTTTGCTTTTATTGATATTGATTCATTTCCTTTAATAGTGATGTACAGTTGTGTATAAGAAGAATTAAATTAGGCCTGAGTTTAAAGCAGAGTACAACACTGCTCGGTTAAATCTGTATCAGTGTTTATAACCTGGCCATGTTTGTCCTGTTTACAATGTATATGAAGTATTTAATATATGATTTTATTTATAACACAAAGCTGTAAGCAAATGCCACTGCCAATAGAAAGACTGATGCATGAGATATGGCATTCAGCCATAGTCAAATTTTAAATTAAAAAGTGCCTCTTGTAGGCTTTTAAAATTTGAACATGAAAAGTAACTACTACTTCACCTGACTACAGCTGTCAGGTGAATATAAGAGAGTAAAACATGCAGTATTTACACTGAGTCAGTATTTATAGTGAGTTTAAGTATAAAATACCAATAATTAAAAATTCTCAAGTAGATGTACCTCTGAATTAAACTGAAGTACAGAATTTGGGTTCTTCATCCACTGATTTGGCATGAGCTGTGCACTGTCTACATCTATGAACGACCCAGTGTCTCACTGCTGTATATGATGCCTGTCATGTGATTCTTATACTGAAATTATATTTAAATTGCTAATGCATAAGACATTAAGTGGAACTCCTCCAGTATATATACACATGTACAATGAAGTGGAACAATGCAATGGTAAACTGAGTTAGACAGCAATTCAGCATGAATGCAGTGCTCAGTGTATGTAAGGTTTACTGCCAAAGGGGGGTATGAGCATGCTCCCATGGGAGAGAGGATGACTGCTGCAAAGAAGCTTTTTAATCACTCCCTTCGTCCTTCTTTGAGCTGTTAAGACAGAAGTTGGTCTGTAGAGCACACATGCTTTGACTTTTATTCTGCATTATTTGAATGCATTCTTGGCAGGTACACTCTATGCACCAAGACAGGAGGTGATCTGAGGATCATTGAGAGATGGAGAGTGGTGTTGCTAATGCAAACTGACCAGAGGTGACAGGCAAACTGTGACCAGAGGGAAAACACTCCTGAAGCACGTACACGCTCATCTTTGCACTCTCTTGTTCAGTTTGCCTGCTCTATAAAGAAACAACACACAGTCTTTATTCAGTCTGGCAGTGCGGTGGCTTTAGAGAGGCCACTCTTCAGCAGGAGGACTCAGGGTGAAGCCTCTATGTTGGCAGGCATCCACCCTGCTTAAGTGTCTCTGAGCAAGACACTTCAGCTCTGTGAAGCAGGTTAACACAGCTCACATGAACAGCTGGCATTTATAGTTAAATGTACAACATTTACTGCTGATGATCTGTTATGATTAGATGGAAAGACACTTTGTGAAAGCTTACAGTGACAGAGTAAATACTTGTCTACCTGTCTACTTGAGCTTCGTCTATTTGCTTTTGTTACACTTAATTAACTAAATTCATAGCACAGCAACAAAGAAACAAACAAAACGATGTATTAACCAACATTTATGTTACTAGAAACACAGAGGAGTCAAAACTTGAGTTAGATAAACTCACATTTAGATCAAAATCCACACTGAGCCAAAATTAACTTTAAGATTTAACAAAGGATGCTGGAAGGATGCAAAAGCATGTTGCCTAGCAACGATACAATCGTTTTTTTCTTGGCTGAGGACCAGAGAAAATTTATCAAAACGAACCCAAAGCTTCTGTCTCTGCCTTTATCCGTGTGCTCACAGTCACAACACAGCAGCACCACAATCTCTGGGTTTAAATCTTCTTCTGACATGTTACTGTTTATTTTTCCCGAACCATTTAAAATGTGACAGCAGCAGGGCTAAGTGAAATCACCTGAAACACCAGTCACACAGTTCTGGTTGATCTTGCTGGCAAAGCATGAGTGAAATAGGAGGTTTATCTGAAGGGAGGTGAGTGTGATGCCTGCAGTAACTCAATTGTTAAATCAATTAAAACTATATTTTATAGTCATATTAATGACTAAAATAAAATTCTATTCTATTTATTTGATTTGTCTTTTGTGTTTTCTGTACAAAATTCAGAGACATTAGATGCAACTATTACTGTATGCACAAGACTTACTACTTGTGTAAATGTGGAACCTTCACTGTCACTGTGCAACTGTTACCAGTCAGTTGTTGTTGTTTTGAAAATTTAATTATCAAGGAAACCTGACAGATTGCTGTTTTATAGTAGGCGTACAGATTGCTGTGCCAACTTGGAAGAAATAATGGAGATTGGATAATCAACTGGCTGGAATGGGCTCTACAGAGCATTTTAGCCTCTTTTAGCTGACTGTTTTGTTTTTATCTCTTTGCTTAATCTACTGGAAACTGAAGTCGGTGGTGGCTGTTCAGTGACTATGTTTGGATTGTCTCTTATTGGTCAAAAGATTTTGCAGCTTTAAACAGCCAATAATGTGCAACAAACTGCCTTATCAAAGTCACAAGTTCTAGTTTTTTTGTCACACCTGTTCAAACTATGCAACACTACATTACGTGCATAACTCTGCTGTGATATAAAAATATGGTTTTTCAAAGTGAGGGCTACAGGGAATAAGTAGACATAAAAATGTATATATCTACCAGAGGGCTAAATTAAGGTAAGATCAGACGTTGCTGAAGAGGTAAAAAGACGGGAAAGTTTCTTTCTTGCTTTAGTTTTTCAAAATAAAATTCAAGCAGTAAATAAAAGAAGCATGCACCTATATGTACAAATATCCTGGAAAACCAAAGGAAGATTAGTATTAAAACCTGCACTGGTTGAGCTTTTCCTTATGTGTGTGCACATCCCAGTAAGAACAAAAGATAATATTTCATAATAAATCACACCACACTCTTGCGGAGCTTCTCCTCTTTTTGGTCCCCTGCTAGCACTGGGAATATAACTCGAAAGACCAGAAAAGAAAATCAAACCATAAAATCATAAAATCCTACAGAGAACATATGAATGAGAGTAATCCCACCCCAAAGCTATTTTTGAGTGTTTTCCTTCTATTTGAAGTAGTGCAACGTTTCCTGCAGATTTGTTTTTTGTACACTGCTGCTCCACCCAATAAAAACACCACCTTCCTCTCTCTTCCTCAGCTCACAAATTCGCACATGTATGTACTTTTGTTTTCATCTTTCTATGACTGCCTGACAAACACACACACACACACACACACACACTCACGCACACACACACATACACACTTCCTGTCTCTCTGCTTTCCTTTAGCAGCTCCTGACAGGTGGTCCTGCAGGGGCCATCTCAGTTGGCAGCAGGCTACATCTCACATTAAAGCTTTTCCATTTGGGTCAAGCCAGAGAATAACAGGTCTCTAAAGGAGACTGAGGGACAGAACATACACATACAAAGGGAAGTAGATCTGAAATTAGTATGCATGAATTCTTCATGTGTGATAGATGTGTTCACCACGGTGTGTGTATGGGAGTGTTCGTGTTGTGTTTCTCAGTGTCTGCATGTGTTTTGTATTTGTGCGCTTACATATGCACATACAGTTATGATAAAAAAATCCCTAAACCCAAAGAACAAACAACAAAGTCTCTTCACAGCTTCCTAATTACACAGGGTGCCAGGCAGCAGGGGAGGCATTTAGGCCATTTTCATACACCAAGTACATCCTCTGAAATGTTTCACACAGTCTTTCCTTCCTTCCTTTGGTACAGTTTGAAGTCAGTTTGAATTACAGTAAAAGAGCTCTACTGATGCACCACAGTAAAAACTTTAAATAATATCAGAAAAAAACTGTTGACAAAAATGCTTTTTTTTTTTTTTATGTAGTTTTGGTGATGACACCAGTTTTCATTATTTTCATTTCAATAAGTTAAGCAACTGCATGTAGTGATATTAGTGATAATATGATTAGTGATATAGTTTTACAGTTCAGTATGTGTACAAAGTTATTTTCTATCTTTGTTGAAAGCAATGAAATGTCATAACCATATGATAAAAAACCAAGAGTCCAAGTCAGTTGCTGTAACTCATGCTTCCTGACAGCCAGAGAGGGTATTTTGTATTTACTTTACTTTGTATTTACATGAAGAACTCCATCTGAAAACAAAACTTATCCATAGACATTTAATAGGGCAGTAATGAAAAACTTCTTTTATTATCTATAATGAGATATATTTGCTATTTCTGGAGATGTTTTTGGAGATGTTTCTGGAGATGTATGACTTGTCAAAAGTCTGAGTCTGAATTGTTTGGAGGTTTGCTGGACAACTTTACCCACAGTAGCTTTTCTTCATTCATCATGAACAATCAATAAACGGCAGAATGAAGACAAACTTCAGCTCTAATATTTATTCACATTTCATTTTCAGCTTTCATTTTCTTCTGTCAATAATAAAGAGGCAGTTAAAATCAATGTAGCCAGAGTAGAGTAGCAGTAGTCAGTGTAGTGTGTTTCTTTATTTATACATCTACCTGAGAGATATCAATCCTCTGAAATACTCTGACATGAACTGCATTATAATGTAGCTCTCAAAGACTGACTCAGCCATCTATACATTCACAACATGTCATGCAGAATTACAGGCATGAATTGTGCATGCACACATTTGTGAGTACAGACAGTGATACTTTACCTCCCTACTTTACATTCTACACACCAGAATCTCTTCCAACTAGGAATGTGCAAAAAAAATTACATTAGAGTTAGCTCTGCCAGAATTACACTATAAAATATGATCTCTAAAATTATTCCAAAGATGAAGTTAGAAGATAAAATTCTTTAGGGTCTCATTCCTATATTATATTGGTTCGAGGTTATGGAATTTTACACTAAACAGACAGTAAGTTTGCCACTTTGATTTGATAAAACAGATTTCAAAAGCTGTGAACCTATCCTTTAACACAAGTGCGTTGTATGAACCCACGCTAGATTCAGTTTTATTCAGGCAAAGTAGAGAAGAAAGAAAAATGTTAAAAGGCTTATTTTCAGACCAACAAAATGTTTCTTAATAAATAAAAATGATTGTGTTCTTTGAAATGAAAGCAGTACTGTGGTGCATCTGCCGATGTCAGTACTAATGGCACAGAAACAGGCTCGTGACCGTTGCACGTCATTGCAGTGCACACCCATAGCAAGACAACCACATATTTCTACAGAGCAGGATAATATAATGTCCCAGCCTGCGCTTTATTCATGTGCCTCCTGCAAACACCAGAGATCAAAAGCTTGTTTCCCACACCCAGCAGCCAAGTACTCCGTGAATCTTTAGCAGCTACAGTATAAGCCAGGCCTGCCAGGGCTGTGAAGTAGTGGCTGTAGTCATGCCGCAGTATCAACTCACTCAGCTGTGAAATATGGCAGACATGATTGTGTGCAAACCACAATTATGTCTCAAGTCCCTGACAAGTGACCACAGAGCACTAGTTGTTCAGTCAACTGTGGAATATATTGGTGGACCCTGTCTCTAATGCCTCTGTTTGCCCAAAACACAATCACTGCAATGTCACACATAGTTCTAGAAGTTTTCTATAGAAAGCACTGTCACTAGTGTGACAGGGTGGAGAGGAGAGAGGAGCCTATTTGTGCTGCTTAACAATAGCTGAAAGAACAGCACACACACACCATTTTATGTGTGCCTGTGGTTTGAATGACTGTAGTGAATTTCTCATCAGCTATGATTTTAATACAATTGTGTGCTGTCAGTGTGGCATTTGAAACATTGTGAGTCTTGTATTTTGGGCCTGAACAAGATAATAATACACAGAAAAACAACCTTCTTCTTTTTTACCCATTTATATCAAATACTGTAAGTGAATTCAAATCTTTCATGTGTGTATAAAAACAGAATCTGTTCTTGTTACAGCTACTTTAAAATGATAATGGCAGCGGAGGTAAATAAAATTAATGAAGCATCAGTTTTATGTAACTTACGCTCTTTGTGAAATACACAAAATGCTTCAAAATAAAATTTATATAGACAAATAAGGCAGACGGTTCTCGTAAGCGCAGGCAGCAGAAGAGACCATGAAGACAGATTTATGAGCTTTATCACTTCAGGAAACAAAATCTCTCTGTGTGTCTGGTAATTATCTTGCTCTGTGTTGGAGCTCTGAAAAACTCAGCTCACCAGCCTGACATCTTAAACTTGTGTGCAGATGATGGGTAAACACGTGATGACATTAATAAATTCAGGATTATCAGCTTTGTATGAAAACAATAGCTTGTTTGTTTGCCTGTTTTTATGGGCATTGCCGAAAGCTGTTGACAACTATTCCATTCGCATGTGTGTGAGTGTGTTGGGATGGTTAGCTGTACTGGTTTCTGTAGTTTACTGTGTGGACATGGGGCTTAGCATTTTAGGAGCGATGGTATTTCCTAATGTTTGAGAATGAAACAATTCTGTAGTAGAATTTATTTGCTTTATGTGCAGAAATGACATAAAGCAAAGGTACAGAGTTACAACAGTAACAATACTGATCAACTTTCCATGACATTCACACTTCTACATGTGTAGAAAATAGAAATACAACTTCACACATGCACAGCTGTACAATCATGTCACCATCCTCTGCATTCATATTTACTGCACATTATAAACAGCACCACTATAAATAAGCTGCTGTGGGATCATTATGATCAAAGACAACCCGGCTTCTGCAGAAAAAAAGCTGCTCATTGTGCTTTTGTTTCTTAAACATTTAATATCAGAGGTCATGACAGTGGTGAGTGTATAAAGCAGAGAATGTTCATTGTTCATGTTCACAAACATCCAAACAACTGTGAGGTTGTTAAATAAATACTCCCTGATGCCATATTCCTTAGTTTCTAAACAGTCAAACATCAAACATTATGTTACACTGTTTTCATGTTCTATCAATATCTGAAAAAAGGGGGAGAACATCAAAATTATTTAGGATTAAGGAGGAGTCTGACTTTGTCTGTTTGGGTCCATAAACCAGGAGCCCAGTTAGTCCAGTTTCAGCTGACGCGGGCTCAGAATACACACACAAACAGACACAAACCAATCTCTGCTTGCCACAGAGCCAGGGACAGAGGCTGCTAATGGGCTAATTTTGCTGCTAATTAGAGGATTAATTTGTCCATTTAGGTCTGTATAAAAAATGCTGAAGTATTGGAGGGCGAAACTGGGCAGGACAGACCCTCTGTCTCCATCTCGACTGCTCTGAAACCCTAATTAATCATTTCATTAATTGGATAATAACAAATTATGCGCACAAACTATATTTCTGTTGTTGTGGTGATTGGTTATAAATCTTTATTTCACCAACAGAGATGTCTATTTCTTTCAGTCAGTGTTCCTTCACTCTCTCTCTCTCTTTCATGTGCTACAATAATATTTATGGCCTGTCAGGGTCACAGGCTGCCACAGAGAGCACCTCATAAAGCCTTTCACCGATGTCCTGCTGGCCCTACTGTAGTTATGTGATCATAATGGAAAGTCTACTGTTATGCTGTGCATGAACTGTTAGTGATTTGTGTGAATCGTTAGCCACATTTGGAGAGGATGTGTGTGTGTTTATATGCATCCTATCGTATTAAAAAAAAAGGATGTAGAGCATGTACAGACAGTATTGCGGGCTGCTGCACTGCTGGGGTCCTGGATTTATCCCCAGGAAGTCGTCAGCCATCAAAGTGTCAATGATGGTGCTGCAAATGACACACACTCCTACACTTCCTGTAGTTGATCTAAGATAAACAGAAACACACATTTGGCAAATTAAGCTGTACTGGAAGTTCAGTCACCAGGGACAACACGCCCTGGCACTGGCATTCATGCATGCCTGCTATTTCTCCACTGCCAGTCAGTCTTCATGTGTTTATTCTAAAATGAGTGTTAATGTGCATCTATTGCTTTCTATGGTCACTCTCGGATCTTTAAAACTATCTAAAGACAGGTGACAAAATTAAAGGAAAATCATAAAGTGTCCTAGTTAGGTGCTGGCTCCCACATGGGGCCAGCTTCAAAGCACCTCGGCATTGATATAACGAGTCTCTGATCTATACAGGAGGGATGGAGCACCATTCCTCTAAGAGATATTCCCTCATTTAGTCTTTTGAGGATGTTGCAGCAGAGCACTGTCCAACATGTCCAACATAGGTGTTGAGTTGAATTCATCTGGCCGCTGTGAAGGCCATAGCATATGATTCACATCATTTACATATTTCATTTTCATAGTTTCATCACAGGATAAAGGTCATAACAAATTTGCAGTAAGTCTTTCCTCTAAGCAAAATACCCCCACATCATAACAGAGGCAGCAGATCCCCTCACTATAGCGGTCAAGCATTCAAACCTGTATTGTTCTCTTGGTGAACGCACATGTATTCACCCACTCGTCGAGACTATAGTGAAGAACGACTCACTTTTTTCCACATCTCTGTAGACCAGTGTCTATGGTTTTTGCACCACTGAACTCTCAAATGTGCATCCATTTTTTGTAATGAAGGGTTTATGCACTGCAACCCAACTATAACATCCCTCTCACATGTAATTGTCGATAGACTGTTCTTGCTGTCAGTCTGATCACATCGTGCACTGACATTCTCACTAGCGAGGAGGATTGACTGATGTTTTACTCTTAGATCATAGATCTAAATGCAGATGTCACTTCAGTCACTGTTCCTGCTGAAACACCAGCCAGTTGAGCAGACTCTGTGACTGAAGCTCCTGCTATTGTAAACAGCAATATCTCCCTCTGAAATTTAACAAAGTAGTGGGCTAAACTGGAGATGTTAAAAGGAAACAGTCACACAAAGTACAAGTATCTAAAATTTATATGTTGGTACATTGCTCAAGTGCATCGCTACTCCACCACTAATTAATGCTGAATCATCTTGTTTAACATTAAAAAGGGTTGGTCACACCATCATATAATGTATCTGTCCAACAGGACAATCAGGCTGTATTTTGGTTTGGCTGAATTAAAACTGTTCGTCTGTCAGAGTGGGTAACTCTTTGCCTCAGGGTTGCCTTGGTGACTACGAGCTGTTACCTGACAATCTCTGCAGCGGCATCACGGTGGTGACAGACTTCCTAGCTGCAATATAGCCTGGTGGGTGAAATATATTCTTAAAATAAATTTCAGCAAACAATGCGACCAACTGACTCTTACTAGATTTGCAGGATTAGATTTTCCTTCGTCAGGAAACTGAATCTACAGTCATCCGCCAACATCTGCACAGGATGCATTCATGCACACCAGTAAGTGTAGGTCACCTGAATTTGGCAGCTCTCAAAGTTCAACACACAATCATGGAGATGCACATGTAAAATAGAAATTTAGGTTATGCATTAACACTTAGATGTTACACAGCCTGTAAAGAGACAACAGTTAATTTGTTCTATCATAATGTATGAGTCAGACAACTGGAAAATGTGTCTGAAGCACTTCAAGGTTAATGTATGCTGTAAGACTTTGTTTAAATGTGCACAGGGATGTTGACAGGCAGTTACAAACACTCAACTTGTAAGTCTAAGAACCCTTCAAGTCTGACCAGACACCACTAAGGTTAGAAGGCAGAACATGACGGCAGTGTCTGATATTTACGGATCAAACATGAATGAATTGTTCTTAGCTTTAGTTTATCCTTTAGATCAGACCAGAAACGTGCTCTGGGTCCAATGTGTCACTGTAAAGGTAAATCTATGTACTAGAGAGTCATGCCACACCAACACTCAGGTGACTATCTTGGTAGAGATGAAATGTTTGCACTCTCTGACTATTGGACACCTGTGTTATAGCCACAGTAGCAGTTCTTAATCCAAGTAGTACTGGTCACGGCTATTGTTTGCAGTAAATACTGGAAGTCTTATGAAAACATGCCCAGCTTTAAGTGCTCTTGTAAATATAAGACAAAATCTCATTTCTCATTTCTAATATTCTTTATCAAACAATAAGGAACAAAGGCAAAAAGAAAAAGAAAAAGAACCCAAGTGCAGATGCAGCTGTGATATACTTGAGGCAAACACTACAGGTCGAGCACTCGCTGGCATTACGATGAACCTCTGCTGCTCTGCTGGTTAGTGCATTATAGTGGAAGGCAAGAGCAGCCGTGAACTTGAATTCATTTTCTGACAGTAATTCAATACAACATGAAACAGAACTTAGATTATAGAGAGCATACTAAAGAAAATATTTCCTTTGCTATTTCCACCAAAGATTTGCATGACGAGTAAACCACAGTAACAGAAACATTAATGCATTGCTATATGTTTCATAAACAAAAATGTAGTCCTATTGCCTCTGGGATATCTTTCAAAACACTGTCCTACTTAAAATAAGCTCAGCAGTCAGACAGTCGGTGTTACAGGGAAGCACTGTGTGACATTCAGACAGTGGTTCAGCCACGCAGCCCTGCTCTGACCCTGTACTCTCACAGTCAGAACTGGCACTTTCCACCTCCCTGTGGAAACAACAATGTAAAGTATCTGCACATTTTAGACTTTCTTACTGCCTGACACATCACAAGTGCAGTGACCATTTCACCTCAAGACTGCTGTGCCTCTCCATTATTTAAATCTCTCTACACTACTATCAGGTCAGTCTTTCTTTTTATGAATGAAACACACTGAGAATAGAGGCTAAACTAAAACTAGATCTGCACTCTATTAATGTCTTTGTTTAGTTGTTTTTCCTGAAGACTAGAGAACATGGACTCTAATGCCCACATGTATGGAGTAGTTTAGATCTGCAGACAGAACCAGACTTACTGTTTTCCCCCTGCAGACGTATACTGCAGTCTATCACATTGTTGTTTTCCTACAGAGCAAACAAGAACTTACTGCCCTCTAACTCTATCGCTGTCTATCTTTCTTCTCACTAAACATATAATCCATCACAGTCACAAACTGCAGAAGACTGCAGGTAGCCTTGTCTTTCTCCTGCTCTCCTCTGCCACAGCATTAATGCAGCAGACCTAACAACTTGACTGGAAGTAAAACTACGATGTTTATGAGCTGTTTCGGATAAAGTGGATAAGGAGGATTTCCTTGAAACATAGGCAAGGTGTGGTTTTTTTTTTTCATTCCACTGAGCGCAATATATCAATAAATCTTTGATGTGGAGTTTACAAGGAAAGTTTGCACTAGACGGAATTTTATATTCGACACGTCTTCTCTCTCCACAATAGTGCACCTGTTTTTCCACTCTGGCACGCACACACCCCATCTCCAACCATCCAGCGTCATACGCTGACTTGACTGCAATGTGTCAGAGTCAAAAATGTTGCAAGTATTCTTCTCTATACCCTGTCTCGCCTTTTCTATTTATAACAGGACCTGTCTCTCCTATACCGTTCAGTATAAGTACAAAAATAAACACAACTGAAA